>PKMM01021804.1:533640-923949 GCA_002933915.1 Eutrema heterophyllum
ATATATATATATATATATATATATGAACAGAGCCGTGCTTAGACTCGCGGAGGCCTTAAACGAAGTAAAAAAATGTGGCATTTTACAAAAAATATCGTCTTAAAACGTACAAAAATAATAATAATAACAAAAATGAAAATTATAAAACACAATTTTTCTTCCTTTCTTTTCTATAAAATCATTCACCAAACTCACATAATCCAATTGTTTCACCAATTCCCTTTCTATAGACTTTCTAAATTTTTTATTCTCCTAGATTTTGTTTTCTTTAGTTATCTATCTTTATTAACTTTTATATCTTTCTCCTAATATCCAGAAAAATAATAATAAAGAATAATAATAATACTAGTATATAGGCTTTTTCAAGACAAAGCCCAACATATTTACCGAATTCAATATATATAAAAGCCTAATTTAGAAAAAGTTGTGGCCTTAATTTTTTTTCAATTTTTTGTGGCCTTAAGTAAATGCTTAATTTTTATAAGGTTAAGCAAGGTACTGTATATGAAGTTCACTCTGTTTTGATGTAAAAGGAACGAACAGGTGTTTATTTTCTTGAATTTCTTTTTCTTGATTTTTTTCTTTCTTGCTTGTAGAGTACGTAAAGAAACATATACTTACAGAAAGTCTAGGCATTCGGTTCGGGTTCGGGTCGGTTTTTTCGGATTTCGGGTTTTTTAGCACTAGATCGAGGTCTAGGTCCCAATTGGGTATTTCTTTTTTTTTAGGATCGGATTCAGTTCGATTCTGCCCGGGTTCGGTCGCATTCAGGTACTCATCAACATTATTCCAAATACCAAAAAAACTAAAAAAAATGGTTCAATTTAAATGAAATTTGGTTAAATTTTGCAAAAATTGTTTATTTTGATATATATAATTAAAGATTTTTGGATATTTCATGTTTTTTGGTTATTTCGGTCTAAACATAACTAATATATTCGGTTTATAACTGAAATTTTGGATATTTTCATTATTTTCAAGTCTATATATATATTTTTTTTTATAAAAAACACATGTGAGCCTCGTAATGTAACTAGATCATTTACGAATAAATTAGATTAAAAAAGTTTAGGCATCCTAAATTTTCCTCACGTTCTCTAACACGGCACCCGCCTCATAAATCTGCATATGTATATAGTAAACATGTTGTGACTAAACTACTGTTATATATAACGAATACTTTTGAGACTATTCCAAATTAAACATTGTTTTGGAAATGTTGGAGGTAAGCTCCGCACTCCTTTAAACACGTTTCAAACCAAATCCAAACCGATCAATTCCGTCAGTTGATTTGCCCCGATTCAAACGATTCCATTTCGGATCAGGCCACATCGACCATTTACGGTTTAGGCCTTTACATCTAGTTAAGGCTCACATCGGCCCATTAACGAGTTACCTAACTCCAAACGAACCTAGCCCAACTAGGCCCGATGTTCATTCAACCCGCATCGGCCCGATAACCGGTCTATAGGCCCGCTAAACTCAACAAATAACAAACCTAAGTCTGCGCCGATCTCCGAAGATAAGGGAGGATCTTCGAGATAAGCGGAAATCTTCCATATCGATCCTGAGGAAAAATGAAGATTTCCTAATCCCGACCTGCGAAAAATAAGGAAAGCATACCGCCTCAAACACTTTATAAATAGCAAAGGTCACCTCATTCACAAAGAGACAAGAATTTTCCCGCAAAGACCTAAGAGACCTAGCTCCGAGAATTTCGGCTTAGTTTCTTAGTTCTTTCTTTTCGATTACACAAACTCTTGTACTTTGCTGAGATTGCTAATAAACGAGATTTCCCAATCCCAATTGTCTTTTAATTTACTTTGTGTTAACCGGATTCAACAGAAAATAACCAAAAACTTTCGATTACTCGTGCATGGTTACAAAAGCGAAAACTTTGTTCACTTGTACAACTAACTTTAATGTGCTCGTTAATTAGAAACTCATATCATGTGGTCATGCCTTAATGGTCAATTATTTTCTCTCGCTTAACATTTTCCCATAACTATGAACCAATAATAATTCATCAAATTCAAATATTCTCAATAATAACTCTTAAAATTAATCATTTATTAACATTAATCAATAAAAATTAGATAAAAAAACCTAAAAAATCAATATTTGTGAAACAAGATAAAAATCTAAAATATCAAACTTTCTGAAATGAAGGTAGTATAATTTTATTAATGGTTTCTAAATAGAAACTTATAATTGGTGTACTAAAACATATGAATATTCCAAATAGTTTCCATTAAAAATTTCAAAAAGTTATTTGATAAAATATTTTATTACTTACAAAAAAAAATGTGTTCCAGATTAAATAAATTTCGGGATCCGCTCATGCCTATCCATTTTATTTGGACATGCATGTGGAACAAGGTGGTTGTAAGGCCGAGAACAAAGCCTCACACACACGTACGAGTCCAACGGAATAAGAAGATTCTCGGAAATGGTGATCACGTGGTAATTCATTAAAATAAAATAAAAATGGAAATTGTGGAAATAGTCCAACCAAGAGATGTACCAAAACGTCCAATAGTAAATAGTTGGAAACATCAAAAGAAAATGATGAGGAAAAGATGGAGATCAAATAGACGGGCAAAGACATTTGGAAGACATATATAACGAAAAAGAAAGCAAACATAACGAATAGAGAAATAAGAGATATATAATGGCAGGATGTTAATGTTAGAGACGTGCCATTTCAAAAGCCGCCGGTAAGGGCTTCGGAGGCCGGTCCAGCGATGATATTGCAAACAACCCCAATCGTTAGAGCCATCAAAACGTTAAACATTCTTCTTCCTATACTTGGACCCGACTCTTGAACATGACCTTGATTTGTATATCCGTGATTGTGATAAGGCTGGTAATACTGAGAAGGGTGATAATGCGGTTGTGACCCATAACACCTCTGCTGAATTGCCGTCGCTGCTACTGATGCTGACCAATTAACGCATTCCATGTGAACATCAAACCCACATGGGCCACACTTGTACCGCCAAGACCGGATTGCGCCGCGGCAAACCATGCACGCGCTGCTCGCTCCCCAATGACTCAGGTCTAAGAGATGGGCCTGGTGAGGCACGTGCCTCACGTGCTGAGGCAGCTGCGTGCAGAGTGGATGGACGTCGAAGCCGCAAGGCTCGCATTGGTAAAAGAGCCCCTCGGCTGATTCGTCGCAGATGTCGCACATACGTTTGTTATGGTGCGTCTGCTCCGGTCCTCTAAAGACTAGTCGGAGCTCGTGTTGTGGATGCATAAAGCTGAGGAGGGTAGGGGGACTCGTAGCGCAGTGATCGTGAAGATTGTAGTCGCACCAGGAGCAACGGTAGGTCTTGCCAAAGCCGTAGGTTTTGCAGCCATCGCATGTGAACTCGCCAAATCCGTCAACCTTCGTTAATGGATGGATATGGGTGAAATGTTGGACTACGTACTGTTCTGGCCTCGACGAAGACATCTCGTAGTTCTTCTTTTTTTTTGTTCTTCAGAACGGTTAAGATTTGAGAGAATGGATGGTGTGGTTTAAAAAGAACTAGTTGTTAGACCGTTCTCAAACAAACTTTGTTTGGCAACTTGAGTAAAAACTTTTGTTTAGAGTCTTTAGACCATATCAAACAAATAATAGTTTCTGTTTAGTTGTGGTTACAAAAATATAAACTTTCGTTCACTTGTACCCCAAAAATAATAACTCGGTCGTTAGAAATTCTGAGAACGTGGTAAAGCAGTTTAGTTGACTTTGGCTAGTTGACTGGCCATATTATGGTCAACTTGGCCTCTTTTGATTTGTTACAATTTTTGTTTTTTAGAACATAGGAATTTTGGATTCCATTGCCTTCTCGGACTTGAAATTAATGTAGATTAATGTTGTATATATATACTAGATAAGTGCTCGCATATGCGAATTTGTAATTTAATATTTTATAACCCGTTAAAAAAAATTAAAAACGAAAAAATAGAAAACAAAATTAGATCATCCGTAAAAATATTTGATATAAATTTCCGATGAAATAAATATATATCTCGAATGAAAAATTTGGTGAAACATATGCATAGTAAATAACTTTGGATACAATTATTAGCTTTTAATTATTTTGATGTATAATTGACATACTACCAAATTGTAATTTATATAGAGGTGAGAAATTATAATTCTTTTCCTTTTTGGATTAATTTACTTAATATAAATAGAAAAACTTTCCGTTTTTTTTAATATTAATTTTGCCCTTTAAAATATATTCAATTTTTTAGTAAATTTACCTTTAAAATATTAATTTTTTAATTTTAAATTAACCCAAGACCACATTTTAAATTTTAACCGTTTTTTTTCTTTTTTTTTGATCTTTGGCTTTTTGGAATAATTACTTTTTCATTTTTTATATTTTTGTTTGCTAACTTTACTTTTCAAATTAAGTTTAAATTATATTTTTTCCTTTTATTTTTAATATTATGTGTCAATATCTAATTGGAAATTAATTAAACATGTGTCAAAATCTAATCGATTAACTTGACACGTGTCGCGATCTGCCGAGTTACCATATTTGAATCATTCTCCTTTATATAATAAGAATATAACTTTTTGAGTTGATTTTCACATTAAATAGCAAATAAATTTACACAATTAATGAACATCTATTCCGAATTTTTCCAATGGTCGAAGAACATGATAGATCGCAAGAAATATTAATTTCCCGTTTTTTTATTGAGTCAGATTGGATGTAAACCATAGCTTAATCTGTTGTTTGAGAATCAGATTTTACTCCATGGATATTCTTCCCACATTGTATCCTCCATGTGCTTGTAAATTTGTAAGTTATGATCGCACCTCGTTCCAAGAACCTGAAAGCATAACGTCTATCATGACATGCCTCGGATTGGGTTGCCTTATCAACCCATGATTAGGGGGTGTTATCGCCTCGTGACTTTTTTGATACTTTCAAATGAATGAAACTTTTTTTATATCCAAACAACATATTTATTTATTAATTTTCATAAACAAATAATATATTTATCTAAATTGTAATGTTTTTAATCTAAATGATAGTTAATGAATGATTATTTTCAATCTTTTCTATCTATTTGGAAGAGAAAAAAAATGGTTGATTATTTATTACAGTTAACTTATATACTTTTCAGTTTTGTGATTTTTATTTTACACAACTGGGTAGGAGAAATACGCAAAGTAGAGAAACTGATGCAAACTGATTTGCATATAGGTTTGAGTGGTTACTTTGGCCAAAAGTTATGAATGATTTTTATTTTGTTGAAAAAATTTCTGCGTTTTTGGCACAAAACAAAAACGGAAACAAAATAATACATGTTTGCATTTTCTTTGTAAAATTCAAAACTCACGCAATGGGAAGCCCAAACAGTGCTGTAGAAACCACCCCAAGTGTTAGCTTCGACGCAATGGTAAACATTCTCCAGCCCTTACCCGGATTCGGCTTTTGACCCGCTCCGGCCGCAGGTACTTGGCCGTTCATGTAACTAAAGTTATTAAAGTTATGAGGATGATAAGGTTGTTGACCCATCGCTCCATACGCATAAGGGTAACCAAAATGCGGTTGTTGACCCATCGGTCCATACGCATAATAAGGGTACCCAACATGCGGTTGTTGCCAAGGCGTCGATGACGATGGTGGTCCTCCCTGTGGCTTGAGCCCTCTGCTTTTAGTACCCGATGCTTCGGTCTGGTCAGAAGGTGACGTGTTGCACACGGCTAAGATACACTCCATATGAATATCGAACCTACATAGCTCACACCTATACCTCCAAGACTGGCACGGACCGCGACAAACCATACACATGCTCGCTCCCCCGAGGCGAAACTCCAAGTGATGAGCAGGGTGAAGCACGTGCCTCACGTGCTGAGGCAGCTGCGTGCAGAGCGGGTGTACGTCGAACTCACATAACTTGCATCTGTAGAACAAACCCTCGACCGACTCGTTGCAGATGTCGCACGCGCGTTCGTTCTGGCGCGTGGACTGTTGTTTACGGACGACGAGGCTGAGCTCGTGCTGGGGATGAATGAAGATTGGGAGGGTGAGGGGACACGTGGCGCAGTATTCATGGAGATCGTAGTTGCAGGGTTCGCATCGATAGGTTTTGCCTGAGCCGTAGGTTTTGCAGCCGTCGCAGATGAAGTCACCGACGCTGTTAAACTCCGTTAGTGGATGATTATGTGTGAAATGCTGAACGGTGCGTCGTTTTGGTGTCCTTGGAGCCATCTTTACCGGTTTTTGGTGTTGGTTTTTTTTTTTTTTTTTTTTTTTTTTTTNTTTTTTTTTTTTTTTTTTTTTTTTTTTTTTTTTTTTTTTTTTGGTGTTGATGTTTTTTTGGTGTCGATGTTGGACTATAACAAAAGATTTTTTGAATATTAAAACTGAGAGTTGTGTATATATAATCATGTTTACTATTGTGACAGAGTGTCACACCGTTTGCTAGTTGACTTTCGACGAGTTGACTGACCAAAGAGGTGGAACAGATCTCTTCTTCTTCTTCTTTTGTTTAATGTGCATTTAGAAATATACACAGATAGGTTAGTTAAAAGAACACACTAACGTATTATATAAAACATGCTTAGTGATGTATCATGTATCGTACTATGGTACCGGTTTAAAATTGTTATTCGAGTTACACTTGACTGATTTTTGCATATTTTTAGATATTTCCAAAACGAAAAAGTAGTATATTGGAGTAACTTGGAGAGTAAGATAACCATAACGTTTTCTTCTTCTTCTTATTAACCTGTTTCAACTAATTAACAAATAGACAATACTTTATCAAACATGTCAAGCATGATTATGCTTTGATGGAAGTTTGGTTAATAGGGTTCAATAATGACGACGCGATCCGGAATAATACTATATGAAATCACGATGCCCCGTATATTTTTATATATATATATCCTATCGTCCAGTAAAAACGCATTGAGGTGTTACAGAGTGGACTTCTCTCCGAAAAACCAGCCTATCCCGAGTTTGGAATATACGTTTTCTGACTAATGACAGTGGTAACCGGATCGCATGTTACTGGACTATCAAATAAACTGTCTGACCGAAGCTCAAATTCAAATTTCTCATATAAATGTGATTTTTGTTTCTAGGGAGGGTCGAAACCGGGCGTGGAGTGGGGCGACACCTCACGCCTTACCACTAGACCACACCCATGTGGGCGATGCCCGTATTAAATGCTAGCAAGACTTTTTTTGTTTGAAGAAATTAAACTAAGCATATACAAAGGTCTCCAATGTCCAACCCACACCGAAACTTTTTGACATCTTTTTCTACCAAGACAGTCTAACTTTATCAGTTTTCCATAAACTCTAAAAATATAACTTAAGTTTAACACATCGTAAAACTCTAACAGTATCTATTAAATCAGATCCAATAATTCAATCCGATCGATCTCATCATCACATGAAAAGAAATATTGCTTCCAGCTACCCAAAAAAAAAAAGAAAAGGAAAACCTCCATAACTTCTCTACCCACGCAATTTTAATCCTCACATTTTAATATATAACAATATACAGAAATATTAAACCACATGAGTCATAACCATAGCACCATGCAAATTTTGTTTACTATGCTTCTAGGCTATTAAGGAATGGATGGAAAATTGTTTAAGAAAATCAGGTTCAATTATATATTTTTTGAACCAGTAGACTTTCTTACAGCAATTTCGGTGTGTTTGAATTCAAAGACAGAAAGGAAAATGTACTGCATAGTCTATTGATGCATGTCTTTTTTGATACATTATTTTCGCCATTGTCGTATATATTAATTAGTACCAAAAATAATATAAACTTTTGAATTATTTTCAAATCAAGACTAATCAAATCATTTTTCTATCAATTGGATATGCTAAAATTCAATAAGCTATTAACTTTGTTAAAAGATTTAGTTTATTCTATATTAAAAATCTACTGATTTATATTAATAAACTTCTGTACATGTCGTTTTCTTATCAATCATTTTTTTTTTTTTTTTGAAGAGAATGTAAAAATATATTCAAGCCAAAAAAACAACGTTGTTACAACCAAAGTGTTACATAATAATCAAAGAAGTGCTGAGATATATTAGATATTTCTTAAAAGAGATTTTCAACGCTGACTTGAGAACCAGAATTGAAGAGATTCATCGTAAGTCTTGTCTCCCGACTCTCTTATCGATGTTAGTCGATTCCGGACTTCTTTGTCGATGAGCTTGATTAACGTTTTGGCGGGTTTTGCCGTTTCTCCATGGCGGCGACCATTACGTTCTCTCCATATGGTGTGTATTGAAACTTGAAAAACATATCTTAGAAGAAATAGAGGTATGCGATTTAGACCTGCCCTTGAGATTAAGTTGATTAGCACATGCCAATCGGAGCTGAAAAGATTGTCTAGTAGCTTCTTTGTTAATCGAGTCCATAGCTCCGCCGAGAATCTGCACGAGAAGAATAAGTGGTTTCGACTTTCCAATGAGTTATTGCAAAGAATACATACTGGATTTGCTCCCACGTTCCATGCTAACATTCGCTCTCCCGTTGCCAGCCGATTGTGAATAGAAAGCCATGTAATCATAGAGAATTTCGGAGTAGAGTGTGAAAACCAAACCCCTTTGTACCACTCCACTAACCTTGATGAATTCCTTGTTAGGATCCAAGTTTGTTTAGTATTGAAACTTGGCTTGTATTTATCGCTCTTGTACTTCCAAAGCGAAATGTCTTTCAAGTTTGATTGGAGTCGTGAAAGCTGGTCTTGCAAGACGTCTTCAATTTGATTCAGGATGTCCGATCTATGACGTCGTCTTCTTCTTGTCCAGATCAAATCCACCCTACCATTCTCTGGTATCCCAAGATCAATGAATCCTCTTGGACCCGTAATATCCAGTAAACAACCCATGTTCGACCAATTATCATACCAAAAGGAGGTCGATTTTCCATTGCGAATATCCACTCTATGAAATGACCTTGCAATGGTTCGATACTTTAGAAGTTTCCTCCAAATCCAAGATCCTGCAGTTGTATTGCTTCGAATTGACCAAAAGGTAGAGTTTCTCATCAGATTATCCTGAACCCACTTAACATAAAGCGACGGGTGAGAAGAAACGATTCGCCAAATCAGTTTTAAGCAGCAAACTTTGTTGACCTCAATTAACGGTCTTAAACCCAGGCCTCCTTCCATCTTTGGTTTACAAACTTCAACCCATGAGAGCTTTGCCTTTCTTGTGTTGAGGTCAGGCCCTGACCATAGAAACGCTGAGCAGATTTTATCTATTTCTCGAATGCATTCGCTTGGAAGACGAAATGCTTGCAGCCAGAAATTTGTGATGCTTGAGACAACAGATTGTATTAGTTGTAAGCGGCCTGCTCGTGAAAGAAATCTTATTGTCCAATTTCTTATTCGATTTTGAATCGTTTCTAGCAATGGCAAGTAGTCAGTCGCTGTCATTCTCTTTGAGAGGAGGGGGAGCCCGAGGTATCTTACTGGTAGTTGCCCCGAGTTGAATTGAAATCTGTTTTGGATTTCTTCTTTTCCATTTTCCGATACACCCGCCAAATAAATTGTTGATTTTTCCATGCTTATTCTTAATCCTGAGATCTTTGCAAAATCCTCAAAAATCTGAACAATTCCCTCCACAGATCGGACTTTACCATCCGAGAATACCATGATATCATCTGCAAAGCTCAAGTGAGTAAGACCCATATTTTTGCACTTTGGGTGGTATCCAATGTGATTTGCTGACGCTGCTTTATCCATCAATTTAGATAACACATTCATACTGATGACAAATAGATAAGGGGATAGAGCACAACCTTGACGAAGGCCTCTTGCGCTCCGGAAAAACCCCGCCAGTTCACCATTAACTTGTACCGAGAAAGAGGCAGTGGTAATACATAATTTTATCCAATGGATGAATCTCTCTGGGAATCTCATCGCTGTAAGAGTATTTATCAAAAAAGACCATTGAACCGAGTCAAAAGCTTTTGATATATCTATTTTGATAGCACACCGAGAAGATATCATCTCTTTGTGGTAGTCTTTCACCAACTCCGTTGCAAGAAGCAAGTTTTCAACCAATAACCTGTCCTTAATGAACGCTGATTGGTTTAGAGCAATTAAATGGGGCAAGATCGATTTCATTCTGTTTGCCATAATCTTTGAAATTACCTTGTACATCACATTGCAGCAAGAGATCGGCCTGTAGTCTTTCATTGAAGTTGCCGATGTTTTTTTTGGTATCAAGGCAAGAATTGTCGTGTTCACCCCTTTTGGAAGGAAGCCCTTGACAAAGAAAGACTGGATTGAGATTAAGAATTCTTTTCCAATGATAGGCCATACCGATTTGTAGAACTCTACGTTGTAACCGTCAGGACCCGGAGATTTATTGTTCGGCATGGCGAAAAGAACCTTTGTAATCTCTTCATCTGTTACATCCATAACTAGGCGATTCTGATCCTCTTCAGAACACTTAAGAGGTATGATGTCTTCCAATTGTTCCACTGAAATCCCCTCATAATCATGCGGAGTATGTTGGAGAAAGTCTCTAAAAAAACCCTCTGCCTCTTCTTTGATTTCTTCTCCTTTTGTTAACACCAAACCAGTACGAGAGGTTATCTCTCGGATCCAATTTTTTTCCTTTCTCGCCACCACCGCTTTATGGTAAGTTTTGTTGTTCCGATCTCCAATTTTCAGCCAATGGATTTTGGAACGTTGCTTTAGAAAAACCTCTTCCAACCGTGAAACACGATCCCATCGTTCATATGCATTTTTTTCTTCCGCCAATAGATGTGGGGATGGGTTTGAAGAGTTAGCTTCCTGTTTTTTGCAGAGGTCTGTGTACGCTTCATCCGCACGCTTTGTCAAGTTTCCCAATTTTTCCTTTGATAAGGCCGTGATCAGAGGCTTTAGTGCTTTGAGCTTCTTTGAAAACCTGAACATTGAAGATGTCGATAGGAAAATGCCTTGCGTATTGTTCCAAAAGTTCTCCACCATTGGTTTAAAGTCCTCCAATCCAGCTACCGCGTTGACAAATTTGAAAGTATTGTTCGTGTTAATTTTTGAATGACTTTCTGTAACCTGAACTCGTGAAACTTCTCAAAACGATTTTTAAAATGGCTTCTCGAACCTTGAATGATCTTCTGTAACCCGAACTCGTGAAACTTCGATCAAAATTGTTTTTAAAATAGGTTGTCGAATTTCCAACTAAATGCTTTAGTAGTGAACCATCTTGATTAGGCCTGGGCATTTTACCCGAGACCCGAGACCCGAACTGGACCCGACCCGAAAGACCCGAACCGAACCCGAACCAAAACCATTTCGGTTCTTAAACGGGTCCAAAACCCTTCTACCCGAAAGACCCGAAACCGAACCGACCCGGAACCGAGAACCGAACCCATATATATATTTTTAGTTTTTTTCGGGTTTTCAAAAAATACCGGAAAATATACCCGAAAACCCGAAAAATACCCTAAAACCCGAAAACCCGAAAAATACCCGAAAAATATACCCGAAACCCCGAAAAATATCCGAAAACCCAAAAATACCCGAAAAATACCCGAAACCCGAAAAAATACCCGAAAACCCGAAAATACCCGAACTGATCCAAGATCCGATTTTTTCGGGTATTTTTCGGTTCTTCAATTTTGGACCCGAACCGACCCGGAACCGAGAGGACCCGAACCGGAACCGAACCGAAACCATTTCGGTTCCTATTCGGATCCAACACCCTCCTACCCGAAAGACCCGGACCCGGAACCGAGACCCAAATGCCGAGTCCTAATCTTGATAGTAACTTCTAACTGCCTGAAGCGGTGATGATAGGGTTTGTGGATCGAATATTCATATATACTCTTATCCGGTTCAACCACTTGGTCTGTCCAAATTTAAGGATATAATTAAAAAGCAAAACGATAATATATGTGGGATTCCCTAATATATGTAAGTGTTGATTTTGGCACCAAGTCGTTAGTGGCTCGGTTCCTAGAAAAAGAAAGAAGATTACCTTGCATCTCTAGTTCGATCCACTGATGATTTATACCCCAAACAGATATTATCAAAGGCTAATCCCAAACTTAAGAAGCTATGGATCAAAGACCCGAATTTCTTGGTTATCACAAGTATTGGTATTTCATGAAAGGAAAATCGTCTAATAGGTGTGGTCTTAGTCACTTTTATATACAATCAATACACAATCGTGATATGGTAACTCCTCTCTCAATAGGAAGTACTTGATAGAGTCGGAGTCCTATCCACGCATTCTAATGGATAGGATAGACTATATGAACAGTCCAAGGATTAAAAACTATTCTACACAATGAACATCCATTTCGAATATTTTCCAATGGTCGAAGAACATGATAGATCGCAAGAAATATTAATTTCCCTTTTTTATTGAGTCAGATTGGATGTAAACCATAGCTTAATCTGTTGTTTGAGAATCAGATTTTACTCCATGGATATTCTTCCCACATTGTATCCTCCATGTGCTTGTAAATTTGTAAGTTATGATCGCACCTCGTTCCAAGAACCTGAAAGCACATGCC
The DNA here is from genome assembly GCA_002933915.1 of Eutrema heterophyllum. Classification (NCBI taxonomy): domain Eukaryota; kingdom Viridiplantae; phylum Streptophyta; class Magnoliopsida; order Brassicales; family Brassicaceae; genus Eutrema; species Eutrema heterophyllum. Next base: position 546,167 of record PKMM01021804.1, read on the forward strand.
TCGGATTGGGTCTTATCAACCCATGATTAGGGGGTGTTATTTCCTCTTGACTTTTTTGATACGTTCAAATTAATGAATGAAACTTTTTTTATATCCAAACAACATATTTATATATTTATTTTCTTAAACAAAAACTATATTTATCTAAATTGCAATGTTTTTTAATCTAAATGATAGTTAATGAATGATTATTTTCAATCTTTTCTATCTATTTGGAGAAAAAAAATTGGTTGATTATTTATTACAGTTAGCATACTTTTCAGTTTTGTGATTTTTATTTTACACAACTGGGTAGGAGAAATAGGCAAAGTACAGAAACAGATACAAATTGATTTGCATATAGGTTTGAGTGGGTACTTTGGCCAAAATTATGAATGAATTTATTTTGTTGAAATTTTTTCTGCGTTTTTGGCACAAAACGAAAAAGGAAACAAAATAATACATGTTTGCATTTTCTTTGTAAAAATTCAAAACTCACGCAAAGAGACTTTCAATGGAAACCCCAAACAGTGCATTAGAAACCACCCCAATTGTTAGCTCCGACGCAATGGTAAACATTCTCCAGCCCTTACCCGGATTCGGCTTTTGACCCGCTCCGGCCGCTGGTACTTGGCCCGGGTTCATATTGAACCCGTTAAAGTTATTAGAGTTATGAGGATGATAAGGTTGTTGACCCATCGCTCCATACGCATAAGGGTAACCAAAATGCGGTTGCTGACCCATCGGTCCATACGCATAAGGGTAACCAAAATGCGGTTGTTGACCCATCGGTCCATACGCATAATAAGGGTACCCAACATGCGGTTGTTGCCAAGGCGTCGATGACGATGGTGGTCCTCCCTGTGGCTTGAGCCCTCTGCTTTTAGTACCCGATGCTTCGGTCTGGTCAGAATGTGAGGTGTTGCACACGGCTAAGATACACTCCATATGAATATCGAACCTACATAGCTCACACCTATACCTCCAAGACTGGCACGGACCGCGACAAACCATACACATGCTCGCTCCCCCGAGGCGAAACTCCAAGTGATGAGCAGGGTGAAGCACGTGCCTCACGTGCTGAGGCAGCTGCGTGCAGAGCGGGTGTACGTCGAACTCACATAACTTGCATCTGTAGAACAAACCCTCGACCGACTCGTTGCAGATGTCGCACGCGCGTTCGTTCTGGCGCGTGGACTGTTGTTTACGGACGACGAGGCTGAGCTCGTGCTGGGGATGAATGAAGATTGGGAGGGTGAGGGGACACGTGGCGCAGTATTCATGGAGATCGTAGTTGCAGGGTTCGCATCGATAGGTTTTGCCTGAGCCGTAGGTTTTGCAGCCGTCGCAGATGAAGTCACCGACGCTGTTAAACTCCGTTAGTGGATGATTATGTGTAAAATGCTGAACGGTGCGCCGTTTTGGAGTCCTTGGAGCCATTTTTACCGTTTTTTGTTGTTGATGTTAGGAATATAACAAAAGCTTATTTGAATATTAAAACTGAGAGCGAGTTGTATATGTATAATCAGGGGCGGAGCGGGGTCAGACCGCACCAATTAAAAAAAGATATATTAGTTTTTCATTAAATAAAAATTGCCCCTATTAAAAAATCAACAAATAAAAAAAAAACAAAAGCTAGTTGTGCAATTGGTCATTTGGGCTCACGGTTATTTTTTTTATTTTAGGTTCACATTTAGTTTAAGTCTAATCTAAATACAATTTCTTCAAAAAAATAAAATATAAATACAATACAATAATAATTAATCCATCACTTTCATGTGTCTCAATTAATTATTCTCTAATTTTATTTATGTTTTGGCAAAACATTAAAATAAAATAAAATTAAAACTTGACAAAACTCTTCGTTTGTTTCTACTTTTTGTCAACAAGAAAAAATGAAAAAAATGTAAAGCAACAATTTTGGGTTTAATTTCATATTAGGTTTCTTTGTATTTTTTTATATTTACTTTACTCTGATATTATTTGGATTTTTATAATATAAAATAAACTAATTTATTTTAATTCATTAGATTACTAATGGATCGATTTTTGAAAAGAAAAACTCCATCAACAAATGATATTAATGATTTAGATGACTTGATGTATGATTCAACCGAGAGAAAAAGAACATTGAAATATCATTTCAATATATAACAAATAAAACTGTAATAAAAGAATTTCAAACTATAAGTGAATTTTTTTGGGGTAATTTATAAATTATGTATTCTTGATATATTTTTCTGTCCCCGGTAAGAAAAAATTATGGCTTCGCTACGTGTATAATCATGTTTACTATTGTGACAGAGTGTCACACCGTTTGTTAGTTGACTTTCGACGAGTTGATTGACCAAAGATGTGGAACAGATCTCTTCTCTTTAATGTGCATTTAGAAATATACAAAGATAGGTTAGTTAAAAGAACACACTAACGTATTATATCATCTACATGCTTAATGATGTATCATGTATCGTACTATCGTACCGGTTTAAAATTGTTATTTTACACATGACTGATTTTTGCATATTTTTAGATATTTCCAACGGCTGATGAAAATACAAACGAAAAAAGTAGTATATTAGAGATAACTTGGAAAGCAAGATAATACATCTTGAGATAACATAACTCCAATAGACCATAACGTTTTTTTCTTCTTCTTCTTATTAACCTGTTTCAACTAATTAACAAATAGACAATACTTTATCAAACATGTCAAGCATGATTATGCTTTGATGGAAGTTTGGTTAATATATAGGGTTCAATAATGACAACGCGATCCGGAATAATACTATACTAGGTTTCAATCCGCGCTAGCTATATAGCGCGGAATAATTTTTTTTTTAAAATTGTTTTGAAATTTAAGAAAAAAAAATAATTTATCTGAATTTTATAATATGTATAATTAATGATTATATATAGAACTGTCAACCCGGACTAACAAATCTACTTAACTCATTTTGCAATGAACTAAAATATTATTTTGGCTAACCCACAAAAACCTATAATCTTGAAAACATAACTCTAATATGCACCGTTTAATGACTACGGTTTTTGTGGTCCGTCCACAAACTCTTAAAAATTCCATTTTTCGTGCCTAACTCTTTATAAAATTAATAAAATATTTTTTCAAACTTTTGTTTTGATATATATATATATTCAAATAAATATAATAATTATAGTGAAAAATATTGTAAGATCTCGAATATATTTTTTTTGAATATGTATGGATTGATTATTATTTAATAATATCATAATAATTAAGAAACTAAATAGTAAATAACCTCTTTAACGAGAAAAAAAAAATTTCCATATTCTTATCAATAATTTTAAAAGATAATTATATCATTTCCTATTTTAATTATCTTTTCTTATTTATAATGTCATTTCATTTCATGTAATAACTTATCAAATAAAATTCATTTTCAAAAATATTTTTTTAAATAATATTATAGAGATGAAATCACGATGCCCTGTATTAAATGCTAGCAAGACTTTTTTTGTTTGGTGAAATTAAACTAAGCATCAATGTCCAACGAACACCGAAACTTTTTGACATCTTTTTCTACCAAGACACTCTAATTTTATTAGTTTTCTATAAACTCTATAAATATAACTTAAGTTTAACACATCGTAAAAATTTAACAGTATCTATTAAATGCTAGCAAGACTTTTTTTTTTTTGAAGAAATTAAACTAAGCATATACAAAGGTCTCCATTAATGTCCAACCCACACCGAAACTTTTGACATCTTTTTCTACCAAGACACTCTAACTTTATTAGTTTTCCAAAACTCTAAAATATAACTTAAGTTTAACACATCGTAAAACTCTAAGAGTATCTATTAAATCAGATCCAATAATTCAATCCGATCGATCTCATCATCACATGAAAAGAAATATTGCTCCCAGATACCCAAAAAAAAAAAAAAAAGAAGGAAAACCTCCATAACTTCTATTTCATTCTCTACACACGCAATTTTAATCCTCACATTTTAATATCCAACAATATACAGAAATATTAAACCACATGAGTCATAACCATAGCACCATGCAAATTTTGTTTACTATGCTTTTAGGCTATTAAGAAATGGATGGAAAACTGTTTAAGAAAATCAGGTTCAATTATATTTTTTTGGAACCAGTAGACTTTCTTACAGCAATTTCGGTGTGTTTGAATTACAGCAATTTCTTACTGCATAGTCTATTGATGCATGTCTTTTTTGATATATCATTTTCGCCATCTTCGTATATCTTAATTAGTACCAAAAATAAAGGGTAAAAATATAAACTTTTGAATTATTTTCAAATCAAGACTAATCAAATCATTTTCCTATCAATTGGATATGCTAAAATTAAATAAACTATTAACTTTGTTAGAAGATTTAATTTATTCTGTTAAAAATCTACTGATTTATATTAATAACCTTCTGTAAATTTCGTTTTCTTATCAAAGTATTGTTCGTCTTAATTTTCGAATGACTTTTTGTAACCCGAACTCGTGAAACTTCTCAAAACGAATTTTTTTTTTTTTGTTTTTTTAACTTTTTGATCGTATTACTCATAATGGACTAACTGAAATACATAGTGCGAAAAGAAAAAATTAACAAAACAGGAACCTTCGGCCAAGAGCCGAAGACAATACAAGAGAAAAAAAAAAGATAAAGAGAGAATAAAGGGAGATTAAGAGAAGATTATACCTCTTAACCAAAAACCAAGAGAATCCCGAAAACAAGAATGGTCTTTGCGAGCCAAACAAGAGTCTCGAATTCCTCTATCCACCCTTTTGAAGAGGACCTCCGCGGGAAGATGCTTGTTGTTGAAGATACGGTCATTTCGCTGCTTCCAAAGAGAGTAGATAATAGCTTGAGCCATTAATAGCCTCAAGTTGTTTTCCGTTGAGTTTGCGTAAGCCATCTTAAGCCATCTCTAGAAAACAGGCCATGTACCAAACCCCATGAATGGAGCATTTAGTCGTTCAAATCCCAACCTCCAAACGTCTTGGCTATAAGGACATCTCAACAGTAGATGATCCCTGATCTCGTCAAAAATCTCGCATAACACACAAATATTGTTATCAATTACTCCCCATATAGCAAGTCTAGATGCCAACCACAAAACAAAAGCCTGTTTTGGGACATGACCAGAGAACCAAACTTCCTTATGCCACTCCATTACCGTGAATTCAATACTTGTTTGGCGCCGAGCAAGAGAGAAGTTGAATTCATCCTTCAGAGGACCAACTCCATCCTTCCAAATGTACTTATCCTTTAAACTTGTGACTAGTTGTATCGAAGCCAAGTGGCAGAGAAGTGAAACTACGTTGTCACTGCGAGCACCTCTAAAATTCCACCCATTATTAGTAGCCGCAAAAGAAACCTTAGAGTCTACGGGGATACCATAAATCCTAGGTCCATCATGACCAATAAAGGAGTAGAGTTGACCAAAGGGAGTCCATACATCAAACCAAAAAAAGCAATCTATACCATTACCCACTTTGCAAGTGATGAATTCCTTAGCAATAGATATGAGTTTCAGTAGTTGGGACCAAGAAGAGGATCCACTACTTGACTCACTCAAACTCCAAAAAGATTTCCTGCCTAGTTTATACTTCTTGCACCAAGCCACCCAAAGAGATCCAGATTTGGAGAATATTAACCAAATCAACTTTAGACCAAATACCTTATTCCAGGAAGAAAGATCACGCAAACCTAATCCACCTGCCGCTTTTGGAGAACAGACTTGTGACCATTTTACTTTAGCTTTCCCGGAAGAGGCAGGATCTCCAGACCATAAGAACTTTCTGCATAGCTTGTTAATCTCTTTTAAGCATTTTTTAGGAAGCACAAAGGCTGCACACCAATATGCCATGGTACTCTGAATGACTTAAGAGATGAGTTGAGTTCTTCCCGCAAAGGATAGATGGCGAGAAGTCCAGGAATGTAGTCTTGATTTGACCTTCTCTATCAAAGGAGCATAGTCTAACTTAGACAGTGTCCTAGGAAAAAGAGGCAAACCCAGATAACGAACTGGTAAAGAGCCCAGAGAAAACCCAAACCTAGAAGCGAGACTGGATTTTTCCGATTGAGAAGAGCTTGCAAGGAACATAGCAGATTTACTATTGTTCATTGTTAGGTCTGAGATCGAAGAAAAATAGTTGAGGAGGTTCACGATGGCTTGTAAAGAAGGCAATGAACCATCAAAACGATTTTTAAAATGGCTTCTTGAACCTTGAATAATCTTCTGTAACCCGAACTCGTGAAACTTCGATCAAAAATGTTTTTAAAATAGGTTGTTGAACCTGTGAGTCAGATTTCCAACTAAATGCTTTAGTGGTGAACCCTCTTGATAGTAACTTCTAACTGCCTGAACCGGTGATGATAGGGTTTGTGGATCGGATATTCATATATACATACTCTTATCCGGTTCAACCACTTGGTCTGTCCAAATTTAAAGATATAAAAAGCAAAACGATAATATGTGGGATTCCCTAATATATGTAAGTGTTGATTTTGGCACCAAGTCGTTAGTGGCTCGGTTCCTAGAAAATAAGAAGATTACCTTGCATCTCTAGTTCGATCCACTGATGATTTATACCCCACACGGATATTATCAAAGGCTAATCCCAAACTTAAGAAGCTATGGACATAGAAAGTCGCAGACTAATAAAAAATTTGGGCTGCTTTACCATATTAAGTTTCGAACTTATGACTTTCTGAAAAAAAGTTTTTATAATTTTACCACTAAATTAAATAAACTTTTTGAAATTTAAGGACCAAATTTTTTGTATGAAAACAAGGGCTGCAAGCATGGATTTGCTCTGCTTGGGCTCAGGGTCGTCTCTGGCTATGGATCAAAGACCCGAATTTCTTGGTTATCACAAGTATTGGTATTTCATGAAAGGAAAATCGTCTTATAGGTGTGCTCTTAGTCACTTTTATATACAATCAATACACAATCGTGATATGGTAACTCCTCTCTCAATAGGAATTACGTGATAGAGTCGGAGTCCTATCCACGCATTGTCAAGGATAGGATAGACAATACGAACCGTCCAAGGATTAAAAACTGTTCTTTTTTTAACACTCTATTATCATATTTGGATACAATGTTTTGTTGTTCAATTGATGACTAATTAGTCTCATCATCAAGTAAGATGGCGTCATGTAAGCATAAATATAGGTAAATTTCTCTTTGGTCAAAATAACCAATAATTTGCACTGTTCGATGTTCTGGTTTGGCTTTAAAACATTCATCCAAACTACATCATTGATAGTATGCTATAACAGTATTACCATGTTATATATATACATACAAACATACATATATCATGAAGAATAATATTATTGGTCACACATATATAGCTAGCGGTATTGTAAAATAGGACATCAAATCAACTTCACAAGGACTACAAATAATATACATAAATAATTAATAATCAACAAATCTAATATACACCATTCAAATTTTATATGCTTCACAAAACTAAGAATTTACTCAGAAAACAAATACTAGGAATTTTCCGAACATTAACTTCTTCTAAGATGATATGAAACACCGAAGCTCATCAACCTCCTCCGCCTCCGCCTCCTCCTCCTCCTCCGCCGCCACCTCCATCACCACCACCACCACCGCCGCCCCCACCTCCATCACCACCACCGCCGCCACCGCCAAAACCTCCACCACCACCACCACCAAACCAGCCGCCACCTCCGCCACCCATTTCCACATCTCCGCCGCCGCTATCATCATCTCCTCCTCTGCCTCCTTCTCCTCCTCCTCCTCCTCCTCCTCCTCCTCCTCCTCCTCCTCCTCCTACTCCTCCGCCGCCGCCTCCTAATCCTCTAGTCAAGGCCGCAAGAAATATAAAGACACCAAAAGTACAAGCAAAAGCTATGATGATTATTACAATAGTCTCCATCTTAAGCAAAATCACTACATATAATTCTCCCCGATAATATATGTATATATAGTTTCTTGCTGAGGTTTTCCGCAGACACATAACGTGTTAAGCTTGTATTGACTTTGACTTTGATTATTCATATTTTTAAACATTCAAAGGTTTTCATTACGGGTAAAACTTGAGAAGAAGAATTACCGTATGAAATTATGTATATGATGCTTGCTTTCTTTGTCCAAGGACACTACAAGAAAACAGATCGATAACGACGCCCATAAATATCCCTAAATCGTCGTTAAATGCTTGTAACGAAAACAAAACAACATAACGACTAAACGTCGTTAATCGCGTGACGTAAAATAGATCCGTCGTTTATATGTCGCTATATTACGACAATGTAAAATATATTGTTTCGTCGTCGTTATTTAACAACGACTCGCCTCGTCAATTAACGACACATCATCTACGTTTTCTAAAACGATGGTAATTAACAACACATGCTACGCCGTTATTTAACGATATCTTCAAATGTTGTTAAATAATGGCGTATGTCACGTGTTGTTAATTAACAACGTTTTTTAAAGTGTTGTTAATTAACGACGCCTTTAAAATGTTGCTAATGAATGACGCTTTTAAATGTCGTTAATTAAAGACGCCATCGTATGTAATTATTTAATGACAAATGTGTGTGTTGTTAATTAGCGACGTCAAATATATTTCGTTAATTAATGACGTTGTGTATGTGTTGTTAATTAACAACCTGCATAAGTGTTGTTATATAACAACTTATTTGGCGTCATATCTTGATCAATTTAACGTCATATAAATATTAGTATTTAAAAAAATTTGAAAATCAATTTAAAATTTACTAATTAAAAATAGAAAATTATACACTAAAAATTAATTAAAAAAATAATTAACGACTCATGGATTTCATATGTTGTCAATATGTCGTTACCGCGTCGCTAATTAACGACGGCTTTTCATGTCGTTAAGTTACGACATGTTGCTAGGGTGACGTTAATGAACGACGTTCGTAAGCCGTCACTAAAATATGTCGTTAATGTTTGTAGTGGGATTAGATGGTTTGACTCGGTAACTGGACTTGAATTCTAATTGGTTATTACGTTCAATCGGTGTGACATCTTCCACACGATCTTGGCCAGATCAAAACATGAGAGGAAAAGTGCACGCACGCACGTAAGCACATTTCACTTTTTGGTCCGGTCTACTACAAACTCGGTTTATAAGAAAATCAAACAAAATAACAAAAAGAAAAGGTTATATATATTGACGATTTGGATATTGGACAGTGGTTAATTTTATTTTATTTTTTTTGGGTTACGGTTGTTTTGCTTAATACGTTAGTGGTGCCAGGCATGAAACCTGAACTGGTTATCGAACCGATCGAACCAAACTTTTCGGTTTTCGTTTCCAATTTGGCTTGTAATGAAAAGCCAATCGACAACATCTTAAATCGAACTCGGTTCTTGGTTTGGTTCAGTAGACCTAAACCACATAATCAAATTAACTGAAATTTCCAAAATATCAAAAATTCAAAATAGCTGAAATATAAAATCGAACCGAATAACCGAATTAAATCTTCTCAGAACCAAACCAATCAAACCAACTTTCAAATCGAACCAAAATTTTATTCGGTTTAATCAGGCGAGATTTTTGCCAACGACCGAAAACCAAACAAATCAAACAAAATAAACCGGATGCCGAGGCCTATTGTTAGCCTGATTGCTTGGAAAATCGAACACTCAAATTTTCTCATTCAAAGGCAAGATTTGGATTGGTGAGTCTTACCACTATTTTTTTTGTAATTTTTAATTATTACAATCATTATTTTTTACTCCCTCCGTTTCACAATTGTATCATTTTAAGATTTTATTTTTTGTTTCACAAAAAGTGTCATTATACGTTTTCAATACATAATTTTAATAAAAATTCAGTTTTAACCTTATTGTTTGAGTGTATTAATTAGAGAGAGAAAAATTGTGTAGTGTATTAATAAGGGGTAATATAGAATTTTTAATAGTTTTCTTAATATGTTAAATGTGTCAAAATGACACTCTTTGTGAAACACATGGAGTACAATTTAAGAATCTGTACCGTCTTGTATAACTAATCGAATCTATTGTTGTCTTTTTTTTTATTATAATTAGCATGTACATATAAGTGTACAGAATTAGGACTTAACCCGCGCTATAAATTGTTTTAAAATTTAAGAAAAATTAATTTTATTTGAATTTTATAATATGTCTAACTCATGATTATAGATAGAGTTGTCAAACGGAATAATTTATCTATTTAACCCGTTTTGCAGTGGATTAAAATATTATTCGGGTTAACCCGCAAAACCTATAATCTTGAAAACATAACTCTAATATGCCCCGTTTAATGACTCTAGTTTTGTGGTTAGTTCACGAAGTCCTTACAAAAATAAATTTTCTTGTGTCTAATTTTTTATAAAATTAATAAAATATTTTTCAACTTTTATTTTGATATACATTCAAATAAAATATAATAAATTATAGTGAAAACTATAGCAAGATTTCGAATAGATTTTTTTTGAATATATATGAATTGATTATTATTTAAAAATATATAATATTAAAATAATTAATAAACTAAATAGTAAATAAATTTTTTAATGACAAATAAATATTTTCCATATTCTTATCACTAATTTTAAAAGACAATTATATCCTTATTTATTTCAATTATCTTTTTTTATTTGTAATGATATAATATGTAATAATTTACAAAACAAAATTTATTTTCAAAATTATTTTCTTAAATAATATTATAGAGATTTTATTCCATTAGCCGTTTCTGTTGAAATTCTTCAGCATAAAAATAATTTTGGGTCAACCAAATAAACCATCTATAGTAGAGAAAACCGGAGTCAGGCCAACCATTGGTGATGCAATTCTGGTGACCATCTACTACGATACCAAATGAACCATTCGTGTAAATTGGTCCTAAAGGGTTTTGATCCATTTCCCAGTGAAGAGATCACACTTCTCCACCTCAATATCTGATACAACAAATAGAAACAAAGAGCAGATTCTTATCATTACCTAAAGGTTTCACTAAGAACACAACTACTCTGATCAGTTAAGAACCGTAACCTATTACAAATTTTGGATTATATAGCTGCAGAACCAATCATAAACATTCACCTGAGATATCAAATTGTTGGAAAAGATTCAAAGAAACGAATCAAAACCATGAAAATTGAGGAAGATTGAGCCAAATGATCAGATTATCACAAAGTTTTGAATCTGGATAATATGACAAATTCACAGACGCTCCAATTGGATCATCAAATGATAATTGGCATGAATCAGACACTACACATTACACTGTAACTTCATAAAACCGTTTCAAGTTCTTCCAAAAGTTGCAGACTTGGAAAAAAATCACTTTAAATCCTTAGATCTCCGAATTTCCCCAACAAGCTTAACAAAATGTTATGGCTAATGCCCGGAAAATTGGTTTTTTCAGACCTGAAGTATTCAAAGATGTTATTATTATACCTGAATTTGTCTCCGGTGCTAAACATACATTAAGTTCTTAATATTTCAAATTTCATACTTAAACTTTAATTTTGTGCTAAAACATACGTTAGACTAAACGGTGTTAACAAGCCGTCAAGTCGTGTCTACGTGGTTGACACATATGAACGACGTCGTCTAGGTCGTCAAAAATCTGATTCGATTTATCCCACAAAACGACGTCTTTTTGTCTCTCTCTTTTCTTCAACCTCTCGAGCCTACTCTCGACTTACACATAAACGATTTGGGGATTTTGAAATGTTCACCTTTTCATGTTTTTTGAGATTTTGTAATGTTATTTATCAAGTTTGAGTTTGATTTCAAGTGTGAGTTTTATTTTTAGAGGTTAATATAAGGTCGAAAGCCAATTTTCCAAAATCACAGACATTAACGACCTTAAACCAAGTAGCAAACAACTAAAACTAAAGGCAAAACAATCTCATTCCAAAAGACCTACAACCGAAGCCAAAACAATGGTTTTGAAAAACTAGAGTTTCAAAAAAAAAAAAAAGTCTCCATGACTCCAAAACACCACGACCGAAGCCAAAAAACAATGGCTTTGAAAAACTAGAGTTTCAACCAAGAAAAACCAGTCTCGAAGACTCCAAAACAACACGACCAAAGCCAAAAACAATGGCTTTGAAAAAACAGACTCCAAAACATCACGCTCTTCTCCACGACCACCTCATAAACACCTAAAACCCTGCAAATCCATCAGAAAAGAAACATACTATAAGAAGCAAAACCAATGTTTTAATAAAAACAGAAGACAGATTATAAACACCACCTTTAATCAAAATGTTCATTTTTGTGATGGCTGGGTTTGGCTTTTGCTTGGTCCTTCACCAGACTCAATAATATCCGCATTACGTTTTGGCTTTGGCTTTGGAACGTACACAGTGACCGGACACCTTCTGATGTTATGTCCTACAGAACCACAGCCTCCACAATGAACAGTTCTTCCTTCTCTAGTAACCTTGATAATCTTCGGAGGAAGCTCTTGTACTTCCTTCCCCTTATTCTTCTTCTTTGGAGATTCATTATTTCCTTTTATTCTTTTCTGCTTCTTTGTGGAACCGTGAGACTCTTCTCTCGGTGGTGGCTGAATCCTTGTTTCACTGGACCTCCTCCAAAGATCAATCCCATTAACTGCCCGAATCGGATCCTTGTATTGGTTTCTCCATTTAGATGTCAAATACCAGTCGGATACATAATCTTGCGGATCAAGTTTCCTATACAAAAGCACTCGCAATACATGGCGGCAAGGAATTCATGTCATATTCCACCGCCTACATGCACAAGTCTTTGCAATCATGTCAACCGTAAAAGAAATGTGGGTTTCCCTCACCTCATACTCGCTATTTCCACTCGGAATTACTCGACAATATTTCTGATGCTTCTCTTCTTCCTTGATAGTCAATGCCACTTTTAAACTGTATTTTCCTTGATGCTTGAGTGCTTTCTTCTTTCTTACATCCATACGGATCATAGCTTGTCGTCTTATTGTCTCCAAACATCTATACTAGTGGTATCTCTCGGGCTTTGTTAATAGAGTTGTTGTAAGACTCGGAGAAGTTGTTAGAGACATCTTCACACACCGCCGTGCAACTGAAGAAAGCACGGCTACAATTACGGGGATTCCTCTTCATCAGTTCTTCGTACACACCAAAGTCAAAGTTCTTGAACTGCTCAATTGCTTTGTGATATTACTGTATTTTACCACTTTAAGTCTCATATTTTCCTCCGTTTTCCTTGTGTTTCGTATAGTTTCTATTATGTATATATTGCATTTAGGTCCAAATCGAGTTACACTGCATTTAGGATGTCCTAGGTCGTTTTTGTTTTCTTTTTGGCTTGTTGGAGCCTTTCTCAGGTGTTCAGGACTGATTTGGATGAGCGTGGACGAAAGGGGACGAACGAAGTTCGAGGAGGAACCGCAAAGATCGAAGGAAGAATAAGAGGACCGGAATTTACACGCGCGATCGGTTACTAACCGATCGATGAAAGCGATCCCACGACAAATGCACAGAGGATCGGTTACTAACCGATCGATAAAGCCGATGGCAGAAAAAATGTACAGGCGATCGGTTATAACCGATCGCCATAACCGATCAAGAGTGTGACGGATTTTTAGCTTGACTTTGGGGTCCAACCTTTTTGTAATATATTCTACAATCATTGTGCTTTCTTAGAGGACGAAAAAGATCATCACTCTACCTCTTTTCACTGTTCTAGAACTGCTCTCTTCTCCTCTCTTGTATTTGTATGAAAGATTCAAGATCAACTCCATCTTAGTGAAGATTTTCTTACTTTCCTTCCATCAATCTTCTTTATTTTGCTATGTCTTGCTTTTGCTCGGTTTTGTTTTGTGTTCTAACTATGCGTGAGTAGTTTTCTTATGGACTGTGGGAATGGTTGATTTAGAGGGATAGATGATAATCTCTTGATGTTTAGGACAAGATTACAAAAGTTCTCATGTTTAGAAGTGATCTTAAGGCTAGGATTGAAGTAGCTACTCAATCCCTAGATCATGGTCAGTTTGCCCTTGGAAGAGGTTTAGTAGGCTGTCTAGAAGACTTCTAACATGTTCTTGACACTTAGCAAGGTGAAAATCGTGACTAAGGTTCATTTATTGGCTAAAAAAGGCTTTCGTTTCATACTTATTGATAATTTGGTTATTGCAAACGGAAGATTAGCTAATTCGAGTTATTAATAAAGGGTTTAGTATCACGGAAGTGAGTTAAGCTATTAGTATGTGTCCCTTGCCATAGAACAAGCTCATTGAGTGACTAGAAACTTCATAAGAGAATCATCGAATACTCGAAATCGCATACCATATCCTACGATCCATATTTTTATCTTCTTGAGTAAACTGAGTTTATTGTCTTGTTTTCCTTGAACTTGTGTCTTTAAAATTAGCTTCGATCACTTAAGGTGTCCTGCACTTTTCTCATTCTCTGTTTCTTTATTTTTCTTTTAGTTTTATCGTAATTAGTTCCTTACACAAATATCTAAAAACGTTTAGCTTAACTTAATTAGTTTCTTGTATTCTTATTGTGCTGTTCTTTCTCTCCGTGGATTCGATCCCTAAGTACTCAATGACCAACCGTTATGATTGCGGTAGTCTACACATTAGGGTAATTGATGTGTTGAAAAAACGACTAATCACTTTTTCATACTCACCAACATTAAAACTTTTTGCCACTGCCCAAAACAACGCTTTAGGCAACTCTTTGCCTGGATATATTCTTCTCAGGTTTCCGTAGATGTGGCGTGCGCACATCCGATGTTCCACTTTAGGCAATTCTTGGTCAACAACATTTATCAAACCCTTAAAAAAAATTATAAGTACAAGAAGCAAAACCAGAGTCTAATACGACCACGAGTGCCACACACAATAAATTATACCAAACATATTATAAACAGAAACATATCTCAATAAGAATAATTAACTTACTTTCTGCCTATCAGAGATAATAGTGAACCCATTACCATCTTCAAGTTTCAAATCATGTTTTAGCTTCTTAATAAACCAAAGCCAATTGTCTGTGTTTTCCTTTTTCACAAAAGCCCAGGCGACAGGAAAGAATTGGTTATTGGCATCGCATCCTACAGCTGCCAATAGTTGGCCGTCAACATTGTTTTTCAAGAAACATCCATCTAATCCAATAATTGGGCGACAATGAGCAAGCCATGTTTTCCGAAGTACTGCAAAGCACACATAGAACCTGTCAAAGGTCTCTTTTCCCTTAGCATTTTTCACGGTCCCTACCTCCACGGTAGACTCTGGATTAGAGCTTCAAAAAAAAAAAAAAAAAAATCAAAGTTATATTAACAGAATGTTAAAAACTGAATATTCGTAAACATTTAGGGATATTTAACCTACTCAATCAAAGCCAGTCGATAGTCTTTTAATCTTTGGATATCATGTTCGTCTTGAATAATATCTAAAGCTTTTCTCTTAGCTTTTCTACATTGGTCATTTGAGACAGCAATGTTGAATTTATCCTCAAATGCATCTTGCAATGCCGAAGGCTTATAAGTAGGATCTTTCTTAATGTCATTCAAAAACAATCTAGCAATGATCCCATCCTTGATTACCTTGCTATGCCCGTCCTTCATACATGTATGTTCATCGCAGAAAGTCTTAATCATGTACCTTTTTATTGGTTTGTCATACGCGCGGTAGATTCTGAAATTACAATCACCACCAATTAAACACTTCACTTGACACTGTTCAGATCTCCACTTTGTGAACTTGACATTGTATCCTTCTTTAAGAACATAATCAATTACAGCTTCCTTGAATTTAGATATGCTTTCGAAGACTTGACCCAATCTAAGATCTCCACTTCCTTTTTTGCAGCCTACATATCGTCTTCCACCATGACCATCCTCACAATCCAAATTCTGAGGAGTATCCTCGGAATTATCATGCTCTTTCTCTTCTTCCTCAGCTATAGCTTCTTCCTCAAGCCTTTCATCATCACCATTATTTTTATCATGCTCTTCTTCCTCAACTATGGGTTCTTCCACATGAATTTCATCATGAACAGTGGCTCTAATTTCAGCACCATCAACTTCGTTTTGATTAACAACACCAGCAACTCCATCAACGACATCTTCACGCTCCATGAAAACATCGGCTGCTTTTGTCCAAAACACAGCATCACACATTCTCTGAAAAGTTGCATTTCCATTACAAAGCAACTTCAGCTCCGTAAGATCCTCGAAAGGAAGTTTGTACCAGATCCTTTGTCTGTGCAAAGAAATGTTCAACGCATCCATCAAGTTAGTAAACATGGCTTTCGGAGAGCTTATAAGTGTGTGAACCTCTCCTCCAACATATGTCGTCTTGTTATCCTCTGAAATTTCGAACTTTCTGTTGTAATAGACTTGAAACATTGCATCGTCATAACTATAACAACAAAAAAACCAGAATTTCAGAATCTGACAGTTTATAAAAACACCTTTTTACGTGATATTATATTGTGTTTCATTACACCCTAAACCGATCTCATCCAAGCCATACATATAAAAAATTATCAATCAAACTTTAAAACCTAATCTCTACAAATATCGAATGAAAAAGCCTTAATTTAGAGTTTACCTCATGTCTCTAAAGCCTGAAGGGATGATATGCAAACTCTTACACCACGTATTCTGGCTATTCTTATTTAGGTTTATTTTTAACAAAACGATGTAGTTTCAATTCCCAGAACACAAAAGACGTCGTTTTGTGGGATAAATTGAATCAGATTTTTGACGATCTAGACGACGTCGTTTCATATGTGTCAGCCACGTAGACACGACTTGACGGCTTGTTAACACCGCTTAGTCTAACGTATGTTTTAGCACAAAATTAAAGTTTTAAGTATGAAATTTGAAATATTAAGAACTTAATGTATGTTTTAGCACCGGAGACAAATTCGGGTATAATAATAACATCTTTGAATACTTCAGGTCTGAAAAAGCCAATTTTCCGCTAATTCCCAGTGAAATCGTAATTGTTTTTGCTACGAAAAATTTTTACCCACGGGAATTAGATCCTCGTTATCCGATAACATAACCAACGACGGTGAAATCTGGGCATCAGAGTCTCTGTTCACCGACACTTGAACGGGAAATTTGGCCGAAGCGAAAGACGAAAAAACGAAAAGCGAGACCGGTTATAAGAACAGCAAAGATGAGCTTGATGAGAAACACATTTGGGTGAACCATAAAGATTGATTCCCATTTCAGCTTCATCTTCTTCCTCTCGTTGGAATGTAAAGTAGAGTAGAACTAAAAAAACATTTTTTTTGGTGTATTTGAGAAAGGGATAATATAATAGTATTTTTGTAAATAAATTGAAAGGTTAAAGTCAAAGAAGACTCAAAACTACCTATATTCTTTATTTGAAACAAACTATCCATTTCGCATTTCCTATGCTATAACAGTATTACCATGTTATATATATACATATATCATGAAGAATAATATTATTGGTCACATATATATATAGCTAGCGGTATTGTAAAGTAGGACATCAAATCAACTTCACAAGAACTACAAATAATATACATAAATAATTAATAATCAACAAATCTAATATACACCATTCAAATTTTATATGCTTCACAAAACTAAGAATTTACACAGAAAACAAATATATACTAGGAATTTTCCCAACATTAACTTCTTCTAAGATGATACGAAACACCGAAGCTCATCAACCTCCTCCGCCTCCACCTCCGCCTCCGCCTCCTCCGCCGCCACCTCCATCACCACCACCACCACCGCCACCTCCATCACCACCACCGCCTCCACCACCACCTCCGCCACCATCGCCACCGCCAAAACCGCCACCTCCGCCACCCATTTCCACATCTCCGCCGCCGCCATCATCACCTCCTCCTCCGTCGTCTCCTCCTCCTCCATCTCCTCCTCCTCCTCCTCCTCCTTCTCCTCCTCCGCCGCCGCCGCCTCCTACTCCGCTAGTCAAGGCCGCAAGAAATATAAAGACACCAAAAGTACAAGCAAGAGCTATGATGATTATTACAAAAGTCTCCATCTTTAGCAAAATCGCTACATATAATTCTCCCCGATAATATATGCATATATAGTTTCTTGCTGAGGTTTTCCTGCAGACACATAACGTGTCAAGCTTGTATTGACTTTGACTTTGATTATTCATATTTTTGAAAATTCAAAGGTTTTCGTTACGGGTAAAACTTGAGAAGAAGAATTACCGTATGAAATTATGTATATGATGCTTGCTTTCTTTGATATGCCATATATGATAAATCTCATAATAAATATCTATAAGTTATATCTTTGTCTAAGGTTTAGATGGTTTGAATCGGTCAACTGGACTTGAATTCTAATTGGTTATTACGTTCAATCGGTGTGACATCTTCCACACGATCTTGGCCAGATCAAAACATGAGAGGAAAAGTGCACGCACGCACGTAAGCACATTTCACTTTTTGTCCGGTCTACTACAAACTCGGTTTATAAGAAAATCAAACAAAATAACAAAAAAAAAATGTTATACATATTGAGGATTTGGATATTGGACAGTGGTTAATTTTATTTTATTTTTTTGGGTTACAATATCGGTTGTTTTGCTTAATACGTTAGTGGTGCCAGGCATGAAACCTAAACTGATTATCGAACCGATCGAACCAAACTTTTCGGTTTTCGTTTTCAATTTGGCTTGTAATGAATAAACAATCGACAACATCTTAAATCTAACTCGGTTCTTGGTTTGGTTCAGTAGACCTAAACCACAGAACTAAATTAACCGAAATTTCCAAAATATCAAAATAGCTGAAATATAAAATCGAACCGAATAACCGAATTAAATCTTCTCAGAACCAAACCAATCAAACCAACTTTCAAATCGAACCAAACTTTTATTCGGTTTAATCAGGCGAGATTTTTGCCAACGACCGAAAACAAACAAAATAAACCGGATGCCGAGGCCTATTGTTAGCCTGATTGCTTGGAAATCGAACACTCAAATTTTCTCATTCAAAGGCAAGATTTGGATTGGTGAGTCTTACCACTATCTTTTGTAATTTGTAATTATTACAATCATTATTTTGTACCACTTAAGAATCTGTACCGTCTTGTATAACTAATCGAATCTATTGTTGTCTTTTTTATATATATAGCAGGTATAAGTGTAAAGAATTTTATTCCATTAGTCGTTTCTGTTGAAATTCTTCAGCACAGTGATAATCATTTTCTGGCTTCAATCTTTGAATCTATCTCCTCCGTCTAAAAACATAAAAGCAACTATATTTGGGAATCTCAGACCACTAATTATCCCATAATAACAATTCTCATTTCCAACTAGTCCCTAATCTTAACAATATGACATTAATTAGTATTAAATAATTTCCCGATCTTATCATATAAACCAAATAAACGGCACTGCACGAAGATTCTTAAAATAAACGTTGCATTTAATTAATTTTCATTAACCTTCTCTTCTTCCTCTCTCTCTCTCTCTCTCTCTCTCTCTCTCTCTCTCTCTCTCCTCATTATCCGAATACGCCCAATCGAATCCTTTTCAACCCGCCGGGTCGTGAAATTCCAAAAAGATTCAATTATACTGCGACTTCTCTCAGATTAATTCGGAGCTCCCCACCTGAATTTTCTGTCACACGATCCTCTAGATTCTCGGCGCCGGTTTAGCTCGTCGGAGTAACGAAAAATGGCTCAGTCTATGGCGATGAGCGGGCGGGTTGTTGGTGACTACTTGGTGGGTCGGCAAATCGGGTCGGGTTCGTTCTCTGTGGTTTGGGAGGCGAGGCACCGTGTTCACGGCACCGTGGTCGCCATCAAGGAGATCGCTATGGGCCGGCTTAACAAGAAGCTGCAGGATAGTCTCCTGTCTGAGATTTTTATCTTGAGGAGGATCAATCATCCCAACATCATTCGTTTGCTCGACATGATCGAGGTTTCTCTCTCTTTTTTTGTTGAATGAGTTAGCTTGTTTAAAAGATATGTGTTACTCATTTCAACATCCAAATGTCAATTCTTTCAGCTTACCGCAATGTCTTTGCCGTTGAATTTTGCTTCTCTGTTTCTGGTTTTTTTTTATGTTGTAATTGAGCTTGAATGTGTTTGTAAATTGATGTTTTTGTTTTGTTTTGGGCAAGTCTCCTGGGAAAATACATTTGGTGTTGGAGTATTGCAAAGGAGGTGATCTGTCTGTGTATATCCAGAGTCATGGAAGTGTCCCTGAAGCTACTGCTAAGCATTTCATGCTGCAGTTAGGTAAATTCTGCGACACATTCTCTCTGTGTCTATCTTTTTGTTTTGGCTGACAGAGTCATGTTTTTAATCTGGGACGATTTTCTATGTAACAGCGGCTGGCTTACAAGTACTTCGTGACAATAATATTATTCACCGCGATTTAAAGCCTCAGGTGTTTCTGATTCTCATTCCTTTCAATGATCCTCTGTGCACTAGGTGTTTTAGTTGTTAATCAGATTAGTGTGTTGTGGGAGCTCAGTGTTAAATGATAGAACTTTCAAAGAGCTGAAAGGATGCTGTAGAAGTAGTGATCTGTTAGTTCCCAATAAAACATGTTCTCTTCTTTATCACCTCAGGGTCCAAGCAGAGATAGAGTCTTAGAGATTCCATCTTTGTTGAAATTTAATTGCTAAGGTTCTTTCGTTCTTGAAACAGAATCTTCTTCTATCCACAGATGAAAATGATGCGGATCTGAAGATTGCTGATTTTGGATTTGCAAGGTATTGTCATCAGCTCCCCCTGTTACTAGATCAAAGAGTGTAATATGAGTGAATTAGAGACGGTTTCGAATGGGCTCGGGCTGCTTTTGAATGTATATTGTCGAGGTCTAGGTAATTTCATTCTTTTCTTGGGGATTCTGCTAATCACACCCCTCCCCACTCTTCGGATTTTTTTTAGTTTGCATTTGAACATCACACTTTTCGTAATGCAGATCGTTGCAACCTAGGGGACTTGCAGAAACATTATGCGGTTCACCATTGTATATGGCCCCAGAGATTATGCAACTTCAGAAGTATGATGCAAAGGTGAGACCTTTCTCTTACTAAGCTACCTAGACCTTTCTCTTACCATCATCTCTTTACAATCTACCTTAAAACACAGGCAGATCTCTGGAGTGTTGGTGCTATCTTATTTCAACTTGTGACAGGCAGAACCCCTTTTACAGGAAACAGCCAACTTCAGGTTTTAAATTCTGTCTCACAGATTTATGTATTAGGTAAGTGTTTATATCCTGGTGCATAAAACTAAAGCATTCTCGATCTTGTGTTCACAGTTGCTCCAAAACATTATGAGATCAACTGGATTACGTTTTCCAGCGGACTGTAGAGATTTAAGTTTGGACTGCATAGATCTGTGTCAGAAGTTACTGCGCCGTAATCCAGGTCAGCATCAGACTACAATTCTTTTGCATGAGACCTATATCCCCCGTGGTCTAGTGGCATATTTGGGTTGGTCTAGAAAAGTAAAAAACGTATATAGATTTGTGGCTATTCATGACGTTGCACACAGTTATTTGTTTAATTAACATTATTGAAAACATAAATTTTCACTGTTGCCATTTCAGTCTATAACTATCCTAACTTCCTGAGTAACTCGTGTTAATGTTAGTTGCTGATTTGTCAAAAAGTTGGAGTATTGATCTGAATAGCACTTTACAATAAGCTCTATTCATCTCCTACACCACATGTTTTAAACTAAAGAGTTTATGGTCCTAATCTCTTTGTATCCAATGCGATTACAATCCATTCTTGTATGTCTTGTCTTTCGCAGTGGAACGTTTGACATTTGAAGAGTTCTTTAATCACCCTTTTCTTTCGGACAGGCAGTCATATGACTTCTCAAGGTAGATAAGAAAGCTATCATGGCTAATGCTTTCTCTCCTTTATGCAAACATTTGTACTGATGAAAATATCTGTCCTGCAGAAGTAGATTGGGCTCAAGAACAATGGACGGTTTTCTTTCTTCAGGAAGCAGTCCCTCGAGAAACATGGAAGTAAGTTCTCAAGAAGACTGTTTGCCATTCCTACTAGATGATGATTCTAGTGGACCTGAGGGGAGCCCTTCACATTTGAAAAGGACGTCCTCAATAAAGTCGTCCTCTGGATTTAACATTGATGCCAGAGTTGAGAGAAAGGAGAAGGAATCTAGTCCTTCGAAATGTACAGAACTTACTTCCAGATATAGTAGAATCAATCAGGGAGCGGAAAACAATAGATTTGGATATGAAACTCACATAAATTCGGATAGGAGAAACCATGGTGAACCTACAAGACTGACTGATTCCAGATCACTTATTCCTAAGGGAAGAGGTACACTGATTCTCTTCTATTTGCTATGCCCTAGAAAATGGCAAAGCTTTCTTGTTCGGTTTCTCACATATGTCAGTTCTGCAGTAGATGATTCTCAAGACTCAATGGATCAAGACTACGTTATCGTATCTGGACCACCAGTGGATTTGCCATCATCTTCATCGAGTTCTTCGAAGCCTTATAATTTCCCATTCAAGGCTCAGTCTCCTCCTGTAGAGTTATTCAACCGAAGCATAAGTTCAACGGCTCCCATGCCAATAATTGGTGCTACTGGCAACAGCATTGGACAGTTTGGAAGCCTGGACAGTCAAAATTCTGCCCCGAGCACTTCTCATGGGTCTTTGGATCTTGGGGATGCTTTTGAACAGCCATCAACTAACAGCCTAACAAGGATCAGTTCTCTGAAAAAATGTGCAGCAACAATTGCAGAATTAGTTCATGAAAGGGTAACCAAACTTTCACTCTTTATAGATAGTCACGTGGTTATCACCATGCCATCATGAGTTTCTGAGCAATTTCTTTTCATGCGTCTTTGCATAGATCAAATCTGACAAACATCTAGAAGCTTTCTCGATCCAATTGGCGATTCTAGCAATTTGGAAACAGGCACTGCACATATGCCATACTCAGGCAATTTCTTCAGGTTTGGAAGGAAGCCCAAACCAAGACATAAACAGACTAAGAAGTAGCAGCCTGAAACACGATACCGATCTTAGCCATGATGGATCGGATGAGATATCCTCTCAGATTCAGAGGCAGTTTATCGAGGAGATTGAGCTTGCTGAAGAACTTGCCAAGAATATCGAACCTGGTATGTTTTTCTCTTGGTAAAAAAGAAAACACTTCTGCTCTGTTTCTGTGGTATTCAAGATCTTAAAAGGTTTTCATCTACTTGGTTGTAGGAAATACAAAAATGCCTGATGCAATGGAGACGATATTTGAAGCAGCCCTTGATCTTGGAAAACTTGGGGGAGTAAGCTTCTTTTGCCTTTACCCAAAAAAAACTTGATAAACAATCCGAAACTCAAAAAAAAAACAATCAATTAGTGTATGCTCACTCTCATATAAATAAAATAAGATTTCAATTCCACTAGTGGATGTGGCTTTTTCTGCAGGTTAAGGAGGTTATGGGAGAGATAGAGAACGCTGGAAACCAATATTCGAAAGCTGTGCGTTTGCTGGTATTCCTTCTAGTAGAGGCACCAATGCTGATTCTGAATCCGCCATTGTCTCTCACAAACTCAGTCAGGTATCGTCTACGAACGTATATCGATATTCTCAGCAGAAGATTAAAACATCTGCAATCTCCTAGAAGAAGTTCAGGTGCTCAGATGCAAGGATCATCATTAGCCATGATGAACAAACAACCATAACCATTCACTTGGTTTGGGTTCTCTGTTTTCGTCTGTTTTTTGTTTTTTTTGTTTTTTAAAAAAAAAGAGAAAAATGTATCTAATTGTACAGGAAAATCATGTATTCTTATTCTTTTGGGGATCTGGAGGGACTTTGGGGAATTTGATGTGTGTGATGGATGTTGTACGTTTTCTTTGTTCTATCTTGATCCTAATCCTTTGTTTTTTTCCATAGGTTTGATATCAAAATTTGATATAATGATTTTGTTAATGAGTTTTCCCTTGTACACTATTGTAAATCCAACTTTCATGTGTTGTCCCTCCGAACCAAACTTTCAGAAAAAGTTGAAAATTTAAAAATGAATTGATTTCATAGAATATATAGAAGATTTTGCTTACAATTTTTATTAAATGAAGTCAAAATTAATGTAGAGGTCACACATGCTATGTGAATCATGCAAATGTACTTACTTATTCTTAATTTCCTATCTCATATACTTCTTTTTGTCAACACTTATCTCGTACTTACATACTTTATTCTTATTCTCATAATCGTACCCAAAAAAATTAAGAGCAAGGACAAGAAGAGTTAAGAGTTTTCAGTTAGGGTTTCAGTTCCACACGAGTTTATAAGTTGTCGCACGTGCAAGGGACTGAAGAGATGTAAATAGTACACTGAAGCCGAAGAAAATAAGCACCAGTGGCCCTAATCACTCTTGCAGTCACCACTCTCCGTCTCTTCTCCTTCGCAGGGTCCGTTTCTCCTCTGTCTGGCCAGATACAAGGTTAGGGTTTCATCCTCATCGACGAAAGTTTCCAACTTTGAAATCTGCGTTATGTGTTGGTCTCTTCTTTTCCCTTCATTTTCTCGGTTTTGTTTAGTTTCCTATGAAAACGGACAAAGCTATTCTGCTTTATACATTTTGGGTTTTTGTTGTCTTGCAGAAGCTTGTGTGGAAGAATCTTTGATTGGTCGTGATTTAGTTGGGGATCGCTTCTTAGCTGCTTTATCATCAGTGTCGTTACTCTCCTCTTTTAGATTGATTCGAGTATTTTATTCGTCGACTTATCCTTGTTTGAGGTGTTACAGAAGAGGGAAATGGCAGGATGTGCAATGAATTTTCAGTTCTCGAGTGCTGTGAAATTGAGAAACGAGATCTCTTCGTTGAGGATTTGCAATCGAGACTTTGTATTTGGAGATTTGGTTAAGGAAATGAAAGTGTCTGTTTTGCGGATTAAGGGTGTTTCGGGAAGGCAAAAGTCGAGACTTTTGATGGTTAATATGTCACAGTCTCCGGTTGAGCCGCAGTCTAGTTTTGTGGCTACTGCACAAACGAAAGGAGAAGAAGGTGATAGCATCTTAGGGAAAGACGGCAATGTAAGAAACTTGGGAACTGAAGAACCGGCGAAATTTGATAGTGATAGTAATGTTGGGGATGGATTTAATGGAAATAACGGTAATGGTGGATTTAATAATGGTGGAGGAGGAGATGGAAATGGAGGAGAAGGTGATGGTGAAGACTATGAAGAAAAGGAGTTTGGACCCCTTTTGAAATTTGAAGAGGTTATGAGAGAGACCGAAGCTCGAGGAGCCAAGCTTCCATCTGATATGTTAGAGGCTGCTAAGATCTTTGGGATCCGCAAAGTGCTTCTGCTTAGGTACTTGGATATGCAGGTACATTCTTCGTTTTCTTTTATTCTTGTTTTCTTTATGGAATTAACAGTTTAAGAGAAGCATTTTGAGTTTCGATTTCTCGGATTTAGAGCTCAGCTGGGCTGCTTGGGTTTGCTATAAGATCATGGTCTATGCTTCGCAACAGAATGTTGGCTGATCCATCTTTCCTCTTCAAAATAGGGACTGAGGTAAGGGAGCTTTCACTTTAATCTCATATAGTCAACAAAGAACTTCATTTTCAGAGCCAATCTTTCATTTAGAACTTAGTTTCTCCTTGTACATTCACATATGAAACACCATACTTGTGCTTCATGTAAGTTCCTTTTTTTTGTATGATCCAAGAAATAATAAGCATTTGATATGCCAATTTCAGATAGTCATTGATTCTTGTTGTGCCACTGTTGCTGAAGTTCAAAAGAGAGGAAAGGATTTCTGGGCGGAGTTTGAGTTGTATGTTGCTGATCTTTTGGTCGGAGTTGTGGTTAACGTTGCTTTGGTCGGTATGTTGGCGCCATTTGTCCGTTTTGGTCAACCATCCGCATCAAGTGGCTTCTTAGGAGGCATGCTTAATGCTTATAATGCGCTTCCTAGTAGGTAAAAATCCCCTCCATTCAAGAAGATACTCAATTCTTATATTGTAGTACTTAAATCTATCATTTTGTAACTCGGTTAATAAAGTTTGAGATGTTGAACTGGTGCAGCGTGTTTGAAGCTGAAAGACCAGGATGTAGATTTTCCGCACAACAGAGACTTGCTACATACTTCTATAAGGTAATTAAAATTTCACGGTATCCGTCTCAATTGCTTCATAGTTTTTGATGTTTGATCAAATATATGTTACATTTGATCAGGGTATAATGTATGGTGCAGTTGGGTTTGGATGTGGCATCGTAGGTCAAGGCATTGCTAATCTGATCATGACTGCTAAACGGTAACACACCTCTTTCCGCTAAAAGGGTCACTTAGTTTTTGGATGTGGCTTACGTTTTTTCGTCATTCTCTTCTCTCAGAAGCATAAATAAATCAGAAGAAGACATCCCGGTACCACCGCTCATCAAGAGTGCAGCTCTATGGGGTACACAAATATTGGCTTTTCTACCTAATTTACTTCCACTTTACTAAATCATTAATCTCCATAACAATGGTAATTTAATCGCAGGTGTATTTTTGAGTGTTTCTTCAAATACTCGTTATCAGATCATCAATGGTCTAGAGAGAGTGGTCGAAGCATCTCCTTTCGCCAAGAAAATGCCTCCGGCGGCTTTGGCCTTTACCGTTGGTGTAAGGTTTGCTAATAACATCTACGGTGGAATGCAGTTTGTGGATTGGGCAAGATTGAGCGGTTGTCAGTGAAAAGGTCCAAAATTAGTTTCCTTATATGTGTCAAATTTTATGAAACCATATGTTGTAGCCCACTCGGTTTAATTTCGATAAATGTACTACATTTCCGTTGTTATATCCAATATTACATAACGCCGCTAGTTGAACTGTAATAGTAATGAATAAAATGATTAGAAACAGAGAAATGTGGGCAGTGACATGTTTTTAGAGAGACCAAAAATGTTGAAAACTTACATTTTTTTCATTTATGAAAGCAAAGAAAAGAAAAGAGAGAAACAAAAACAAAAACGCAAGAAATCAAACGATTTGGACACGAGACAGATGGTGAAATCTAAATCAAAGAAGCACAAACAAAATGATTACAGAATGGGGAAAATAAAAGATCCATTCTAAACGATACACGTCACTAAAACACAACCACCCCACTAAACATCTTACTATAAGAATCATCAACGCACTAAGACACAAAACAAAACAAAAACACTCAACAAAATAAGAAG
This sequence comes from Eutrema heterophyllum, assembly GCA_002933915.1. Classification (NCBI taxonomy): domain Eukaryota; kingdom Viridiplantae; phylum Streptophyta; class Magnoliopsida; order Brassicales; family Brassicaceae; genus Eutrema; species Eutrema heterophyllum. The sequence goes on from PKMM01021804.1 coordinate 573,311, forward strand.
CATGAAGTGTTGTAGGTTTGTTACAGTGGCTTTGATGAGCCTTCTGATCACATTTGCTTCCATTGAGGCGGCTGGTGAGTGTGGTCACATGCCAATTGGTCAAGCCGCGGCTAGCCTAAGCCCGTGTTTGCCTGCTACGAAGAACCCGAGGGGTAAGGTTCCACCGGTTTGCTGTGCCAAAATCGGTGCTCTCATTAGAACCAACCCTCGTTGTCTTTGTGCTGTCATGCTCTCTCCTTTGGCCAAGAAAGCCGGAATCAATCCTGGAATCGCAATCGCTGTTCCCAAACGCTGTAACATCCGCAACCGCCCCGCTGGCAAGCGATGTGGACGTATGGATTCGACTCTTCTAAATTTCGTGAGTAATATATAACATGAAATTGACTTCACTTACTTTTTGTTTATGTCTTTATGTGTTTTGCAGGTTACATTGTTCCATGAAGAATTAACGTCGGTTGGGATCAAAATGATGAGGAGTTCTTAAGATTAAAATAAATGTTTTCTTTTCACTTACCTTTGTAGAGGAGAAATGTGAACTATATATACATCCTTAATAATCTGTTGGACTCTTTGTATTATTTATTATAATGTATGGAAGTGTTTTCTGTTTTACTTTTTTTTTTTTTGGTATGATGTTTTCTGTGTTACTTTGTCTAATATTGTGAAAAATTGGTATGGTGTGTTTCTGATTTAGCTGTCCACTTCTCTCGAAAGCTTTTCTAATATCGTGTGAATCAAAGGTCGATCAAATGATATATCAGACATGAAAATACTATGGATTTATTAGCTACGATTATATCAAAAACGCTCCAACGGACCTATAAAATTTTGGATTTTCTTACTATTTAAGATGTTTACATGTGATCAGAGTAAAATAATTTCAAGTTTAAGAAAATTTGATCTTTAATCTACACCAACAAGACAAATCTTTGCAAGATGGAACCACTAATCCATTAACACTTATTTTATTTATAGAAAAGTATGAAAGACAAGACTTAAAATTTCAAGATTGAATAGTCACTACAATAAATGCAAGGGATAAATCTTATCAATAACAACAAAATAGGACATCCATGCATAACAAGAAAAATAGTAATTGCTTATATTTTCTTGGTAAACTAAAGCATTAAATTATAATAAAATTATACGAGTATATCATTTGTCTTTTTCAAAGTCAAAGAGAAATATTTAGTGACCAATTTTCTTGAAATTCGCACAACATAACTCTTTTTTCTACCAATTCCGAACGTTCGGCTGAATGAATGAATGTGGTGCAGAAAATCGTACGGTTTAACTCACAGCAACAAAACAAAAATTGAATTAGTCATTAAATATTAAACGTACCAAAGAAAGCCCCCCAAAAAAAAAACAATGAGCTTTCGGAAAACCTACCAAATGGAACAATTTCATCGCAATAGAATCTTTTCAGAAAACAAAGAATCCAAGATTCACTTTCCACGTGGCGAGTTAAGAAAAATCCACGTGTAATTACAGTCAAACCAGTCAAAGCCACAACGGATATTCTCTTAGTCTCCCGCCTTTCTTTATAAAAAAGCCACACAACAACAAGAAAACAGAGATTATCTCTGCAACTCTGATAACTCAGTCTCACCTTTTTCTCCAAAACCTTTGAAAAAGAGAGAGGGAGAGAAGAATCAGGATGACGAAAATCGACGCTCTCCGTCGTTATCTCCTCCCGTGTATCACACCTCCGACGAATCCAACCACCGCATCGGTAAACGGAGTAGCATCCACCGGAGTCTCCAAGAAACGTCTCAGCACTTCCCTCAGAGACGACATCGACGTTCAAGATTCAGCTTCTTCCTCCGCCTCTTCCTCCGAGGCCACATCCTTCGCCGCCGCTTCCTCGGATTACCTATCCCCCGTGACGCAACCGCAGAGACCGTCGAAGACGATGGTGATTGGGACGATTTTCGGAAGGAGAAAGGGACACGTGTGGTTCTGTGTCCAGCACGAACGTCTCTCCGTCAAACCGCTCCTCCTCCTCGAGCTTTCCATCGCGACGAACCAGCTTGTCCACGAGATGGGCTCGGGTCTTGTCCGGGTCGCTCTCGAATGCCCGACCCGACCCGAATTGAAGTCTTGTCTCCTGAGATCCGTACCGGTTTGGACGATGTTTTGCAACGGGAGAAAATTAGGGTTTGCTGTACGGAGGAGCGCTAATGAGGAGACGAGGGTGATGTTGAAGAAATTGGAGTCGATGACGGTTGGGGCGGGCGTGTTGCCATCCGGATCCGGGTCGGGTGAATCGGATCTTGATGAGGTTATGTATATGAGGGCGAACTATGAGCATGTTGTGGGTAGCTCTGACTCGGAGTCGTTTCATCTCATTAACCCGGACGCTAACTCGGCTCAAGAACTCAGCATCTTCTTGCTCAGGACGTCTACCTAAATGCCTTTTAGGGTAACTTATGAATCCTTTTCACCAACTTTCTTTTCCGGGTACGGAGATTGGATTGACTTTCAGAGATTACCATGACAGTTGAGAAAAATCAAGATTTTTTGGGTAGAGATTTAGGTTTTAGCATTTAGAGATCGTTATTTCCGACAAAGGGTTTAGTGTTTTTGAGTTCTCAGTGAGAAATTTCTATGTGGGTCTTTTTGGATTTCGAGTTCTTGATCAATGTTTAATATTTTTTTGGTTAGGAAGATTTATGATTTTTCAAGATTTCCTCGAGTATAATCTTTTTTGAAGTAACAAAACGTTGTACATCTCATTTTCACAATTCTGTGTTGAAATCTTATCATTGTTACAAATACAAAAACAGCATAAAGTATACCAAAACTTACTGTATCATAAGAGTGAAACAGAGTCAAATAGCAAACAAGAACAAGACAAAATTGTCAATGTCAGGAGATTGCTCGCGTGGAAAAACAGTGTAATGATGCATTTGAATGTTAACACCCAAATGCAACTAACCTATACACTGGAAAATGTGATCTCTCTCTCTCTTTCTTTTTCACGGCAGTAAGAACAGTAAAATTTACTACCAAAGGCAAAGGGTTTGAAAAGATGGGCGAAGGAAACAAAATTGTTGTTCCTTTCTTCTCCTAATAAAGCAAGCTAAAGCACTAAATTCCTAAGTATGAGGGGCAGGAGGAGATAAGAGCATTTTCAAAGCCTCGTATATCATGAAGGTGATGCCAACGCCAGGAACCACTTTGTAATATTCAGGCAATAATCCTCTGTACAGCCCTCTAATGCCTTCTGTCTTGAATATGTGTTTGAATGTTCCTAAGAGCCCCGTGTTGTACACCCTTGCTCTTCCACCGGCTCCTTCTACTTGCATTCTTCTTCTCACAAGATCCAATGGGAACGTAGCTACAGAGTTATGGGCATCCGAAAATTTGTCAAAACTGATTTATATAGTAAGAGGCAGATATCCGAAATTGACTTTTGAGTTATATACCGACGAAAAGTGAAAATGGCTTAGTGTCTTGTAGCTAGAGAGAAAGTCAGATCGAATAACAAACCTGTTGAAGAAGTAACTCCAGCTAGACTTCCACATCCAAGACTAACAATCAATGTTGAATCATTTGGCCTGAAGAAGTTCCAAAGAAAATGGTAAGATATATATGCCGAGTTTGCATATGGACGAACAGAAATACTCAATAGGCGATCGCAAAAGTAACAGAAAAATTCTAATTAAAGATGACTTTTACCTATGAGATTGCCAAAATGATTTCATAGACTCATACGCAGCAAAGTTGATTGCAAGGGTTGGCCCAACACCCTGCATCAGAAAAAGATGTAAAAAAAGCAATTAACAATCAAAGACTTGGCACAAGAGAGCAAGGGAAAGCAAACAAAACGTACCAACATTGTAGCACCAAGTCCTTTATACAGACCCAAAAGTCCCTCATCTCTGCATATGGTACGAAAAGCATGCCCAATACCCTGGTAATACATTGCATTTCTCTGGAAAGGATCAAATGTAGTGCATTCAGGCCACGGACAGACAAAGAAACTAAACAGTGCTCAGATCAAGGGAAGAATAAAACTTTCAAATACAAGTAGAGAATCAAAATAAGGATAGAAACCTGTGCAGCAAGACGTGTCCTAACAAGATCAAGAGGATATGTAGCTGAAGCAGCTGTTATTCCAGCCAAGCCACCACTAACAAAGTGCACAAACGGGCTGCTACTCGCATTTCCTATATAACTCTGTAAGACTGGATTCGAATAAAAAAACTGCAAAACAAATAGAATTGTCTAAGGCTGAGTGACAAATCATGATAAACGGTAACAGAAGACACAATTAAAAAAAACACTAGAATGCAACTCACTTTATTGTATTTTTCATATGCATAGAAGTTCAATGCAGAATAGGGAAGCCTGTGGGCTACAGTAACCAAATTTCCTTTCCAAAAGGCTCTAAATCCTTCCTCGTTGATAATACGGGAAGCTTCACGCCATAAACTTGGCCTGCTTAACACTGCGGCTTCTGAATGCATACCTTGCAGCTGAAAGAGACAACAAAAAGGCTTTAACAAAAAAAAAAAAAAATAGAGACAAGAAGCTGTAAAGGCAAAACAATGTAAAATGACAAAATTTGTGATAAAAACCAAATGGGCCAAACAAAATATTCATGAATTCGCCAAATGTTCTAAAACCCTCACATCAAGTCCCAGTCCAAAACACTTTCCTGAAACTTGCGCCAAAACTCAAAAACTATAGCTCCTTAATAACCAAACCAAGCAGCAAAACTCAAACAACACAATTTTTAAATATCATATGTTGGCCAAACCAAAAGAGAGACTCGATGTCGAATAAGACCTGAAACAAGATGGTGAGGCGAGCTAGAGGAGCGGTACAGGTCTTGCTGAAGGCGCCGGCAATACCACCGGCGAGGAGATTCTCAAGGGTGCCGAAATGAGCCTGCGGCTTAATCTGCGGCTGTTTCTGTGATAAACTCATGGTTCCGGCATCCACAACGCTCTGTGCTCCATCCACCGCCACACCGACTCTAGCCTCAATATTCATCTCTCTCTATCTCTCTTTCTAAGAGGTTACCCGTCTCTGGGTTGGCGAATTCGGAATCGAAGGTCACATGAATTGAAGGGAATTGAATTACGATGGAGATCGGAGAAATCGACATGGGACAGAGTGAGAAGGAAAACTCTTTGAGAAACCCTAAAACTTGCTTGGAGAAGGAGGAGGGTATATTGGTAAAACAGCTAGATTCGGAGATACCGGGAATATGCGTCACACTTCGGTTTCTCAATATTTATTTTTTCCCAATGACTTTTTCTTTCATTGAAAGTATATTTTGGGTTTGAACGGTATTTGGTAGTTTCAAATTCAATGATTCATTCACTACGTTTGGGTTGAGTTTTAGCAAATCGGAGATTAATTAAAAATTAGTTTTATGGTCTTTTTAATGTCTTTCAACTTTTTTAACTTTAATGAATCCATCATAAATTTATAACTTTGCTATCATTTGGTGTTCAAGTTTCATAAAACAAATATGTGAAAAAGGTTAAAATTCTTATAATGTTAAATTTGCTAATTCCAACCCTCATGAAAGTGAAATTCATCCTAAATGATAATCTTTGGTCCAATTATATTCAACAGCCCAATTCATAAAATTACATCGAATAGTTATTACTGAGCGATCTAAGCGACAATTAATTATCAAAACGACCAATTTTTTGAACAAAAGTATCAATCAATGGGCAAAATTATGATTTATGAGACAATTAAGTAAAAATATACCGGCGGTAGAAAATTATTTTTGTTAGAGATGTCTATATATCCGATTTGATCTAATATCTAATCTAAATTTACTGTCTTGTATATCCGTTGTAATAGTTAATCGTATGAAAAGGTAATTATATTTCAATGGCTACGGAAATGGATCGGATATAAGATGGCATATATCTGAATTAATTACATGACTATGCTTTAGTTATGATTAATGAATGTTCCTTATAATTTTTAGTATTTGCAAGCTTGGACGAAGATAATTAAGTTTTCATCTTATCAAAGTGAGTCTTTTTCTTAAATTTAATCGTTTCGATTTGTATCTTTCGACGAACTTTATCGATTCCAACAAGAACCAAACAAAAACAATCTCATAAAATTTCACTTTTTCTTTGGGTTCACAACTGAGATTTATATAAATTCAAACCAATTTTCAATAGACCGGACCGAAACCCAAAAAGTGCGTGGACTTTTTTTTTTCTCCTGTTTGTATCTGGTCAGAGACCATGTGAAAATGCCACACCGGTTCAGCGTAAAAACCCCATTCAAATCCAATTACAAGATTTATCATATGGCATGAAAGCATCACAGTTTACGTAGATTTTCTCTTCATGTTTTACCCGTAACTAAATATTTGAATGATTTGACATGAAACTAAATCTTTGATGTACAATTATATAAATATTAAAAGTCTCAAGTCAATGCAAACTTGACACGTTATTTGTTTGAAGGAATTCATCACCTACAAAGAATGTATATACACTAGATCCTATGTCTAGGGCTCAGCGGAATACTCCCGGCCGCAACGGTTTCGTATCGCACCACCTGGTTCTCCTTATTTCAACCATCCTCATCGGTATCTTCATCTTTTCTTTCGAGAGCAGAGTTGCTCCTTAAGAAGTGTGTTTTTTTTTGGATTCGTAATCGTTGGTGCTGGTGTTGATTTTCGAATCTTTTGTTTATCAGTATCGCTTATGTCTATATTAGATTGTTTTGTAACCCAATTTCGATCATAATCAATATAAAGGTTCTTCAAAAAAAAAAAAAAAAAAAATGTATATCGAGACTATATAGTTAAGCGTAGCGATTTTAATCATTACCCTCAAGTCTCAACGGGTGTTGTGTAAAATGGATTCTTAGCCAATAATCATGATACTGGTTACTTGTTTTGGTGTTTTTTTTTTTTAATTACTAAGAAATTCTTGACCAAAACCCGTACATCTCTCATGCCCGAGACCTGAGCATTTTGGTGTTTCTTTATCCGCTAAACTATAGTCGCAAGTTGCGTATGAAAGGTCGTGATCCAAATATGGGTTTTCAAGGCTTGAAATTTTTAGTGTTTCACGGGTGTGGCTCTAGCTTTTTTTGTTTTCTTTTTGTTGTTGTAATATTTGCAATTTTACAATGAAATGTGACTATTCTGGTTTGCTATAAAAAATAAGGATACTAACTTTATTTTTAAAATATTGTCGGTCCGCGCGTATCGGCCCGTATAAAACCAACCACAAGTAAGTATCGATCGAAACCCTAGTTCCTCTCTCTCCCGTCGCTCCATCTTTCTTTAGGGTTTCAGATTCGACAATAAACGAGGTCGATGATTTTGATTTAACCGTGTCAATCTCTCAGAATGCTTTATTTGATGTTTGATTTACGTTATAGATTGGATACCTAACTGCGATTTTGTTTTCCCAATTTTGAATCTGATTTGAATTTTTTTTTTTTTAGGTTGAAGAATAATAAATAAATACGAGATGATGCACAACATGGCGATGCAGAAGGAAACGTTTGTGTGGTGGGACATCAAAAGTTGTCCGATTCTCGATGGTTTTGATCCTTGTCTGGTCGGTCCGAGGATAGAATCGGCGTTGAGGAAATCAGGCTACTCTGGTCGTGTCACCATCACTGCCGCTGGCAACCTAAGAGAGAGCCCTGGTGAAGACGTCCTGCGAAAGCTTTCTTCCACTGGAATCGCTCTTACACATGCCACTGGTTAATCTTCTTTCATCTCTTTCTATAATTTTTAGTACAAGTACAAATGGATTTCTTTAATTAGGGTTTAGGTTCAACGTTGCTTTCCTTTACTGAAACAGAACCTACATCGGTGTTGTGTGACTGGACCCTTACGAATCGATCTCCGGCTACTATAATGCTCATATTTGGTGGTCCTAAGGAATTGGAATTGCTAGCTGATACAATTTACTACCTTCGAGATGCCGGATACAGAATTCTTCTGGCATATCATCAACAAGATCCAGCCTGGCGCTGGAAAAGCTTTCTGCTTAATGTTCGTAAAGAGTGGCTCTGGAAAAGCTTACTGTTAGGTGTTTGTCCTCTCTCACACTATGTGATCTCTCGTTGAAATATATAACCAGCAAAGCTGTTTCTGAACTAGTTAGTTTTTTTTTTTTTTTTTTTCTGCAGATGATATGGATTCAGGGTCTGCGGATAATAAACACAAGACAACAAGGCTTGTTCTTCAGGACAAGTACACTGAAAGGGGTAAATCTCCCTGGTATTGCAGAGGATGCCGTTTTGCTGGCCGAAACTTTGAGCATTTCAGCACGCATCTCAAGAGTGAAAAACATGCATATCATGTAAGCATCTCTCTCTGCTTCTAGATATTGTATCAATACATTTTTCATTAATGTCTTTTTACCACGTATATGTTTCCCTTTCAAAGAAAAATACCCTGATGTGCATTTTGTTTGTCAAGCAGGAGTGGGACTTATGGGCTAGTAGTAAAAATGTGGACCGTACTAACCCTGATAACTTGGTATGGGGTCGATCAAAGGCAAGTTTTAAATATCTCTCAAGTTGAGATTTCTCATTTTTGGAATGTACAATTACGTTCAACTAGACCCCTTTCACAACTTACCTTATTGTGTCATTGTCACAAGCTTCCCTTTCAAAATAGATACCTCTGATTTCCGCTTGATGTGCATTTGGTTTTCAAGCAGGAGTGGGACTTGCTCAATCTTGAAGACATGGCGCTTCGTCAATCCATGGAGAATCGTCGATTGATTCGTCTTCCGTATAACCCTCTAGAGACCACCTTTGGTGGAGAGTCAATCAAAGGCAAGTTTTTGAGATTCCTAATTTTTTGGAATTTACCATTGAGTTCAACTAGACACTAGATGTGGAGTAGATAGCATTGATTTTGGATTTACTGACTTTGGTTGATGCTAAAACATTGAAGGAAAAGTGAAACAAGAGGAAGACTGAAGTAGAGGAGGGACCCCGAATGCTCATCTAGAGGAGGACTGTGAACTAGAGACGATGAAGAAGATGTAGAAGAAGAAGAGTACATGGCTCATGGGGTGTTGTTCTTCTCTAAGGCATTTCATATGGTTAATGGTTTGTTCTACTTCTAGCGGGAATTGTTGTGTTACTTATGCTTATTTTCTAGTCTCGTTTTTGATTTTAAGTTAACTGATACTTTTATCAACATCTTCTTAAATTCATTCTCGACACCATGTTTTTACATATGGCGATCGGGTATATTAACCGGATAGTATGTTCGATTAGGGTTTTCATTGGTCAATAATTGATTAATAATGCGACGAAGACGTTTTTATCGACTAGTAATGAAGTTGTGACGGTAAAAAATAACGTTCCAGGTAAACGCATCAAAGTTTGAATGTTCGACGGTACTGCGTTCTATGGTATCTTAACTATTATTATCTTATCTGTGTTTTCATCAAATTAATTATTGGATTTTTTTTCACCGTTTTGTGCGATGGATGACCGTAAGAACGCCATCTTCACCACAGTACCATTTGAATTTTCAGGTTAGTGATAAAAGATGGTACTGGCTTAAAGCATTTAGTCTGGCTACAATCAAAGAAGGGCAAGCAAATACATTTCGGTTCATTATGTGTGTTTAAATGGCATGTATCATGAAGGGTTCCGTCCATTTATGGAGGCATGCATCGATGCAGATGAGAAAGCGGAAGCTCTAAAATACATCCCCAAGCTGTCAGATCTTGTGGAAAGAGGCGAGGTCTGCTCTGCATATAACATATATTTGTACTCTTGGATTCGATAATCTATAAAAATCTATCAAAGCTTTTAGTGTGAGTTTAAATTTTTTTTTTGTTTGTGGTGTCTCAGGCTTATGCTCGTATTGGAATGGCGAAGGAAGCAGCTGATGCAGCGGCTCAAGCAAATGATGGAGGAGAATTGCTAGAGAGATTCAGGAAGACGTTTTCACAGAATGCTATTTTTGATACCCTGAAAATGCCTTTCCAAGGAGTCTCCTAGCTTTAGAGTCCTTTAAGTTACAGCGAGATATCATTTGCTTTCGGCTTTTGGATTTATTTTTTTTTGTTGATTTGTGTAACTCATGAGAGAAAGTGTAAAATTGTACGAGTAATTAATTATAATGATGTGAAAAAAAAAAAAAATTGGCTGTGAGGGAACCAACCAAACTTATCTGTCAACATTTATATATGCCCTCCAAAGACTCGACCGAAACCTAGTTCCTCTCTCTTCCGTCGCTTCTTTCCTTTAGCTCTCTCTGGGGTTTCAGATTTGACGATAAACGAGGTCGGTGATTCTGATTTAACCGTGTCAATCTCTCCGATGCTTATCTGATGTTTACGTTCTAGATTAAAGACCTATATATAACTGCGATTTTGTTTTCCCAAATTTGAATCTGATCTGATTTTTTTCTAGGTTGAAGAAGAATTATAAATAAAATTCGAGATGATGTGCATTTGGTTGTCAAGCAGGAGTGGGACTCATGGGCTAGTAGTAAAAATGTGTATCGTAATAACCCTTATAACTTTGTATGGGGTCGATCAAAGGCAAGTTTTGATATCTCTCAAGTTGAGATTTCTCATTTTTGGAATCAGAGAGAGAGATACCTCTGATTTCCGCTTGATGTGCATTTGGTTTTCAAGCAGGAGTGGGACTTGCTCAATCTTGAAGACATGGAGAGTCTTGGTTGTCTTCCGTATAAGCCTCTAGAGACTACCGTGGTGGAGAGTCCATCAGAGGTCAGTTTTTGAGATTCCTAATCTTTTGGAATTTACCATTGAGTTCAACTAGACCCCAGATGTGATTTTGGATTTATTAACTTTGGTTGATGCTAAAATATTGAAGGAAAAGTGCAAGAAGAAGAAGCTGAAGGGACCCCTAACTGTGAACTAGACGATGAAGATGAAGATGAAGAAGAAGAAAGTTCATGGCTCATGGGGTGTTGTTAGGCATTTCATATGGTTAATGGTTTGTTCTACTTCTAGCGGGAATTGTTTGTCTTAGCTAACTATAGTACTTATGCTGATTTTTTTCTAGTCTCGCTTTTAATTTTAAGTTAACTAATACTTTTATCAACATACCGGATAGTATGTTCGATTAGGGTTTTTATTGGTCATCAAATGATTAATAATGCGACAAAGATGTTTTTATCGACTAGCTAGTACTGAAGTGGTGACAGTAAAAAGTAACGATGAGGTTAACGCATTAAAGTTTGAATGTTCGATGTACTGCGTTCTGATGCTATTATAACTGTTTTTTATTTTATTGCAACACATTAAAACCCGTCTTCATAGGCAAAAAAAAAAAAAAAAACTGCAGAGATGTATAAACATTCTAAGTAAAATGGTTTGTTTGTCCCTTTCGTTAGTTTTGTTTTTCCATTACTTTTTTTTCTTTCATTTCTTAGTCTCATTGAAAGGGATGTTATCAGTCAGATTTGAAGGAAAGAGATAGAAGAAGCAAAAAAATCGAAGTGTCGCAATGTGGTGCGGAAACTAGAAAGGTCGAGAATAGGAGAGAATAATCAATTCAATGAGAAATGATCAATTGGAAGGATTCCGACGAATCTAGGTCAAAAAAATTGAAGAGATCGCCGGAGATCGGAGATCGGAGGTGAATGAAGAAAACGGTTACGGTGGAGAACTGAGCTCACCGCTCTGATACCATATCAGGATAAGGGAAATATGGAAAATGATTCTTCATTAATTGAAATGTAATTATAAATATTGCTTATATACAAGTATAAAGCTGTAACTAACTTTATAACATTAATGAGTATTTACATCTGAATGTTTACTCTATTAGATGTCTATTTCATGTCTAATTATCCTATTTGATCCAGTATCTAATCTAAAATTAGTAAATTTATTGTCTTGTATCCGTTGTAATAATTACTCTCAATGAAAAGGTTAATATATCTCAATGGATATGAAAATGGATCGGATATAATAAGATGGAATATCTGAATTACTCTCTTGTAAAACACACATTCATTTTATCTAGTTTTGTTCTTGAACACTATGATTTAGTAGTCATGACTCATGAATGTTCCTTATAACTTTTAGTATTGGAATTGCTTGGACGAATGTCATTAAAGTTTTCATCATATAAAAAGGTACTATATGTCTCTTTCTTAAATCGTTTCGATTTTTGTATCTTTCGACGAAGTTTATTAATTCCAACAAGAACCAAACAAAAGCAATAACATTTTTGGGTTTTCTTTCGGAACCGAGATTTATATAAATTCAAACCAAATTTCAATAGACCGATCAAAACCCAAATGTGCGTTTACTTATACTCTCATGTTTGTATCTGGTCAGAGACCGTGTGAAAAATGTCACATCGGTTCGGCGTAGAAAAACCATTTGGAATTCAAATCCAATGACAAGATTTATCATATACTATTTGGTGTCAAAGCTTCACAGGTTACGTTTTATTCAAGTTTTATCCGTAACTAAATCTTTGAATGATCTAACCAGAAAAAAACTTTATATTTGAACTGTTGTGATCAGTCGCAGCGACCAGCCGTGCGACTGCTAAACGAACAATAACCGCTGCATATGGTCGCAGTGTCTGGCCTCAGCTCATAGCCGCAGCCGCTAACGACAAGCAAAGCCGCTAACGACAGGCAAACAAACATACCATACCCTATGTCTAGATTCGTCTTTCATGTTATGTTTCTTTGCTTCTTACAAGTCCTACCTAGGTGTTTTAGGACTTGTTATCTTTATTTCGTTAGAATTATGGGTTTTCAAGGCTATGAATGTTTCGCAGGTATTTTTTTTAACAAAACGTACGACTCTAGTTTTTTTTTTTTTTTTTGGCATTTGTTGTAAAATTGATGTTTAGTTTTGGTTGTTACTAAAATGAGTGAGTATCATATTGATAAAATGGCTGCCAAAATCGATAGATCCATTCGCTTATGTATGTAAATCCAAATTCACCATCCAAATGCAATTAGATTCAATAGCACTATAAAATTAAAATAAAAGTGACATAAATTTTAATTCAACATGGATAAGTACAATTTTGGGAAGTCATATGTTTAGATAAATATCTAAATTCCTGATGTTTTGAAAATCGCGCTATGATTAAAACGATCATATATTAAAACGATCATACCAAAAAAAAACTGTGATACAAAGATTTAACGACATATACTTGCATCGCATGTCTTGTTTATTTAGGCAACGGACGCCGACAAAAAAAATTAGGCAACGGGCACGGGCGAGTCATCGAAGGCTTGCTTTCGCTGCACGCTTTTGTAAGGGCATCTCTTTGCCACAATCACAAAGACGCATGTATTAGCAGCCATAACACCGGCAAGAAACCAGTAGAACCGGTCCAACCGGCTGCTGTTCAGGTCCTTCCCGAACCAACTCTTGGCCGAGAAATCCTCCGCTAGAGTATCCACGGCTGTGATCAGGAGATTGTTAAGGAAGCTAGCCGCGCCTATCACGCTTAGGTAGAACGCTATACCTAAGCTTCTCATGGAATCAGGGACTTGGTCGTAGAAGTACTCTTGGAGTCCAACGAGTGTGAACGCGTCCGCAATGCCAATAACTATGAACTGAGGAGCTAGCCATATCACACTCATGTGCTTACTGTTTTCCGTACGGTCCAACCGTTGTTTCTCAACTAGAGCTGCAATGATCATGGTGATGAGAGAGAAAAGCATACCGGTCCCGATTCTCTGGAGAATGTTGATGCCTCTTTGATTCCGTGTGATGCGTCTTAGAAAGGGAAGTAGAAGTTTATCGTAGAGGGTGATAGAGATGATCAACGCGAGAGCGGTGAGAGAGAACATGGAAGCTGGAGGAACTGTGAAGCTGTTGTTACCGGCGATGTGTCTGTCCATGATGATTGCTTGTTTGATGAAGAAGGTCGTGGTTTGTGCTGCACAGATGCCAAAGGCCAACGTGGAGAGCCATATGGGAATCACGTGGATGATCAGCTTTGCTTCCTCTACTTTCGTCAACGTTACGAGTCTCCATGGACTCTCCTTCTCGAGTGCCAGAGGATTGTTGTCTTCGATAATTGCTGCCTTGTCAAGAAATCTGCAAGGAAAATCAGTAAATGATGCACAAGAAATCAGAAGTTAACAACAAATGAGACATTTGTTGAGTTTCTTTCTACTTACTTAAGATGCTTTGTGTGGGAGAGAAGCCGACCATTAGTAAACTCTGCCTTGCAAGCTTCATGAAGCAGAGAAGGATCAGAGGGATAAGGAAGATTTCTTTTGGCAATGGCGGCAACAAAGACTTGCAACATTGGGGTCAAAGGGCTACCCGAAGGTGCCCGATAACGATAGAATGGTTTTCCGATGAGGAAGATGAGAAGTGAAATAGCCATAATTATGGTGAGTGTGATGCCGGCAACACCCCAACCAACCCGATCTTCGATATAGACAACAGCAGTCACGGACGTTAGAATACCAGCACATAGAACGACGTTCCACCAGTTAAAATAAGACATCTTCATCTTTCTTTCTTCAACATGATCATCATCGAACTGGTCAGCACCAAAGCTCTCAAGGGAAGGCTTATGACCTCCAGTCCCTATGGAGATCAAGTATATGGCAATAAAGAAGGCTATTTCGTGTGCTTTCCTAGGTTCAACGCACACTTCTTCGTGACAAGGTTTCAAGCCCGGTATGAACCAGGACATTGTTAGAAGGACCAAACCCTGTTTTTCAAAAGAAACAAGAGAAAATAGTTTAACGTTGTTTATGGAATCTTTTGAGTTAAAATTGGATTAAGTTAAGAACCTAAATTACCATAAGGTAAATGGTAGTTGCAACCAAGACAGTGGCATAACGCCCGAGATAAGCGTCTGCTACAAAGCCTCCAAGAAGAGGCATCAAAGTAGTGACACCAGCCCAGTAGTTCACATTTCTTATAGCCACCTTGAGATCTTGGTGGAGAATTGTTGTTAGGTAAACCACCAGGTTCGTAGCTAACCCGAAGTAACTCAATCTCTCGCTGAACTCAATTGCTGCGCAGAGAAGATGGAACAAAAGACTTTAACAAAGATTTATATATTGGGCTACTATAGCATACTCCCACAGTGTTCATTTATGTGGAATAAAGTTTCAGTATACAAATCTCAATGAAAGTTTTGTTACCGATGATGAAGAGTGCAGCTTTCCAAGCGCCAGTTCGAGCCCGAAGAGGAACACGTCCTCTGCTGTCGAGAGAAGAATCAAGAACCCATTTCTGTTGATCATTGTACGAATCATGAAGTTCTGCACCAATCGTCTTATTCTCCATCTGTTTAACGTTAATGAACAAAATATACTACACGAGAGAGTTGATTCTTGAGAGTGTGTGTGGGTGTAAAGTGATCTGTTTAGATGAGAAGAAAACTTGGTCCTTTTTATAAAAGCTTAAGCTCGCTGTGTTGACTCATCAACCTCTACAGTGTCTTCTAGATTTTTGTGCCCACATTGTTTTATTTTCAGCCTCAAATAGTTTTCATTTTCTATTTTGTTTCACATTCACGTTGAGGATGATGATGAGTCAGTCAACGCAATTCAAAGTCTTATCTTGAACTTGTTCTCAACAAAATTTACAGGTGAGGCAGAAACAACAAAGAAGTATTCCCTTATTACGGTCAATTGGAAGATTTATCCCCCTAGGTTACCACCTAATATCTTATCCTTTTCTGACAGACCAAAATGAAAAATATGCAATTAAGTAAACACTACCCAAATTCAGTTCCCCTTTTTAACATTTCTTATTGAAACCTCTTGATATTCTTCCTCTTGTCACAATCATCTTTCCAAGCCAATACTACCTGAGATGCTAACCCCACTACGATCTGAGATGCTTTAGTTCAATAATTAAAAACAATCGAATACGAATACTTAGTCCAATAAGTTCAATGGTTCCTTTATTCACTTGACTCTCTAGTTATCTTCTTTGTAGGGAAATAGATCTCACCTCTCTTAGGAAATTTGACCATAATTTACTTTAGTACACCTTATGATCATATTCATACCTAAAATACAACAATCATAAAACATTCAACTGCAACACATCACAATGTCAAGCTAAGAAAATTAAACATTATTGCACGTGATGATTCTATCTCTTATAGCTTCTTAACCCCTCCTACCTTAACCATAGTTTACATGATCATTTCACTTTACTATACTACTATTACCACAATCACTCGTGAACAAAAAGGAATCTTAACTAAGCATTAATCATATAAGACAAAAGAAAAAAGCTTAAAGCTTCGTACTATGCTTAATGCTATAAACACCAGTACATAACATGTTACAAGACAATCGTCCTCTATCATACAGTGATTTTAAAGGCTTTTCTAGAAAAGATCATTCTTAAGGTCATTAGACCAGTGAATGATTAGATTGTGATCAACCACGGGAAAGTTGTCAAGGTTTCGTGGATTGGCAATTGCTAACCAAGGCCAAAACGTATCTTCTAAATCTTGTTTATTTTATACGCTCCAATAGCATTTAAACAATCATTATGATTAAGAGTCAACTCCTATCTAAAAATAAATGGGAATTTGTGGCTATGGCTGAGGAAAGTGGATAAACCTTTCCCCATAGTGCTGTACCACTATTGACTGAATCATCTACAGGCAATACCAACAATAAAAAAATAGAGAAAAGATAGAGAGAATCTTCTAGCAAGACTTGGCGCAATTTAGCAAGTATGACTATGTAACTGGTCGGCATCTTAAAGCATATCAGTTTTGCGTGTTGCCACATCAAAACCTCATCTTCCAATGAATGGTCTTTTTTTTTAATGTCTTTTTTTTCACCACCTTAACAAAAAAACGTGTTTTGCCTACGGAAATAAGACCACCACTTCAGTGAGGTTACTACTTTCACATGGTTCTTATGGTAACAAGATACACCAAAAATACCTTCAAACGATTTGAGATTTGATGGAAAATACTAACCTCCACAAAGCATTCTTCTATTTCACGTGCGTTGCTCCTCATAAAAAGTTTGTAACAGAGTCTCTCATTGTTATGCACTGCTAAAACAGTAGAAGTGGGTCACAAGAGACACATGCCAACACAAATGTCTGTAAATTATATGAAGCACCATGCATATGGTTGATGAGTCAGAAGATGTTACCGTCAAGATCTAAAGATGACAAAACTGAACATCGGTAAAATGGCTAACCAGTCAGAGCAGACCCGATGGTCTTACAAGCTGAACCACACCATTGGATCCGATATTGAACCTAGAGTACCTATAGGAATAGTAACAATAGTTTATCTTGACGCTGAGTCCAATTTTCTAACAATTGATTTCAAGACAAACGCACCACACAAAGCAGTGGCGAGAAAGTGAACTGCGGATCATGCCATTATCAAGAGAAACTTTTTTACAATTAAAAAGGTTCATTCCATTATCATATAGATTTCCTCCATTTATTAAGTATGACCCATGCTGAGCGAGAATAATGCTATAAAAAAATAGTGACAATCTTGCTTTTTTCCATTTTACATGATGAATGTATCATTCTATCTTGCATAACCATTCATATACATGAAAATTAACAAATTAGAGCGTTTATACTTTTAACTACAGCTTTGAAACATAACCGATAAACTCTTCTTGGTATACTACCACACCGGTTCAGCGTAGAAAACCCATTCAAATCCAATTACAAGATTTATCATATACTAATATGGCATGAAAGCATCACAGTTTACGTAGTTTTTCTCTCCATGTTTTACCCGTAACTAAATATTTGACATGAAACTAAATCTTTGAATGTACAAATATATAAATATTAAAAGTCTTAAGTCAATGCAAACTTGACACGTTATTTGTTTGAAGGAATTCATCACCCACAAAGAATGTATATATCGAGACTATATAGTTAAGCGTAGTAATTTTAATCATCACCCTCAAGTCTCAACGGGTGTTGTGTAAAATGGATTCTTAGCCAATAAACATAATAGGCTATTCCAAGATAACTCACTACCCCGGACAATAGTCTGGAAAGGAGATTGAGATAATGAAAACAAATTGTGGACGATGTGGTTGTCGAAGCCAATTTTTTCTGTCATATAAATTTCCAGCATTAGTTATGATCCCTCCAAGGCGAATTGAAAAAGACCTCTGTCAATATCGATACGAGAAATGAAAAGACCTACACAATAACAGCTCTTGTGACATAAGAAACTTTGGAAGAATTATACTATATTTCGTATAACATCAAAATTGAAATCTTCTTTTCCTTGATGTATTAGTCAAATATAAATCCTAAGAACATTTTCCTCCGTTTAGCAATGAGCACTGCAGAAGAGATATCTCTAACCAAAATATACACATCAGACGTAGTGATGTTAATATGGGCAGCCCGGGCCCATTTAGGTCCTGCCCGTTTAGGTCATGCCCGTTTAAACCCGTTTATGTTTGTACCGTTTAAGCCCGTTTAAATTAAAGCCCGTCGGGCTTAAACCAGCCCGTTTAGACCCGTTTTTTTTTTAGATTCCTATTCGTCTTGGTAGCATCATTGTTCTTCGGATATAAACTAGAAAAATCAGTCTACAAAACCAAATTGAAACGAGGAAATACAGTCAGAGTCAGCTGATTTTTTGGAAACAAATCAATGGTGAACAAATCAATTAAGAAACTCTCAATGAAAGCATTCGTAGAAAGTCCTAAATGAAAGTTTCAACCAGAACACATTCAATCTGATACGAGTGTGACTCGGTCTTTCACAATTTAGAATTGCTATAAACAACAAATGTAGGATTATTACAGCAAACAACAGAATACGGCACTAACCAAAGACACTGTTCACTGGTTCTTCACTAATCAATGCAATTGAATTTCATAGCACAATCTCAGAGAACACGAAATTTAGACACTTACTAGTCTAAACAATATAATTAAGCAATCTAGGACTTGTGGGCATAAGAAAGTAACACGAGAATGGCAACAAGCCGGCGATGGAAAGCCTAAACTGAGAATCGGAGACAGATAAGAAGAATCAATTGATTTAAACCGGCGATGCTACTGTAGTATGATGAACCCTAAAAATAAACCTCAACTCTGATGCTACTGTAGTATGAAGAACCCTAATCTCGTTATGAATACAGGGATAATAAATTTTGAAATCGAACCACAAACCTTAACGAAGTTGGTGAACTTTGAGTCGCGATTCACCACTAACCTATGAACCTGGAGGGAAAGTTGAATTGGGAGAGTAGTTTTGAGTCGGAGTCTTCCCACTGTCGAGTAGTTTCGAGTCGGAGAGAGGGATAGAAAAGAAGAAGATCACAAACGGCGTCGTTTTACTCAGGTTTAAAAGAAAAAAACATAAACGGTACTGTTTATTTCGCAGACATATCCGTTTAATAAATGGGTCTAAACGGATATACCCGATTATATATACAAATTATTACACAGGGCAAAGACTAACAATTTTATGCCAGGCTCATATAAGCCCGCGGGCTTAAGGCCATATTAACATCACTAATCAGACGATATATTCACTTGCTTAACATGTGAAAAAGTAAGTATTAGAAAGGAAAAGGCACTAGACTTCTTGACCAAACATAGAGGTCAAGGAAGATGGCAGGAAACTAATCGTGGAAGGTGGCGACAATCACTGTCGTGGACAATGTACCTTACATGAGTATTATCAAGACCGGCCCTCTGTGATATGTTACATTCCATTACTTAAGAGAACTTTGATTAGCCCTGCATCTTTTCCATCATCCATTTTACTTTACTGCAGAATAATGTTCATTACTGCACAAATAACAACAATTTTAGCTCAGATGTAATGTAAGAAATATATCATTTCCTATCAGCACTAACAATTTCCTTGAGTGAAAACCACACCCTGGAAACAGAACCTGCAGAATTAACAACAGACCTTAGCCGATTCAATATGGTTGTCATACTCATAACTATAGACATTTGGCAATGCTTACAAATATGGATCAGTGATATCCATTCCCCAAAATGATATTTAGAACAGATCTGCTTCCCTAAATTCAACTTCATTACAAAAACAAAATAATCATATTGAATTGAATAACGACTAACATTCTACAGAACAGTGCTATGCACACAAACCAGAGAAGTATAGTACTGAAACTGCAGCTCAATCTGTAATAAGTGTATATTCACGATTAAGGTGTTACAGGTTACATACAGCAGAGAAGAAATACTTGAGCAGAATCTTATCTAAGATCCAACTTGGTATCTCCCATCGTTCTGCAAAGTCATTTCGTATACCTGAGATGTTCCCTTTCTTGATTTGCCACCATTAACACGATTCTCCATCCTCTTACCTTCTTCGCTTCTCGCTACACCATTGATCCCGACTTTCTTCCTAAGCTTACGACCACGATGTGTTCCACTTATTCTGCTGATTTCTTTGTATTTCACCCCAATTTCTTCGCGTTTTGGCGGATTCTCTTCTCCATCTGAACCATCGGAGCTTGCTAATTTGCGATAAGGTTTCACACTGTGAACCACACCTTTGGGGAAAAACCTAGCGGAAGGCAACTCATCAACGGTCTCGAACAACTGTGGCCCATCCCGATCGCTCCAGAGATCGAATCCGCCGGGTTTCTGAAACCGGTCCGCGAGGACCTTAACCTGCTCGTCGGCACATACAGAGAAGAGATTCGGCGGTTTCTGAACCGGCTCCCATGGCCGCTCAAGCTCGGCCACAGCCGCCTTGAGCTCGGCGCGTTTCCGCATCTCGTAAATCTGGCGTTCCCGGGTTAGCCGCGCCTTGAGAAGCTGTTTCTGCTTCTTCGCCTGCATCCTCTTCCACTGCCACTTGGACACACCGCCGGGAAACGTCCTCGGGCCGCCGCCCATACGGATAACCGTCGATTTCCGCGGCTGCAAAGTGGGTTTGAGAGAGAGGAGAGACAGCTTTGAGTGCAAAGAATTGAGGTCCGGCGAGGAAAACGACGACGAAAACGATATCGGTTTGCTGCAGGAGAGCTGAAATCCGATCATCATCGTAGCCATTGGTATGTTTACAAGAGCCGAGGAATTGGAGAAACTATTTTATCTCTATTCCAGGAAATAATTTTATATGTTTCTCCAAAACAAACTTCTTATTGTACTTTGGGTTTGACTAATTAATTTCTGAGACCATCACCAGTGAGGTTCTCAAGGAGTTTAGAACCTCTTATGGTTGAAGGGTTCTTAACAAAAAAAAATGTAATACCTAAAGATTTCAATTCATTAATATGTAAAAAAAAATTTATAATTTTAAAGTTGAAGTTAGGAAAAAATTAAGAATTTTTTTTAAGTTAAAATTAAGAAAAAGTAAAAAAAAAAATCTGGCAAAAAAAACAAAAATCCGGCGAATTAGCTATTGACACGTGGCTAAGAACCCCTCTTAAGAACCGGTTCTAAAAATTCTTATTTAATAACCGGTTCTTAACTATTACAATTATTTTCTAATTTTTTTTTTTTTGGGTTAAGAACCCCATGTTAGAACCTCCGTTGGAGGTGGTCTGAGTCAGCTTAAGCTAATTTTTTAAAGATTGAATTGAGTGTATACGGTCAGTTCACCAAAAAATTAGGTAAGTATTAGTAATAATTTGTAAATGAGGTAAGGACGAAAGAGAAAACTCAAAATATTTTTTACTTTTTAATAATTACAGAAATATCATTGGTCTGAAACTCATTTTCTTACAGAAGAATCCGGCGACACTGTTCATCAAACGGCTGGTGGTACTATTCATCAAAACTCGACGATCACTATTCATAACCAGAAAACATATTGTTAGCATCGTTAACATTGTCATGTTAAATCCGTTATCATATCATAAATTATCGTGTTAATCCAGTTATCATTTCGCAGAAATATGTGAAATATAAAAATTATTGTGATAATCTGGTTATCATATCATAGAAAATATGTGTTATTGGTTATCTAACTTTGTTATCATCACAAAGGCATACTGATAATCTATTGGATAACTGTGTTAGTGATTAAATTCAACGTAATTAAGTTAACACATAAAAATCATGAAACCAGGAAAAAAAAAATTGAACACCACCACGGTGACCAACGCCGGCACCATCATCACCGTCGTCGACACTGTCGCGGTCTTTTCTGTCGTCACCGCCGTCCTTGACCTCGTTGACAACTCTTCTTCTTCTTCTTCGTTTCTTTTTTCTTTTTTCTTCTTTCTTCTTCTTCCCTTTCTTCTTCTTTCTTCTTCCCCTTTCTTCTTTCTTCTCCGTCATGAATAGTACTTCATGAGAGAGAAAGATGCAAAATGAAATTAGTTAGAAAATGTAGGATTAAGTTAAACTTTTCCATGTGAACAGTATTGAAAGAAAAGTGTTAAAAAATACACTTAATTTCCTTATTATTTAATAGTACTTTGTGCTATTACTCTTTTTAGATATTTTCCAATTTATTAACAAAAGAAAGTTGTTTCATTTATTTAACCAAAAAATGCAGGATCTGATGTCAAATTGTTCGGGTGAAAATTCGGGTTTCTATATTTGGTTGGTATTGAGGAACAACTACGAGATCTTTGGGAGAAAACGTAATCCGCACCACTAAAATTATCAGAATAAATCTCAAGACAACATGAACTTGTCTTGCCAGAAATGATTTTATGCTTAAGTCAGAATAAGACACAAAAGAATATTATTGAAACTGTATATTCGTGCAAGTTATTATCACAAGAGAAATAGAATGAAAACCAAAGAACAAAAGGGACATTACTTCACTCCCCACTCAGCAAACTCAACGTATCACAAAACATCTCTCTTTTTTCATTCGAATGAACACACACATCAAACCAAAAACCATACAATTCCATTCTCGTTGGGTTTCGGTTAAAACCCAAAAACGCTGGATATCCCGATTCTTACCCGTCGACCCGACCCACATTCCGAAACGCCCGGCCACGAAAAATGGCAAACCCAAAAGCATGCCCCAAAATAGCGGCGATGAAAACGCCGCCATTGAACGAAACAACGGCTAGAATCACAAGGTAGCTGAAGCCAGACTTAACGGCATACATAGCTATACGAAATGCCACCTTGGCAAACTTATCGGCATCCGGTTTGATAGAGGAGGTTGCGTCAGAGCACCGAGCTAGCCACTCAGCTAAGAACGCCAAAAAGAAGACGAAGATAAGTGCGAGAGCATACATCGCACGGCTAGAATCAGGCCATCCAGGGAAAAGCACTTCGCAATCGTAACTCCAATAGAAAGTTGGATGTAGCAGTGATGGTCTGTGCGGCGTCTGCGTTTGCGTTGTGGTAGTGTTCCATGCCTCTACTACGGCGACGTTTTTACTAGACAACATCTCCTTTAATTTGGGGGGGAAAAGAGAATTGGGAGGTCGTTGTCGTAGTGAAAATATGGGACTCTCTAGTCTCTAGTCTCTCCTATAAAAAGTGTTTCTTCTTGAGGGGAAAGACTGGTCCTACAAATTATATGCCATGTTCACGTTATGAAGCAAACTTAAGATTTGCTTGTCGGATTTTTCTTTCAAAAAGCTACACCATGTCCATCACTAAAGTATCGGGCCGTAATCAAATTTCGTTTTTCCTAGCTTTACATATAAACACATTAACATATCATTATATTATTTGTGAAGTCATAATCTGATGTGGCGTGCTAAGAGCGAGCTTCAACCTTTTATCTTTTTCGATGCCATGTGGCAAGTTATCGTTTGTTCCGATTTGCTGACGTGTCAAATTCATTTAAAACGAACCGGTGTCGAGTTAATCTTATCGTTTGGTTTAGATTCCAACCCAAATTTTGGTTACATAATCTTGGTTAAATGCTCCATTCCGTCGTCGGGTTAACAAAAACCGACGTTTGCTAATTTGTTGAAACTGACATTTATTAAAACCGATATCGGATTTATCGTGTAATTCGGTTCTAGATTTCGATATGGTTCTCCAATTGTGTATTGATTACACGTTTGGGTTTGGTTAGGAGAGGTTTTTAATCAAAATTAAACTCGGTTTATTTATCAAACCGATATCAAATTCGGATAAACCCTAGGGATTTCAACAACAATATTTTTTATAAACGTCCGTTGCGCTTAATTTTTGGGTGTTTATCAACATTTAAAAAAAAACTATGGAACCCTAACCTAAAAAAGATCTATATATACCAAGTGGTAAGTATTTATCATTATATTATTTGTGAAGTCATAATCTGATGTGGCGTGCTCAGAGCGAGCTTCAACCTTTTATCTTTTTCGATGCCATGTGGCAAGTTATCGTTTGTTCCGATTTGCTGACGTGTCAAATTCATTTAAAACGAACCGGTGTCGAGTTAATCTTATCGTTTGGTTTAGATCCCAACCCAAATTTTGGTTACATAATCTTGGTTAAATGCTCCATTCCGTCGTCGGGTTAACAAAAACCGACGTTTGCTAATTTGTTGAAACTGACATTTATTAAAACCGATATCGGATTTATCGTGTAATTCGGTTCTAGATTTCGATATGGTTCTCCAATTGTGTATTGATTACACGTTTGGGTTTGGTTAGGAGAGGTTTTTAATCAAAATTAAACTCGGTTTATTTATCAAACCGATATCAAATTCGGATAAACCCTAGGGATTTCAACAACAATATTTTTTATAAACGTCCGTTGCGCTTAATTTTTGGGTGTTTATCAACATTTAAAAAAAAACTATGGAACCCTAACCTAAAAAAGATCTATATATACCAAGTGGTAAGTATTTATTGTCGTACAAAGTCGGCCATCTTCCGACTTTCTCATCTATATGTTTTTGTTTAGTTCATGAATATTTATATTCAAGTAGTCTTTGATTTTTTTTTAATTTTCTTTTAATTTGATATGTTTTGTGTATAATTGTTTTACGTTGTGTATAATTGTTTATTTTGTGGTTGTGTATTTTGTGGTTGTGTATTTTGTAAGGTTACAGAGAAGAAGGTTTCAGAACATAAGGAGATAAGATCGGAAGCAAAAAGCCAGAGATTGTCGAAAGGTGATTCAAATAATTTTGATCTTTTTGTTTTTGTGTTCTATATAGTTTTTAGACCTAATTCTTTTTGTAAAATTTTTTAGACCAAATTTAATCTTCTTAAACCATGAATTTTTCTTTAATGTGTCCTCTGATTTTCTCTTTCCGATGATGAAGAAGAAATAGGTAATTTCCGATCCTGTGATATCTTGTGGTTTCTACTTGGCTCACGGAAGACAAGAGTTACTCGCTAGATGACTAACTATATGCTTCAAGACGATATAACATACCACCTTTTTTATTAGATTTGAATTCTTTTTATCTCTAATTCTTAAAAATCTCTCTTCTTTTCTCTTTTTGATTCGGTCTTCTTTTGTTGATGGATCTGGGTCGAGTCTTTGGTCACCATTTGTTTCGATAACAGCAGCCCATTGGTCCTTTGTCTTTTGATTCTTTTTATTTGGTTCGAGATTAATGCGAATTAACGTGTATTGTTTGTCTCCTCAGCTACACATCTCGATACTTTTGATATCGTAGCTGTTAAGTTATAGGTTTCAGTTTATTAGCTTCTATGTTTGAATTGATTCAAGAAAGTTGCAAAGCTTGCGACTTTGGATCAATAATTAGCTTCTATGTGTTCAGAATTAAACGTTAGCTTCTTTAAAAGATTAGGGTCACTTTTCCTAATCTCTTAAGATTCTTGTGAAGACCTTTAGGAACTCATGAGAAGGAATTACACTACTGTTTTAGTAATGCGTTTGTGTGATGTAACGCGACTTGAGGCTTCAAATATATTCGTGCACATTCTTAAGGTTTCTTTCTTTTTATCGATATCACTGTTTACTTTTCGACGGATTTTGTTTAGATCAAAAATACAATAGTCTCTCTTTGTGTGAAATCCATCATTGCGAAATCAAGTATGGTTCTTGAACCCGGTAGAACAGACTGGCTATTGTTAACATGGACTGGATATTTGTATCGATGACGTATTATTTTTAAATTATTGTTTTTTACTTTAATTTCTTTGCTATATGTGTTGAACTAATATGATTGGGAATGAATACTGAAGGATTAAGCATTTTGCTTAAAAAGCAGAATTAATCTCTGTAGTGTTCTATGAGTTTAGCATCATTGTTCTTATGGCCGCTATCTTATTTGTTACTTAGGGGAAAGACTTGTACGGAGTTTTCAATTCGTTTGTGCCGAAAGATGGGCGCGTTTTGACATTTGCGGTCTATCCAACAGAGTTTAGATTTGAGCTAATGAAATAGGAAGAAATCCGTGGGCCGGCAATTGATGGCGACAGAGAGAATGAAGATAATGGTGACGAGGATGAAGAAGTAGAATATGAGGATGTCAACAACTTGAAATTAGAAGAAGGTGAGGATGTCGACAATTTCGAAATTGGGGACTACAAACTAACGCTCACTGTCTTCTCTGCAACTCGGTGGCTGAAGATAGATCCCATCGCTTCTTTACTTTGTAACTTCTCTTGGGAACTATGGAATCGAGCCTGCTGGGCTTTGTATCTTTTTTCATTTCTTTAATGCAATCAATAGGAAAACGTTTACCAAAAAAAACAATTAGAAATTACGTGTTTACTATTGTTCTGTTTCAGGTACTAATACAAATCATGTGTTGGACTTAAGTTTGAGAAATCCTCTAACACGCTCGACTTAAGATTTATTCCCAATTCCATGGAATCAAACATCCACCACGTGATATTGCCACTTAGGTGCATTGCTGCTACTTTCTATTAATTATTAACTTGTGGTTTCAT
This sequence comes from Eutrema heterophyllum, assembly GCA_002933915.1. Classification (NCBI taxonomy): domain Eukaryota; kingdom Viridiplantae; phylum Streptophyta; class Magnoliopsida; order Brassicales; family Brassicaceae; genus Eutrema; species Eutrema heterophyllum. The sequence goes on from PKMM01021804.1 coordinate 600,017, forward strand.
GGGTATTGCCACCAAGATATTCTCTTTTACGTCAAATACACTGAATGGTTTTTGCTAACAGCTCAAATGTATCCATAGTCAAATAGTAGGGGAAGAAAAAACTTTTTTTATAAACCTGTGAATCAAGAAAATACACTGCATACATTGTAGTTCTTCTGCTTCAACTGCTCCACATAGTTCTTTAAGAGATATAAGAGTCACATGGACAGTCAAAGTAGTCATCGTCTGCAAAAATCTCCAATTCTTCATCCAACCAATTATATAGACTGTCCTCAAGGTAACTAATAATTAAAGTTACGGCTCTTCCAGTTTCCACTCAGTAGATTCTTTGTAATAAGAGCACAAAAAGCAAACTTAAATAGTGCTAAAAACGCAACTAAAGCCTCATCGTAGGCTTAAATAGTACTTTTTCCTTAAGGTTAACAAGAAAGGATATCCATACAATGCATAAGACCATCATTGAGATCACCTTTTAGCTCCTCCATAACATCTTCAACCGAAACGAGCTCTCGGATATATGCATCCAGATAAGAATATCGAACTTCAGTGTGAAACTAAGAAAACGAAAGACAAACTCTGCAGAAGCAAAGCCAATGAATTGAGTGACAGAGAACTCACCCATTATATTTGTTTAATGATGAGTTTTGAAAAACGTTTTCAGTACAAGAGACTTCGACGATTGGCCTTGATTCGCTTGATTCTACGGTGATGTCTTGTGATTTTCATGATCAAATCCCGTTGCTTATGTCGGCCTTTGGTTTCGATCAAGCTGGTGATCGTCTCCTTCTTAATTCGTTTCGTTCGTATAACTTCCCTTATGTCTTCTGATAACACCAGTTTTTGACCATTTTTTATGGATTACTTTCATATCTTTTTGCAGGTGTTTTAACTCCGTTTTCAATAGTTTTCAAATGATTTCCATGTTTTAATGTTTTGAAAGACATTTCAGGTAACTCGGGATAAAATAGTGCATTTCGGAACAAAAGTACGTTTTTGGATAAAGTCGAACCGTCAGAAATCTTGCCATCATAGAAGGCCTTCTTACCGTCTGATCATCACCAAATTTGGACACAACAAAGTAGAGACAACCAGCTTTCAAATGGAATTGGATTGGAGGCAATCCAATGGTTGGATCCTAAACAATAAGGGGTTACAAAACTAATTCAAAAGGTTATTCCAATATTGCTTAACTTTTTTTTTTCAACGCATAATTCTTTGTTCTTATAAGTTTGCCTTTTTGATTTGATAAATCTAATATTTTGACTGTATCTTATTTTATAAAAGGTAAGGTAGAAGATTATCTTGAAACATAGGAAAGTAAGAAGTCACAAAGGTACTTCTAATAGTTCTGATATTTTTTTTTGGTTTTAATAGTTCGGTATCGTTATTTTCCTGTTAATGTTTTAGTTTGGTGTGATTATAGTTTTGAGGTTTTATTACTATTTGTTTGTTTTAAAATTAATTTAGGAAACAAAACAGGGGTGAAGAATGGGGATTGAAGCTCACTTCACATGTCAAACAAATAGGTGATTCTCAAAATATTTGAGTTTATTAATTGTCGTTGTGTAATTATTTTTTGTTTGGTTTTATATATTCGTTTGACAAGTCTTCTGCGTTTATGACAATAAATAAATGTAGAATAAAAAGGATAGTTTTTTATGTGAATAAGGAGGTGACCGGGAGAAGATCGAGCAAGGATGAGATACATAAATTATGACAAAAGTCTTTGGCCAAACATGATATGGATTTCTGAGATTGATTGAGATGATGACAATGATGAAGAATAATATAAGAAAGAAGAATAACGACAAAGAAGAAGAAGATAAAATCCTACAAGAAGAAGAAGAAGAAAAAAAGGAAACCTTAGCGACATTCTAGATAGCTCGATCGCAAAATTTAGACCATAAAAGAAGAAGAAGAGGCACATCAAGCGTGTATTGTCGAGGGCGTAGAAGAAAGAAAACAAGAAGATTTGAAAACATGTAGTTTTCTTTTGATGGAAGAAAAATCTATTATTTGTGTTGGTGAGACAGGTGAGCAGCATTAGGCTGGTTCGACCATGGATGTTGTGGCTGTACACACAAAAGCAGTGGGGTACGTATAATGTCCAAGACCTTTATTGAGAGTACGAGAACTTCCTTCATTTTGTTGAGAAATCTTTGATGTCACTCAACAATCGTCCATGTATCTCAGTCATTTTGTTTCCCATAATCTTTTCTCATCTATTCAAGCACATAATGTTTTTCATACATGGTGCTCTTAACTAAACGCGCTTAAGATCATCGTATTATTTGATTCATCTTCTTTTGCGGTATGAGTGTATTTTGTCTTTGATTTTAGAAGTACATCATTGGTATTTGTGGTGGAGGCTATGGTTTTGCTATCCGTTCCACATTTTCTATGAAATGAGTAGTTTTTAAATTCCATAACAAACACGAAAACTAATCATAACAATTTATGGGTTTTTTTAACTCGGAAGATTTTGAACTCTGGGGGTTTTGGATCATGAACTCATTATCGTTTTACTGCTGAAGTTTGTTTTTGTCGGTAGGTCTCTGACGACTGATTATTCGGGTGGTTACCCATAGGATAGGATGAAGAATGGCATGGATACATCAATAAAAAAAAACAAAGTATTTCTTAAGGAAATTTGTTTCTCTCTAATGGCAATTGGTTAAAGAAATTTGACTAGAATCTAGGGTAATGTGAAGTTTTTGATTGAATTGGAGTTTGCTACATTGGTTTCATGTACATAGACGTTCTTATTCATTTAAAAAGTGATTTAATTTGATTATTTTGTTTTGTTGCAGAATTTCATCGCTTTTGTCATGTATATTGTTGGGATTCTTTTCGATTATCATGGCTTCTTTTATAAGAAATTACTGAAATGTCGGTATTAGTTATTTCAAGAAAATTCTTTATTTTCCACGCCATTTAAACGATATAGATGGTCTTAATACACTGTTTTAGTGTTTCCCATGGTCGTGGAGCATTGATATATGCAGTAACATGAATGGTTTCCAAAAGAAATCCATCCTTAGAGCTTAAAAGGATCAACAAAAGCGTTATAAACAGGAATTTTGTAAAAGTTTAAGAGTTTAAGATCTCTAAGATGAAAAAATTTTCGTGTTTGGTGTTGACATAGTCAATGCAATTTTCAGGTTTGTGAAATCTCAAATCACATTGTTATGTATTTCTGCAGTTCACTAATTTACTACATGAGCCAGATTTGCAAGACATTAACTAAGTGAACTATCTCTAATTAAATTTCTTTGTATCGTTATGTGTGGTGTTTATATATGTTGTAAATAAAAGTAAAAGTAATGACGTCGCATCAAATTTAAGTTGTTGAAAAATGTCTGACGAGAAGAGAATAATAAGGTTTATGAAGCACTTAGTCACGTACGGTATGATCCAAGGTTGGCTTATTTTCTGTCTTCACAAAAAAAGACAAATTGTTTAGAATTATTTTATTTTTCCGAAAGATAAACAATTAAGGCTCAAAACAAATAAAAAAATCAAATTGTGAACTGTAAACCAGTTTCTTAAAAAAGTATTATCCATGCGCAATAAGGATTTTCGCTAAGATTTCGATTAGAGACTTGCTATTTTTGTGGCAAATATACTTGCTATTTCAGACTGTTGTTTTTAGGTTAGACGTCCCAAATTAGACATTGTTATAAGGATATGGAGTATAAGAAGAATAACGTTACGCCGAATCGCATGTAGGTTAAAAAAAATACGAGTTTGATTGTGATAGGAATTTTTTTTTAGGATTATGGATGAATCTTTGAAATAAGATTTGAGAATTCGCTGAAACTTAAAAAAGGTAAGAAATAAGAAGAATGGTGTTGTGATGCAGTAACGGTGATGTAATGGAGAGTGAAGGGGTGGGTAAATAAGTAGATGCTTTTTCTAATCATTTTGGTGACTGATGAAGAGGAGGAGCCAGAGACGATCATGAAGGCACCGACTGAAGTGGAAGAGGATGGTTGTGTGTTCCTTCATAGTTTGTGATTAGTATGGACGTCTCTTCTGCACATCTTTGAACCTATAAACATACATAATTTAGGAAAGATAGTTAGATTTTTTTTTTGTCCTCAAAACACGTTGGACTTTTTATGTACGATGTAACCAACGTTCAAGGATGCATGTTATGCATTGGCTTTATTTGGACGATGAGAAAAAAATATATTGAGGCTATCAATGAATCAAGTCATGGATATGAAGTATGGCATGGATACATTAATAATAAAAAAAAGAATTAAAATATACTTAACGTGTTAGTATTAGGACTATTGTTGTTTTGATTGTGACTAGATACTCTTATAGAAGTTTATAAGGACTGATCATTAGGGTTCATCGTACTGGGCCACAAAAAAAAAATACTTCAGAACTTAGGTTCCGATGATGAATAAGCATTGTTTTGAAACGTTGGATAGGAGCATGCATGTCATGCTAAATTGTGATAAGCCATTCGGAGGTAAGGTTATCGTATTTGGTGGAAATTTTAGACAAATATTGCCGGTTATCCCGTATGGATCTAGGGTGGAGACGGTTCTAGCTTCTCTTAATTCATCAGTGTTTTGGAAGGGTTGTAAGGTTCTAAGGCTTACAAGAAACATGAGGCTTCACGCGGAGATTAGTGATCGTGATGCAGAAGATCTAAAATCTTTTTTGGTGTGGATTTTGAACATCGGAGATGGTAAGGCCACCTTGGCCGAGTCTAACGGTGGTGAGTCTGAAATCAAGATTCATGAAGATTTGTTGATAATGGATTGCGACGATCTTGTTAGATCAATTGTGAGAGAGAACTACGGAGATTTGTTTGCCATGAGAACTGATCCTAAGTTCTTCAAGGACAAGGCTATATCGGGCCCAACAAACTTAGATGTGGAGATGATTAATGATTAATTATATGCTACCGTAGTTACCAGGTAATAGTGTTCTGTTTCATGTCTTGTATTGTGTCATAAGTATTTATATATGTTTATATGTTGCCTTAACTGTAACCATGTTTGTTCATTCGGTAAGTTATGAAAAAGTCTATCTAAGTTCTGATAGTTTCGAGAGTCCTTACACAAGTATTACATATAACATGGTTTACACGCAAAAATTCCTAACGGTGTCAAGACTTCTGGGCTGCCTAACCATAAGTTGGCATTGAAGGTTGGTGCTCCTATAATGTTGCTCAGAAACATTGATCCAAAGGATATATTGTGCAATTGAACACGATTGATAGTTATTCAGATGGCTAATCATGTTATCGATGCTAGGGTTATTATAGGAAATTTTAACAAAGGTCTCGATGATAGGGTCTTGATACATAGGATGTTCGTTTCTCCCACTGATACAAAATTCTCTTTTAGGATTGGACGTCGACAATTCCCTATATCACTTGCATTTGCAATGACTATAAATAAAAGCCATGACAGATCACTCTAGAAAGGGTGGGTTTGTTTATGCCAAGGCATGTTTTCTCTCATGGACAACTTTACGTTGCCATTTCCAGGGTTACTTTGAGAAGTGGTTTGAAATTCCTCATCACGGACAAAAATGGAAAGCTACAAAAGAAAACCATGAATGTTGTCTACAGAGAAGTTTTCGAAAACCTTTAGTTTGGTTCGTCGTTTATTTTTGTTTTTGTTTATTTATTTTGCTTTGTTCATTTGGGAAAACCTGGATATGAGAATTCTGGATGGTTTTGCTATGGTTATGGTTCTCTATCTACCAGGTTAGCGTCAAAAAATAACTATATGATCTAAATGAATGTTTTGGCACAATAGCATAAAATATTTTTAACGATCATCCAAAGAAAGCATGTAAACATGTAATTTACATGATCATGAAGATTCTTAACAAAATTTTACTCTCGCGGTATCATGAATATTCTTAACAAATTTACATGATCATCAATAGGTAATTTAGATTTGTGTTTCAACATGTAACAAACTAATCAACTTCCTTTTTGGTTAAAAGCATGTAAACATAGCATCTTGCATTAACTTCGCCCTGCGAATTCTTAACAAAGTTTTAATCTCATGTCAATTACGACCTTATCGTAGTGTTTAAAGGATGTCAGATTTCTACCTCTTTAAAAGCTTGGTTTTTTAAAACATACAATGCATGCAAAAGAGAGTATGTGGGTGAGCTCACAAAGATTTGAATATTTTTGTAAGCACTTTAGTTGTACTTTGGGCAGTTATGGTAACCAGTAAACATTCAATAAAAAGTTGCTGTTTTTGGATAAAACTTGAATCGCTAGGAGTATGGTTTGGCACTAAATACATTTGGCGATTGCACTCATTTTTGGGCGGTCGTTTTAATGTTCGTATCACCGTCAATATCGTCACCACCATCACCTTCTCATCCATCTTGACTGATGGTTCCTTGTAGCATGTGGACTCGAAAGAAGCGTCTAACCGATGCCAAATGATCCATATTAGATAGTTCTTATGCTATCTTGGTGGATATTAAAAATGATTGTTCCGGTACCACCTCATAAACATGAGCCAATCACATCCTTATTGAAAGATGTATATGCGAGATTAAAGCTACAAAACGATCAAAACACGAGGGTTGTGATTGACGCATGTCTTTGATAGTGTTATGGAAGACTTATGGAATAAAAATAGAGAAGGATAGAGTTTATAAAAGGTTCAGCCGGGTTCATCCTTATCACATACTTGGATATGTGAATCCTAATGGATAGATTTTTTCGACTTCCTCTTCATTTATATGTCAATTCAGATTTTCATTGGATAACTAATTATGATAATCGATAAACAAGTTGTGGATAATGTGTAAATTTGGAAATGTTTTTAAACCCGGCAAAAATACGTGATCCGAAGGTATTAATCGATAAACAAGTTGGTTAATCCATACTCTTTTGTATAATTGTTTTTTTTCTAGATACTGATTTCAAGATCTTTCGTAGGTTTTTAGATATCGATTTTCTTTCTGAGTAATTGGGGCAGTTGAATGTGTTCGAACACTCACAATCTTTTATTTTTTAATGATCTCCTTACAACGTTCCAAAAAAAATAAAACAAAAATTAAAAAATAAAGATTAAAAAAAAATTATTTGTATTTTCGTGGTGATGTAAACTAATGTAAAAATTATAACATCGTACTTATTTATGACATTGGAGCCCGCACAGGCATATCACTAGTACATATATTGTAAGCTAGGTAGCTAGCTATAACTACAGGTCAAGTATCTTTCGTCTTCTTTTTTTGTCTACGTAAAATATTATTTTTGTTACAGATTTTTCTTAAACGTAGATAAATTTTACTAGTTTTACAATAAGAATAACGTTTATCACAAGCCATTACCCAAAAAAAAAAAACTATAAGCTTTGGGAAATACAAAACATAGTAGAATAATCAATTAGTCGTTGAAGAAAATATATGATCCACTAAAATGTAAATAAGTCTTGTTTGTTTGTTTTGTTCGTAAAAATAATGTTTGTTTGTTATTTACCATGAAAAAGTAATCTTGTTTTTTGAATGGTATTCGAGCAAGTTTATACATAGTCTTTTTTTTCTTTCTTCCTGTATTTTCTTCATTTTGAAAAAAGGGAGACAGAAACATGTTAAACGATATGTTTCTGACTTTTACTTTATTTAAAATAAAAGGGTGGTAAAAAAGAACAAGAGCTATGTTTGTGTTTAATTACCTCTTTTACTAACGATAGACCTACAATTCAAAGAGAATCTCAAAATCTTCCACCACAGAAACTTTATCGCTCCATCCAATTTTAATGTTGGAGGTTTAAGTATGATTTACGGTTATTATATTAACCATTGTAACAGTTGGGTTTATAATTATTTTACTAAACTATTGCAACCGTTGGGGTTTTGGTTACTTTACTAATTAAACCATTGAAACTATTGGGTTTATGGTTACTTCTAAACCATTACAATTGTTCCTTTATAACTTTTGATCTCTAAAAATACTGCTTCAATGCATCAATAAGAAAAAGACAATAGATAGAAAGGAGACAGAGATTCACTAGATCAAAGGATTGAGAGAACACATAAACGAAACAAAAGAAACTCTATTTGTATCTCTTGGGTCTTAACCAAAAACAAAAGAGAACTTTGATTGTTGTATCTTACAAAAGATTTCGTGTAACCCAATGTTTTGATAAAGGTCAAAATACTCTTTAAGAAAAATGCTTTCGTGCACGATTCAATCATTATCCAAGTTCACAATTCATCAAAATCCGGGTATCTATAACATATAAGAAGGTATTCACTAGGCAGTGAATGAAACGATAAAAGAGGAGATGAATTATAAATGTGGTTTAGCAGTTATTACATGGCCATATTCTTTAGATTGAATCATTTCATTTTTGATATGTTGGACCAAATAGACGTAAATTCGGCAAGCTAAGCTCCTCCATTTTACACATCCAACTGTTGAAAGAAGGATCTCTATGGTACTCTCCAACATTCCATCCTCTACACTTTGTTTATATATACGGATAGCCTACGAAATCACCATTCCAACTTCAACTAAAGTCAACTTTACGCTTTGTAATGAGTGGATTGTCTCTTTAAAAACTACACTTTTTTATATACATTTAAAATTCCACTTGATTGATGTAAAGCGTTTATATTCGAACAACTGGTTTTAAATCTAGATCTAATGTCAAGGCACCGATAAAAATAAAAAAATCAATCAGTTAAAAACTTAGAATTAAGTTGCCTAGCTTTCTATTTTTTTGTTCTTTCGCGGAAACAGTGCTTCAATGATTTAAAAACACAAGAAAATAGATAGCAAAATAATCCACAAGACAAGTCGGACGACATCCTCCTTTAGCATAAGATGAAATCATCACCCCATGCGGCACACCACGGTCTTTGGACCACCCAATTTGAAATCACATCCAATATATAGATTTTCTCAAGACAAGATCCCGAAATATCAAACTAAAAAGTAAGAGGATGGACATTGTTTTGTACCAAATTCAGAAACTAGAGATAAATGCTTGGCTTAGAGCATCTCCAATGCTAAGGGGTTCTTACCAATTTTTTATTTATAAATTTTGATAAAATGAAAGTTTAGAATTTCTATAAGAATTTTTAATTTTTGGCTCCTCCAATGGTAGAACCTCATTAGGGGTTCTTAAAACAAAAATTTAATTTTTTTTTTTATTTTTTTAAGTTTAATTTATTTTGTAAAAAATTATAAACATACTATATTTTATAAAACCAAAATTATATTGCATTTCATGAATTTTAAAACATACAAAATATTGTCGAAACTTCAGGAAGAAGAAGTTTAGAATTTTAGAAGCTTAAAAAAAAATTTAATATGTAAATATTCTAATTCATTAATATGTAAAAAAAAGTTAAGAATTTTAAAGTTGAAATTAAGAAAAAGTTTTTAAAAAAAAAAGTTAAGAATTTTTTTTTAAGTTAAAGTTAAGAAAAAGTAAAAAAAAATCTGGCAAAAAAAAAATCCAGCGAATTAGATATTGACACGTGTCTAAGAACCCCTCTTCAGAACCGGTTCTAAAAGTTCTTATTTAAGAACCGGTTCTTAACTATTACAATTATTTTCTATTTATTTTTTTTTTTGGTTAAGAACCCTCCTAAAAAAAATTTGGCAAAAAAAAAATCCGACGAATTAGATATTGACACGTGGCTAAGAACCCCTCTTCAGAACTGGTTCTAAAATTTCTTATTTAAGAACCTTCTTAACTATTACAATTATTTTTTTTATTATTTTTGTTAAGAACCGAATAATTAAGTGCATAAACCGATGATGAATATCCAAAGAGAGTGTGACACGTGTAGAATATAAATCATTAAAGAAGCAATAAAAGGAAGTAACTGAAACTAGAGAGTGGACTCAGACAAGAATCCGTTTGGACTTCAGTGGCGGGTTTAAGTTCTTTGCTTCGATCCGAATCTATTACACTAATCTTTCTTCCTCTCCCTTCGTCATCTGCCTTTTGATTTCGCGCCACCACTCTCTCTCTCTCTCTGTTATCTTTTTCCTCTCGCAACTTTCTCACTGAATTTCTCCGATCCGCCTGAGTTTTTCTTGGTAAGTGGTCCCTAATTTTCACTTTTCATCTCGCATCTCTCTCTTTTTCTCTGCTTTGGTTAGAGTGAGAAAAGAAAAGGGAAAGTTTGAGCTTCGTTTGCTTTCTCTTTCTTCGTTTCACACTTTGATGATCGATTGGTAGCAAAAGTTCCTGATTCTTCCTGGGTTTTAGTTAGATCTAGGATTTTTTTTCCCCTTGTGTGAATTTGAACAATTCCAATTCTTTCCGTGTGAGTGATTTCTAAGAACTATTCAGAATCGTTTGTGATCTACTGATATCCTCCAAATCCCAAATTCTTAGCTTTGCTACAGAATTGAGTAAAAATTTATCAAAGTGTGTTCATCCATTTCAACTCAACTTTTTGTTTATACTGGGTCGAATCTGAATGGTGTCACTCCATTGAATTCTCTAGTCAATTCAGTATGTTCTTTTACCCATATTATATCTTATTGTTGCAGAGTGTTTAGAGTCTAAAGGTGGATGAAGATTCTAAGATTTGGCATTAGTCCTCCTGAATGCAATATAGAGCCATTGCTTTGAGGTTGCAGTTAATTATATCAAATATGGTGCGGCAACAAAGAGTCTCCAAGGTTCATGAGGATAAATATCCCTCGTGTCATTCCCGTAGAACCTCGGAGCACAGAGCCAAGGGTGAGCTGGTGAAGCGCGATATGTTGGATCCGCCAACATATCTCCGAAGAACCGAAGATATCCACGGAAAGGCGCTGAGTTTTGGGGTTTTGGACTGGAAACAGATGGAAAATTGGAAGGATTCTACTGCAGAGGGAGCCAAAGGAGCCTGTTGTAGTTATGCTTCTTCATACACTGGTTCAGGGGAAATTGCCGCAAGTTCGTTGGAACTAGATTTATTAACCGGGGTTGTCAAAAGATTGGAGCTAGATTCGAAGCCCCAAGCAGCAATTGTGAATTTCTCTCCAAACGTTAGAAATGACAGTTTCTCACTTGGATCACAAGAGTATTCAGATGCAATGGACGCTAATACCTTAATGAGAATGGAAGAAAAGGGAAAACTATATCACCAACCTCTGAGTAGGAAGCAGAAAGAACATCATGCATCTCAGAAGAAGAATTTGGTAGAGAAAAAAGAAAGTAATGCCTCTGAGCTTAGCTCGTGTATCTCTCCCTCCTGTCCGCTAATTTTCAGCCGTCAGACAAATCCAGGGTCAGAGCCAAGTTCCAAGCTTTTATCTGAGACATTTAGAACAGTTGAATGTCAAGATGGAAGACATGATGTCCAAGACGAATGTTCAAGTCCGGTAAACGTGGTGGAAAGGAACCAGATTTCTGTTGAGAAACCGCGCTTGTTGGATCAGAATATTCCCACTATGACATCCAAAAAGGGAAGACATGCTTCTCCTAACCGGCGGTTTAGCTTCAGTTTTAGTCAGATGGGTAGAAGTTTCAGTTCCAAAGAAAGTTCATCGTCTGTTCCTGCATTGTCAAGCGCATCTCATGCTTCAGCTAAATCAGGTCCTTTGACATTCAATGACTCAGTTTACGCCAATCACTCGACCAGAACAAAGCCGAATAGTCACAGCAGAACTAGATCAGGTCCTATATTGAAACCAAAGACCGAGAAGAATGTCCCATTACAAATGGCTTCAAAAACTTCCAACCCTACAAGACCACCAACCGTGGAGAAGAAGCAGTGCAGCTCAAGAGCCCACGCTCTTTTGCAATTCACTTTGAGAAAAGGTATCAATTTGTTTCAGTTCGTGGTTGACAACAACAGCAACAACGTTCTTGCTGCCACCATGAAGAGTTCAGATTCTTCTAGACGGTCTTACACATTGTATTCCGTCAAAGAAGTAAAGAACAAGAGTGGAAACTGGTTAGGCCGCCACAGGAATGAAGAGAAAAACCATCCATTTGCACATACGATTATCGGTCAAATGAAGACTGCTACTTCTTTCACCTCAGATTTAGCAACCCTCAAATCAGAATCTGTTTTGTTCGGTGTTGAGACCAATGACGAGCTTGCAGCAATTGTTCAGACGAGAAACAAGATTCAGAGGCATAGCATCACTACCATTATACTCCCAAGTGGAGTTCACACACTGCCTAAAGACGGTAATGCCCCTTTGCCGTTGATTGAGCGGTGGAAATCTGGTGGAGCTTGCGACTGCGGTGGCTGGGACATCGGTTGCAAACTCCGTGTCCTCTCTGATGATCATACAAAGTCTCAATCTTTCTCAAGCTTTCAATTGTTTGATCAGGTAACTCGCTCTGTTCAGTGCTCTCAAGTCTGAATCATTACTAACACTTAAATATTCTCACAGGAAAGAGACGAACCAGCATTCAAAATGGTGACACACGACGATGAACTCCACTCGGTTGAGTTCGGGGCATCGATCTCTCTCGTGGAAGCGTTCTTCATTTCGCTAGCAGTAAGCAGTCATCAGAATTGGTGTGAGGAGGAGGTGGAAGCAGTTTTTATCGGAGATGGTTTGTTGAAGAGAGAAACATCCACGAAATACGCATCAAACCCACCGGTTTCTCCAATCGGTCGGGTCTAAATGCATTAATTTGGCAGAGACGTTTCAGACAGTGTAAGCAGAAGATCGAGCAAAGGGCTGAGCTAACTGGGCTTTAGACTGTGTTGGGTTGGGCTTTAATACAACTGTAATTAAGAATATAAATATATATGGTATAATCGTTTAGAATTTGCGCAATGTACAAAATAGTGAAATGCATTTGCGAAATAATATAGGGTTAGGATTTTGTGAAAAGTTTTCATACAATTGTAGTTTAAACGTTTTTGCATAAATGTTCCGAAAAGCATTCTACTGTATTAACAATTTAACATCGACTAATAATTTAAAATATCATCTGAAAAGTTTTTTTTTAACGGCAATAGCAGTCGTCTTTTAGTTAGATAGATTCTTTAAAAAAAAAAAAAATCATAATGGATTTCCATTTTCATTTCAAATAAAAGAAAGAAACAGAGTCACGTGCTAACTAGTTCAATTAGTTTCAGTCATTAAAAGCAAATGTCTTTTTTTTTTTAGTGTAGACTGATTTTAATTTTAAAAAATGAAGAGCCAGAGTCACTGATCTTTGTGAAAGAGTCTTTCATAGTCCTAATGTGGTTTAAACTCTGGTCTTAATCAATTACTTCTGTAGTTTTTCACTTCCCTCTCTTTCTAAGCGAGTAATTATTACCAATTTAAGTTTCTATCAAACCGACGACAACCGATACTCCAAACCACATAAGTCATTGATTAAGACCAGAGTTTAAAACACGGATACTTGGATCCCATTGTATTGTTTATTTATTTGGCCTAAAAGCACAAGCTTTCTCTCAATTTTTTGTTTGGATCCCATACGAGAATTATCAATTTTTTGATGTAGTGTCTTAAATTTTTGTTATGTTTTGTTTATTTTTGTCAACTCCCTTTTTTTAATTTTAATTTTCAAAATATTGACAACTATAATGTATCGATATAGTACTTAATTTGATTTATCGCTCAACGGTTATGGTAACTTCTCTACGGTCCAAGCAACTATTGATGCAAACCCCATTTTGGTCATTTTTATTTTGAGTTTTGTGTGGCATTACTTATTTCATGGGGAATTTTGATATGGTTGTCTCATTTTAACAACGTAGAAGGATTGTTGCTTGGAAGATAGAGGAAGATAATCAAAGTTTGGTTTCCATGAGAATATTTATTAGTAGAGTTTAGGTAATTTTCCTATTTTCTGATTAGAGTTTTTTGGGGTAATTTTTCCTCATTGTGTGTGCTTTATCATGATTAGAAGAGTTCCTATTCTTTTGTATTGAACATATATAGATAAAAGTCAAATCTCTATAAATTAATAATGTCTGAAATCTGAATATTAATTTATCTAGGTAGTATTTGGTTGATAAATTAATTTTGAGACCGGAAATTTTTATTGATTTATCGAAGTACTAATTTCTAAAGATTTGAATGTATATGTAACTGAGATAACAAGTCCACAAATAAAATATTTGTGACAGATTTTTGCATTTTATAAATCTTTAACGTGATTGCTAGTTATTTAATTGGTGTAAGAACATAGTACCGACGCTAAAGCTTAGTGCAGTTGGTGGACATGCGGTCGCTCTAAGAGTTGTAGGAGACAAAACTGCCTTCTATGGATGCAGGTTATATGGGCACCAAGACACGCTTCTAGACCAAGAAAGACAGCAATTCTACAAAAATTGCTTCATCAAAAGGTCGATGAACTATATATTTGATTATTTGGTGACCCAAAATCGTTTTAAGACAGTTACAAAAAAAAAAAAAAACTTTACGAGATAACATAAAATACATCAATATCTTTTTTTTTTTTTTGATAACTCAGGGGTAGATCATATGTCCATAGACAGGCTCAGACTAATCACATGGGGGAGGTGCAACCCACGGATAGACCCTCCCTCCGGACATTCAAATGGTTATGGGTGTCCAGAAACAATATGAGATAGTTTCGCGCAGCAAAAATATCGAACTTGAAACGTGTTAGCGTCCCAAACCCGTTCCCAACCACTCGACCACAAGGCCTCGAACCCAATATCTTTATTAATGTTTCACACATATTGTTTTACATATAAACTAACAACTCGATATAACAATTACATAATTCACCAAAGTAAAACTGGTTTTAATATAATTAACCATTTTAATTATCATCAGACCATTTAGATGACCAAAATTTTGACATATACAGTTTTAAATTGTCAAAAAAAAAACTGTATGTTTTTTTATACAGTGTTACGGTTGAAGAATATGACCAAGAATTCTCTTCAACAGGTTAGGACATTTTTACTGGTTAAGTAAAATACATTTAATTTTGTTTTTATTTTGGGGTTAAAAACAGTTTACCATTTGTTTTTTTTTTAAAAAGGAGTTGAGGATAAGCAACTGAGCATGTGAGGATAATAAAACCGTATTTGACAGACATGCTTCGCTGCTTTACCCTACGCACATGCTCCTCCAAATCATATCCCACCACGTGTAGTGTTAATTCTGATTTTAATATTTAAACCTTATATTAAGTTTAAAAAAAAAAACATTGTTAATGAACCTTTATAGTATTAAGTTGCAAATTGGCCACTACTAGCTCTAATCCCCCGACATCACCTTTGAAAATTTAAAATAAAGCGTCAATAACGGTTGGTGGTTCATCTCGTGACCATTGACTACTTTTTAGTTTTATTGAGAAAAAACTCTTTTTCTGAGAATTTTGAAAATTCTAAGATTGAGCCATAGAACTTGTTTCCTATTTTGGATACGCTCGGCTTAGAGAACTTTGGCCTTTGGGCATAATTGAGCTTTACTTATGGATTTATCTATAAGTACATGTTGTTTCGCGTTATGTACGTGAATACTATAATTATTATTTTTAAGGATCATCCTCCATACATGTATGCGTGAGAAAAAAAAAACACATGAAAGATTCATTGTGATGAGAAATATCAATCAACAATCATTACCAGGTTTTTACTTATAGAATAGCAAATAGAGGGTAAAGAAAAATATTGGCAACCAAAGTAAGGCCAAAGTTGTGTCTTTGTGAGGATTCTTGGACCGAAAATGACCAAAATCTTACGACCAATCCTAGAAAGAAAAAAAAACGATATTTGGAACAGCAAAATTTAATGGGATGATTGATAGATTTGACTTTCAATATTTTGATTATTTCCTAAGGAGACTTTTATGACTTTTCTATTTTTTTTTACAGTAGTCTTTGTAGCCACTTTTTTTTCCTTAAACCCAAAAATAATTCCTTAAATATTTTTACACGGTTCACATTTTCCTTAAATATTTTCAAGTACTAAGGCTGTTTTGAGGGGAAAAAACGTTCAAATATGCAAAAACCTGTTTTGACTATAATAAATTAGATTTAACATAAGAAAGAGGATAAAGATGAAACGTATTGTTGTTATATATATCTTCTAGATTTCCCAGTTTATTAAGTTTCTTCTTCATATACTAATTAGTTTGAATTAGTATCATACAATCTGTAGTTAAAATTTGACAATTGTTGTAGCTCAATTAAGCTTTCATCAATAGTTAAATCTATAGCCAACACGAATAAATCATAACTATATACAACCAAATTTTGACTGAAATATTTTGCAGTTACCATTTCTACCAATCACTCTCTAAAATTGATCTCAAAATCAAAAGTTTATAACAGCTATCAACCTGATCAACGAATACTGATAAGTCATAAGTGATAATCAATGTTGGCAAATATTAAAAGTTAAAACCACAACAACAAAAAAACGAAAAATGAATTTTTTTTTTTTACAAATAAATAATAATTTCTAATTTCTTTTCGGGGTTGAATTTTATTTTGTTTTTAATTTATTTTTCAATTCAACCGTTTCTCCGTGTTGAACTCGCCTTTTTAATCTTAGGGCTCCGTTTCTCAGATTCTGCTAAAGGAAATCTCTTTTCTTCTACTTACAAAGTTTTTAATCTTCTTTATACTTTCGTCTTCGATCTCTCTGTTACTTTTTTTTTTTCATTTCGTCGCGTCTCTCGTTCTCATTTCTTCTTCTCAGATCTTGGATTGACCCATCTCGATCGTTGACCCCGAATTTTGGTTCGGCTAAAAATCCGACCTGTTTCCGGTGAGAAGCTCGGGACTGAGAAATTCAAAAGTGTTAAATTTGTGTTTTGAGTGTTTGGTTTTGGGATATGATGTCGACCCAATTTGTTGGGTTCTGAAGTACTATGGAACTGATTGTCACACGACAAGAAGATCAGCAAACAAGAATAAGATGACGCTTTACATTCGTCGTGAATCTTCCAAGGTTCGTCGCTTTTCTCCTAATTCAGCTTCTGGGTTTTTAATTTTTTTGGGCTGATTTCTTACTTCCTGGCCTTTTTTTTTTTTTTTTTTAATAGCTATGGAAGAGATTTTGCTCTGAGATAACGACGGAGATCGGTCTTCTCGCCGAGAACTGGAAATACCTTCTGGCTGGTCTTATCTGTCAGGTTCCCATCTTCAAATTCCCATTTTCCGATTTATCTTCGATTCATAACTGAGAACTTTGGTATGTGAGATTCAATCATTTTTATCTCCCGATTTGAAATTTGAGAGCTTTTTTTTTGTTGTCAGTTTTGAATGATTATCGTCAGATTCAGATTAATTTTTTTATATGGATCGTTATTTCTTAGGCTGAGTGTTATTGATGACTCCTGTATTCTTTTTATTGAAGTCTGATCATTGTTTTGTTAAACATGGTAACTTTTGAGAGAAAGCTTGTGCTTTTGGCTAAACAATTAAAGCTCCCACCTTTTTTTCTTTCCAGCAGAAAAAAAGTGTTCCTAGGATTGTTTTCTTAACAAAAGAGATGAGATGTCTTTTGTGTGTTAGTTTTTGTTTTGGTTATAACAATGTAGATTTTCGCCTCTTGGGTGTGTGTTGTTTTGACACTGTGTGAATGCATCTGTTATGTGCAGTACATTCATGGTTTAGCTGCTAAAGGAGTTCATTATATTCATCGCCCGGGACCGACTCTCCAGGATCTTGGCTTCTTTCTTCTTCCGGTTTGTCTCATACATTTCAGCTATTTGCTCAGTTCTGATCATACTCTTCATCGGATCAGAATAGATGTCTTATAGCCTTGGTTTTCCGTTGTGGTAGGAGCTCGGTCAAGAGAGAAGCTACATAAGCGAAACCGTGTTCACTAGTGTGTTTGTTTCGTTTTTCCTGGTGAGTCTTTTGACCTTGATAGTTTCCTCACTATTCTAAGATTATGTACGGTTTTGTTTCTCTTTCTTGTAATATGTTCTTAGTAATAGCTGAAATTTTACTTTGGCAGAGTTTTTTTTTTTTGTCGAGCAGCCATTACATGATTATATTCTGATATTGATACTCCTTGAACCTTTATTGCAGTGGACTTTCCATCCATTCATCCTAAAAAGCAAAAAGATATACACCGTGTTGATATGGTGCAGAGTTCTAGCATTCTTAGTTGTGAGTGCCCTACCTTACGTATTACTATAAATTTAAGTTTGCTGAGTTGTCTTGTTTATCTTTAAGTTTGTCTGATGTTTTTGTTTTCAGGCCTGTCAGTTTCTCCGTGTTATAACTTTCTATTCGACTCAGCTTCCTGGCCCAAACTATCACTGTCGTGAGGTAAAGCAACTGAGATCCATACACAAGCTCTCGTGTGTCTAATCGGTTAAGCTTAATTTTACCCACTTTTACTACAGGGCTCTAAAGTTTCCAGGTTGCCATGGCCCAAAAGCGCTCTTGAGGTGCTGCAGATTAACCGTGAGTCTACAGATTTCTTTCTTTCCCCAATCACAAATTGCGTTCAGACGCATTTTCTTTGTTTGCTTCTGTTCTCATGTGATGTCTCTGATCTCATCAGCTCATGGGGTGATGTACGGATGTGGAGACCTGATTTTCTCGTCGCATATGATATTCACGCTAGTCTTTGTCCTCACTTACCAGAAGTACGGCACTAAAAGGTAAAACTTCACAAACTCTTTAGGCAATACCACTTTGGAAATGACATCTCTGCATCACTCTTCTGTTTATACTATGTCTCAGGTTCATAAAGCTGTTTGGGTGGCTCATTGCTTTCGTGCAGAGTCTCTTGATTGTTGCCTCCCGTAAACATTACAGTGTCGATGTTGTTGTTGCGTGGTATGCTTTACTATCACGCAAAAGTTTACCCCAACAAAATTCCTCCGAGTAGAGAGATATATTGACTTGTTGTTTTGATTCTTTCTCTGTTTAGGTATACTGTGAATTTGGTGGTGTTCTGTCTAGACAAGAAATTACCAGGTTTTGATCTCATCTCAGAAAACCCTTATTCACAGAAATGAAACACTTTTTTTGTCTAACTTTGGCAGAGGCTCGGTTTCTTATATCTTTCTCAAATGTCCATACAACAGAATTACCAGATCGGACAACGGTGTTGCTCCCGGTAATCTCGAAAGACAGAAGCAAAGAAGAGAGCCACAAGCTGTTGAATGGGAACGGTGTTGATCCTGCTGATTGGGTAAGCATCTGAATCTGTTTTCTTCTCCTTCTCAATCTGAACCAATCACATCATTTGATCTTTAATGTTTTTTTTAGAGGCCAAGGGCTCAGGTGAACGGGAAGATAGACAGCAACGGAGTTCACACTGATAACTCAATGAATGGCGCATGAAACTCGTACTGGAATTTGGGCAATCTAAATCTATTTATGAAAACAGCAAATCAATGGCGTCATGAAGACTTGTGTGGTCTTTTCCGTTTCCATGATTTGTCGAACTTGGACTTGAATTCTGTAAGTGGGGTAAATTTTTGTTTTTGGGTATTGTTCCAGAAAAAAAACACTCAGAGAGAGAAGAGGGGGGCTATTTTGTACATTTTCCAGTTCCTTATTCCCCAAGTAACCATCTTTTGTTTGATCACGTTGTTTTTCTTCATGTCAATTTTGTTACTACAAGAAACTGTGTTGATCTTTGAGACGATGTTATGCGTTTGTTGTTTTCCCTCAACAGTTAAACATCTCTTTTACCAAAAACAAGATAATTGGTGGCAAGAGCATATTTTTTTTTTTTGTTATATTTTCAAAGAATCAAAAACTCATTTGATACATAGTAAAATTTGTTGTTTGATTGCAAAGAGCATATATATATTGGGTTCATGACGAAGATGAAACATGGAAATGGAAGAGCCATGATATGAAGAAGCCAAAGACCATACAAGCTAACACTATATTCACCATTCTCTGTGGCTGCCACCTGTTCTCTATCGCCGTTGTTGCTCCTCCGCCTCCTACCGCCGCCGTTTCCTCACCGTTTCTCAACTCTCTCTCGTCCACCGTTGACATAACCATTTCGTTCGCACCGCCCACGTTTCGGGCTACCGATTGGCATATCTCGCAGATTCTGTTTCAATAAAAATATGTTAATCTTGCCATAATCTAACAAGGTCGGGTTTTAAGTAGACAAGATGTGCATATGATCCATCAACCAAAAAAATAAAAAAATTAGTTTGGTGCATAAAGTAATAGATAATCCTTAGAATGTTAAACTCTTTTAATTTTATATTTATTGTAGAAGTAATCATTAAAGAAGAAGTCAATAGAGTTTTACAAAAAAAAATAAAGAAATCAATAAAACGTCCTAAAATGAATGGAAAAAAACTATAACTCAAGAAGGTGAAAGGAGTAAGAAAAAACAAAAAAAACCTGTATAATTCACTGCAGAAAAGTAATTAAGAACTCAATAAAACCTAAGAATCCTAACAAGACTCTTGATCACGTTAATAAAAACTCATAACTGGAAAACTCCAGATTTTTTTCTTAAAAGTAATTAAGAACTCCATAAAAGTAAAACCACTAAACCAAAAAAAGAATAGAGAGAAGAAAAAGTAGTTTACTAACTTGTCGCCTTTGATCTTAAACCAAGTTTCAGCACATTGTCTATGAGCAAGAGCCAAATCGTCCTTACACGAACACCCTAACTCAATCGCACCTCCACTGCTCGTTTCCACTCCCAAATGACATATCCGGCAGTCTTTCTCCGGCGGCGCCGTCGCATCATCATCATCATCATCTATCTCCGACGCACTCATCACCGACGACACTTTCCTCGACTCTCCTCCTTCGTACTCGTACGATCCTCCCGTCGTCGAATAGAAGTAAGAGTAGCATGACGTCACATCTTCCCCGTCTGAGTAATATACACTGACGTCACTTCCGTCGAACGACCGTCGGTGGTGATATCCGTACGCCGCTCCTTGTTCTAAATCGATCTCTGTCATTACTAATTGGAAGATTTTGTGTTTTTTGTTTTTAATGCCACAGTAATAGAATTGAAGAGATTTAAGGAAATGGGTTTTGGTGGATTTGGTGATTCCTGTTAACAACTAAAAAAAAAGAAAGTTAACTTTGAGCAACGAAACTGTAGGAGGAGTGAGTAGTGGTGGAGCAGGAACAAGCTTGAGAACAGAGTGAAAGTGAAACTATATTATCAACGAAGAAGAAGATATTGTTCTGGATCAAGAATAAAAATTAAAAATTAAAAAGAATTGTCGCTAGAGAAAGAAAAGGGAACAAGTTTCTCTCTGCTTGTGTACCAAATTAAGGGATTTTGGTTCGGAGTAGCTAGAGATTCTGTACGTTCGATGGTACAACGTTTAAGCGACGCGATATTAGACTTTCAACACCGTATCCAACGGCTCGTATTGCGGGATCGCCGGATTATCTGAATTTGTTGTTTACTCCATTCTAAAAAGTATTATTTCTCATGATTGTATAGTGAAAACCCGATTCGCTCCTTGATTGTTTTTTAAAAAACAAGCATAAATAGAAATAAACAGGGGTAATTATGTCATATAAAATTTCCAGTTTTGGATTTACTTTTGACCAATTCCCGCCTCCGACCAATTTAATCACGGCCTGATTTGTATTATCTTGTACAATAGTAAAATCTACGGTTTAAAAATGGTTATGTACTCTCGGTTTTTAGTCATCTTTTGTAGGACTTGTTGTCTTATTCGTTAGGAGTCTAAGTTGGATAAAGTTTTAATGTTAATATTAATTACATTATTCTCAACATCATGTGCATATTTCCATTTTGTCATATCAATCTCATCCTCAATAAATAAATCCTCCACAATTTATCACAACATTATGGAAGTCATATATACCACTTAAATCTGTAATGAAGTTAACAGTGGACACATCATCATTCATCAACAACAAAAAAGCTATACAATTTAATGTTATACTAGCCAAGAAAACAGATCTAAACATTAGATTAAACTTTTCTTTTATGAGGAAGAAAGATATGTCAAACAAGCAAGGAATATCTACTTATTCTTAAAGCCATACAAATTAAAACTAAAAAGAAATAGGAATCTCATTTTCCACGTCAAAATGTTGAACCACCATGGACACCAAAGGAATAAAAGAAAGAAAGAAACAAAAAGAGTAAAAACGAATTTTGACGGGAAAAACAACAGTTTATCAAGTTGGTGGGTCTGGTTCTAATGGACAAGACATACCTATTCTTGTTTCATTTGAATCTTATATTTGGAATTTTCTTCTATCAAAATGTGGACATATATTTTAAATAAGTTCATTGTCTTATCTGGGAACTAACTAAAAGTATGAAACTCTGACGATTTGTTATATATCCATATTAGCATAAGCGGTATCTAGATGGTAGACGATCATAAACTATGACGATTATCTCTTATGTGTTGGGATTAGGTGCTTTTGTTATTAAACGGACTTAGATGATTTTACGCGGTTTAATTTAGACAGATTTAAGTGGTCTTAGACAGTCCTCGAGGTCCCTACACCGTCATTAATAAATTATCATTTAATTTAGCTTTTTGTTTGTCTTAGTTTTTTTTTGTTCAACGTTATTCTTAGTGTAATTATTCATTACTAATTATATATAATTAATTTTTTAAGTTTTGACTTCATAAATACACTGTTATTAAAATTAACTTTTGTTATCTTATAAATAATACACTAAATCACCTAAAACTGTCTATAAGTTTCAATAAACATTTTAGGCGCTAGATCATCGTTCGTTTAACGTTTAGCGCTAAATATTGTTCATATTTAATAAGATTACATGCTCTAAGAGATGCAGAAGATTTGAAATAAAACAAAAATAAATAACACTATACCATGGTTTATGGCTTTATGCTGTGGATAATGGATAGTCTAATTATCGATTGCGGCATATTGTGCCAAGTTGCTAACGTAGTTTTCGAAGAGGATAATCGTTGATTAAAATTTCGTCTATTTATATCTGTAAAAGTAAATTATTTGCACATCTGTTTTCTATTTAGAATATAGAAAAGCTCTTACGTACAATTTGTAAACTAGGACGCATGAAGGTTATTTGGATCACCTCGTACGAGTGCATAAGCTCATATATATATTCTGCCCAATTTCTTTGTTTTTTTTTCTTTTTTCTAAATTGTAAATATCATATACATGAAAAATTGAGTTTTACAGAGAGTACAACCCAACATTTGCTACCACGACAAAAATAAAGAAAAAATATGGAAGCAATGTAAACTACAAAACCAATATTACATCAACACAGCTGATGTCGCCGATGTCTTCTCGCTGAAATCGCATTACGAACCTGTCTATCAATGTCTATGAAGAGCTGGTTCGATGAGATAGAAATCTGGTTGAAGAACCCAATTTCATTTTTCCAATTTCCTTTTTTTTTTATATTTGACTCTTAATGGTTTGTTCGTTACTGAACATCGAAAGGGACAGCACAAGTAGTTGCTCAGTCTCAACAGTTTCATGTTCAAAGTGGAAAAGTTGTTTATACCAGACAAGAATCTAGACGTATCTAATTGTTATAAGTTTTCTTCAGGAGAAACATTTGGCTGCTGAGTCGGTGGCCTAATTCAGGTGAACAATTTAAAATAATAATAAAAAATGATAAATCAAAGTAATGTTCATTAGTAATCATGGACTAACTTGGGTTCAAGTTTTCCTTCATTTCTCTCTAAATGTTCAGGAGAAACAATTTATGCTATTTTGTACACTTTCCAGTTGCTTATTCCCCAAGTAATAATCTTTTGTTGGATCACGTTGTTTTTCTTGATGTCAATTATGTTACAAGAAAACTGTTTTGAGCTTTGAGACGATGTTGTTGCCTACTATAGCTTTGAGCAGCTTTTCGAGAAAAACTTTTTCATCCATTAATTAATGATTCTCACTGAGCTTGTTTTAGATCGTCTCTCTCATTTTCTAGCTTCAAGAACTTAGATAATCGGATTAGGAGTTTACGGGAGAAGAATCAATAGTTTCCGGAGAAAAAAAAATATAACTTAAGTTATGTTACGGTATTTTGATTAGATGTTATAGGTAGATGAATACAACTAGAGGAGAAGAAAGACAAATTTGAAAGACCATATTTTGCTAAAGAATGTGCAACTTCATTAAAAACCCGTTTAACGGTGAGATTGCATTTACTAAAATTTGTTGCCCATAGCTTGATGATATCTTTTGCATATACTATTGTACATTTCGGGTTTGGTGATATTCTTACGGGTAATAAATTATGTATAACAAAAATAAATTCTGAGAGTTTCAATCAAATACTGTAAGAAAGGAATGGGGTCTATTTACGAAGAGGTGAAAGTAGAGGGGGTAAAAAAGAAAAAAAAAGAAAAACGGCGAAAGTTGTAATAGTTTCGTTTCCCATCAGAGAAATCAATCAATCTCTGTTCGTCTCCGATAATCTTTAGGGTTTGACGAAATCAGAAGATGTACGATGTTATGTTGGATGAGGCCAAGATGTGGCTCGACGAACCTCCGCAGCGTAAGCGGAAGCTCGAAGCTCCACCTGCACCGATAGAAGATTATTACCCTGCACCAATTTCAGATTCTGACGAGGACGAGATCGATCCGGTGGAAAGGGAGAAGTATCGAAAACAAGTTGTCGAGTCTGGGATAATCCTCATGATCGATTTAAACTTCCGATGAAACCGCTTTGGGGTTTTATGGAAATTTTGCTACTTTACATCTGTGTGATGAAGAATCAGCGTCCCGGGTGGTGCATCGGATTGATTAGGCTTTTATGTGTTCACAATGATTTTTGATTGAACTTATGAATTTTCGTAGGGATTCGATATCGACTATGTCTCTCATCCATATGGAAACTTACTCCCAGATGGATCTACTCCTACCACCACACTCTTGAGTAAGGTGGGACTCCATTGCTACAACTTTGAAAAGGTAGCTCTCTCTCTCTCTCTCGCTCTCTCTTGGCTTCTGTGGAATTCTTGTTTGGGATACACTTACTTACAATTCAGGAACTGGTTCTGTGTTTCCTCCATTCTTTCTTGTAGGGGACAAACTTACAATTCAGGACTGTAAAGAAAGCCAACTCAGAAGCCGTTTCATTTCTCTTTTACTACATAACATTGGAGGCAATGGATCCGTTCAATAATTCACTTGTTACTTTCCAAACCTGTGTCTGGGATGCTGCTACAAAGATCAATGAGAGCTTGAGATTGATCACAAAAGTGTGCAGAATAAAAGGTAATGGCGTCTAACACATTGTGGCTGAGTTGTCGAATGTTACTAGCTGGTCTTGTAGATTAGCTGTTTTTAAGTCCCATTTTCTGTTGTTTCCAAGTGTCCCTGGATCATGAAAATGACTCATGTGTTGTGGGCTTTGCTTGTACGATATATATTGCAAGAGTCTTGTAGGTGTTCATGGTTATGTTGTTTCTTTTAAAAATGATGACTAATCATTTAAGAAATGTTATAGGATCTGGAGAAGAAAGTTCCCTATGGGACCCAGATGCTGTAGATGAGTTCTATAAAGATGATATGTCTCAGTGGCTAGAGGATGATGCTCTTACAGGAAATGATAAGTTACAATACTATGAGGTTAGGTGTTAGTTACTTCTGACTTATCTGGTCTGTTTGGCAGCATGTATACACATGAAATCCCATGCTTTAACTACCATTGTCATATGTTATTACAAGTGCAGGTGGAGGAATCGGATCTGCGAGACAACGAATGGCTTTATCTATATGCTGAAGTTGCATTGTTCTCCAAGTGGGCAATTGACTTGGTGAGGATAAAAAAGCATAGAGATGTGAGTGTAGGACACTCATGCATTCTTCTCTTAACAATGTTTTTGTTTGATGTTGTTTTTGCAGAGCGCATATTTGCCGGTGGAAATGAAGAAAGTAGTGGTACGAACAAGGGAAGATGTAGAGTAAGTGCTTCTTCGTTTTGCTCTGAGACCTTCATCGACACAAAGGACTCTCACGTCTAGTAAGTGTTCCAATCTTCCACACATTTTGGTTTATTTTATTGTTTTTTGGATTTTTGGGAGAATGATTATCTTAGTCAAAATCTGATTCATGTCAAAAAAAATGTTTCAAGGATAAAAGCTTCATTTTTTGGGTGAAAAAAGCTTCATATGTATCAAACCTTCATTGTTTTTTGATGATAAAAGCTTTATCTATATCAAAGATTCAATCTTTTTGATGAAAAAAGCTTCATAATATCAAAGCTTTGATTTTTTTGATGATAAAAACTATATGAATATCAAAGTTTCAATTTTGTTGATGATAAAAGCTTTGATAAACAATAAAATAAATAAAAATGTGTGGAAGATTGGAACACTTACTAGACGTGAGAGTCCTTTTGTGTCGATGAAGGTCTCAGAGCAAAACGAAGAAGCAGAAATAAGTAAAAGAAATGTGCAAGTCCTTTTGTGTCAATGAAGGTCTCAGAGCAAAACGAAGAAGCAGAAACAAGTAAAAGAAATGTGCAGAACCCTATTGTTCCTAAAAGAAGAAGGTGCATTTAAACGTTAACATCTTTTTATTCTCCTTAGCCAATCACAATTCTTTAAAATTGCCAATATATTTTATTTTACTTGGTCCCACTTAATTTTAACATCAAATTGAAGATAAAAAAAAATACTTAATTTTAAGCAATTGTGGCGACGATGCACTGAACGCGACGTACAATACGTTTACTATAAGTTGGTAACAACGTAACCAATTTGATAAAATCACATTTCAAACTGAACTAAACCCGTGTAATTAGTCATTCCCCGGTTAACTAATCGGTTCGGTTTGACTATTCTTAATAGGTCAGGCCCAAAAAAAATCCTTTGCAAAGCCTACCGAGTACCGATTGGGTTATTTTTGTGGCATGTAATTTTTGTTTTGTGTTAAGCTGTTGTGAGTCTTAGAGAATATACACAAACAATATGAGCCATACCTATACTCTGTTAATGCTTTGATCACTGGTATTATAAGCCATAGCACATGAATCTTTTGATAAAAGAAACATACACTCAATTACATCTTTGAATACAAGACAAAATACATCAAAGGATTCTGCTTTACATTGAAAGCCATGAAAACGAGAAGTACTTTGGCTTGATTCAGATTGTTTTGGTGGTAAAGCGAAAATAATTTATAATATTAACTTACATGTAAGTAGAACTAGTTAGGAGCCAAGCAAAGGAATGAAGTATTGCATTCTCACATATTGTGATCTACGTTAATGTTGAAGCGCTCAAAATATCTAGAAGCGTGGTTTGGCCAACTCAGAAGATCTGCATTTTCATTTTGGGAGTTTAAGTGTAGATCAAATCAGTCAGTTGTGACTTCTCTGTCTGCAACTCTTGGCTGAAGATAGAAGAAAAATTGTGAGTTAAGACATGATGAGATCTCTGTGGTATGGTTATATGTCACAGTGAGAAAGAGAAATTACCAGGACTTAAGATTCTTAGGCATTTTGTTATGGACTTAACAGAAGTCATGGAGTCGGATCCTGCATATTGAAACAGTAAGACTATCAGTTAAAAACAGCTATAGCATTATATATTAGTGAAGAATGAAACTAAACCCACCTTGTGTGTTCATGTCTTTTCCTTGAATCATTTCTGTAACTGTTGACGTATACTCTGACAGGACCTGGTCAGGCACTAGATTCCTGTTCATTGATTCAGGGGATAACCTGTGGTTCATAATTTGATCTGATAAGTAAAGGGCAGCTGGTAATTGGATTTTTTTAAAATGGTTATTAAGCCAAAGAGAAGAATACATACCCTGAAGCAGTCTCTATGTGAAAGTTTGAGGGTTGTGGCAGGCAAGGGTCTGGCATTCCTTCACAACCAAGGTCGAAATCGACTAGCAGCTCTGCGAACGGAAAGTTTTCACTCAGAAGATCTATATTGGAAAAATCTATGTCAAACAAATCAGTTTCTGCTTCAGAGCCAGATGAGGAACTTGAGACCAAATCTCCAGTGGCAGGTGCATCTAAGTGCATTGTTGCTTCCGTGTCATCGAAGTTGAGCCTTCCTTTCACATGATCTCTTTTACTAGACATCTTCAG
Organism: Eutrema heterophyllum; assembly: GCA_002933915.1. NCBI lineage: Eukaryota > Viridiplantae > Streptophyta > Magnoliopsida > Brassicales > Brassicaceae > Eutrema > Eutrema heterophyllum. The sequence continues at coordinate 627,941 of PKMM01021804.1, forward strand.
ATTAGACTTGACTGGCGAAAAAGAAGAAACCATATGGCTCCTTTCCACTGTATAAGAAGCAATTTGTTTGTTAGGACTGACTGTGATTCTCTCCTTGGTAACAATTGTGCAGTTTGTAGGAGTAACTTCTTGCTGGGGAGTGATAGATATATCGCACTGAGGAGATGCTAGCTTTTGTGGTGTCCTCAGACAATCTGAATTGGTCGGAGGTGACATGTCTGATCTGTTAAACAAACACTTTGCCACACTTGATGTAAGACCAGATGAATCATTAGCTACAAGGTTGTTCACCGGCGTTTGTATCTCCGATGATGTTCCAAATGTCAAGTAGTTAATGGCCTTATCAGCTAGTGGGATCTTTTTCATCCCTGGAATAAGAAAAGAAGTCACAAAACACGTTTAAGGGTTATGGAGACCACATCAAATGAATCAAATAAAGAAAAAACTGCAGTACAATCACCTTTCGTAGATACAGAAGGAGGAGCTCCTACAGAAACCTCAGGGCTCTTTCGCTTTTTGGTTATAGATTGGCTGCTAGAGGGTGCTGTGAAATTCCCAACTCTTTTGTTGCCTGGCAATGATGCTGGCATAAGATTACGTGTGCCGCCTGGGAATAAGAACATATCATTAGCTCCATTAAGCAAATTCCAGATACATCAAGCAAAATCGGCTTCAATCTCTAAAATCAGATCAGCACAAACTAACATAGTAATCTTCAGTACCTGAAGGTGAGACGCCGAAGTTGCTCGGTTGAGAAGTAGAGACAACCACTTGGATAGCCGCCGGAGCTGCTAACGGGATCGCCGGAGGAGGAGGAGCTGCTACGGTGGAGTTGTAAGCGTTCATCACATTCTGCATCCCATGTAACAGATTTTGAACCCGAGTTTTCTCCTGATCCAGTCTCGATTTCTCCTGATCCAGCACCACTTTCTGCTCCTTGAGGCTTATGTATTCGTTCAAAATATCATCCAGAGGTATCAAACTGTACGGAACCTAAGAATCGAACGGGGAAATCTATGAGAAAACCATAGAAGTTTTAATTAAAAAAAAAAAAATTTGAAAATCTCCAGGTGCATACTTCACGAACAGGGGATTTGGAGATGAGAGAAGAAGCTTCGGATCTGAAGAGGGCTCGGGTCTCTAAGAAGCGATTATCGCAAAGGTATCGATCGACGAGGTAGGCGACCTGCATCGGAGTAACTTTACCCTTGCCTATACGCTCCGCAATCTTGGATTTGTTCGACCTCACCATTTCTCCGACTAAGATTCGAAACCCTAACACGACTGTGAAAGGAGAAAAAAAAACAAAGTGGGAAGATGGAGAAATCTGGATTAGAAGATGATTAGAAGAAGTAAGAAGGAGCGGGAGATTTTCGAGCCCTTTGGAACGGTTTAATTCGATTTTCCCGGGGGGGGGGGGGGATTCTGCGTCTGGTTCTGGCGGTAAACCCAAATTTTTGGTAAAGGTTAAAATTGGAAACCAATATATATCCACCTAACCGCTCGGTTCAAGATTTTTTGCGCTTACTACTTGAACCGTTGGATTAGGGTTGGTTCGTCGGGAAAAATAAACCCTATCTTTAAATCGTTGGATTATGCTGTCTTAGGCATTTGTTTTGCACCATTTTTTTGTACCCATTATGTCAAAATAATATTGTTCGTTTTGCTATTCTTAATGACGAGCAACCAATTCGGGATTGTAATCGTAGTTGCTAATTCAACAGACATTTCAAGCAATAAATTTGCAGTGTTGCCAATCTCGGATTAACAATTTTTCACCGAAATATATAAGTAGCTCATTTTGTTTTGTAATTGCAAAAGCATGAATATTTTAAATCAAAACATACATTTAAGTTGATTTGTTTTAGATCATTTGCTTTGTTGTTCCAAGTTCAACTAGAATTTGTGCATTCACATCAAGTTGTAGCTGCAGCCCATATAGTTTTTTGCTCTATTTTTCACATTTATCCTTATGAATGAGTCGTCAGTATAACAAATCACAAGTAGAAATTAGAAATGAAACTAAGAAGTCTAAGCGATTTCTAATATCCGAAATGGCTGCACAGTTGAAATTTTGTGTCGAAAAATGCCATTTTAGACAGATCTAAGAGTTATGTCAAGGCTACTCAAAACCAAAAAAAAAAACAAACAATAATCATATTCTGATCGGTTGAATTAGACTAACAGATCTCAGCGTTCTGTTTAGTTTTCTGCAACTCCTATTTTCGGAGATTTTAAGATAGATAACGCAGTTTTCAAATGACATCATCGATCTGATTCTAACATCAACCAAAAGCTATTCAAATACAAGTTGATCGGAAAGCGAAACAAAACAAATTGAATCTCAGTTTTTTATGGTATTATCTTCAAACACATATAGGAGATTTGCAGATAGATAACGCAGTATAATTAACTAAGAAATCATTGATCCAAATCCGTACACGATCACGAAAGACAAAGCCGAGCATTCGAGTATCATAATACCGGAAAATAAAAGAGGAGAAGCATCTCAGAATTGAAAACCCCATTTTTTTCTTCACTGGCAATCAAAGTGCAAGGATAACAATTTTTCATGGATTCATCACCGATGCTCCACCATAACAAAGCCAAGAAAAAAAAAATATTAACACAGAAAACCTAAGATCGAACTAGAAAGAACAAAAACAACTCAAGAAAACCCTATCAAAACTAGCTTAATCCAGTAAAAATCAGACGAAAGAATTGGTCAAACCGCCGAACGGATTTTCTGAATTCTGAATCTGTGGCTCGAGAAGTATTTATATAAGAGGCGCCTGGAACAACAAAAAAAAAACTAAACCCTACTCCGCTGTTTGGTAACAAAAATATCTTAATCCGTATCAACGGAAAGGACACAGTTAACCTTTCAGACACTAACTGCGTGCCGTTTTGTCTTAAATCTCCAAAACATACGTGCCGTTTTTAAAACCACCGAGCATGGGTAAAAGCATCGTCGTGGAACCAGAACCTCCACAAGAAAGATGAGTAACGAAGGAATGCTCTGAAGTCTGAACCACACAAACCAGAAACGTGTCAAACTGCTTCTGTAAATTGTGGTCATCACGAAGCAAGTAGTAACAATGACGCGTCGTTAGAAATTTCTCTGATTCTTCCACCAACAGCCAAAATCCGATTTGAGTTTTATCGATATCTTCGTCTATATTTATACTGAAATATACACATTACCTTATCAAATGCTCACCACACATTTGCGTTTAGCAACGACAAAAACCAAACTGATAAATAGTAATCCTATGGGAATAGTTTTCGGCAAAACTTACATAATGGGAATGGTTTTTGGTAAAATCGTTGTCGAGACTCCCAAATACACGGTGACCAAATCCGGCGACAGTTATGAGATCCGTGAATATCCACCGGCGGTTGCGGCGGAGCTCACTTACGATCCGTCGGAATTCAAAGGAGACAAAGACGGCGGATTTCAGGTCCTGGCTAAGTACATAGGCGTGTTCGGCAAACCGGAGAACGAGAAGCCGGAGAAAATCGCGATGACGTCTCCGGTGATCACGAAGGAAGGCGAGAAAATCGCGATGACTTCTCCGGTGATTACTAAGGAGGGGGAGAAGATCGAGATGACTTCTCCGGTTGTGACCAAGGAAGGAGGAGATGAAGGAGGGAAGAAGAATATGGTAACGATGCAGTTTCTGTTGCCGGCGATGTACAAGAAGGCGGAGGAGGCGCCGCGTCCGACGGATTCGAGAGTGGTGATTAGGGAGGAAGGAGGGAGAAAGTACGGCGTGGTTACGTTCAGTGGAACTGCCGCGGAGAGTGTGGTGAGTGAGAAGGTGAAGAAGCTAACTAGTGATCTCGAAAGAGACGGGTTTAAGATCACCGGAGATTTCGTCCTTGCTAGGTATAATCCGCCATGGACTCTACCTCCGTTCAGGACCAACGAAGTCATGATTCCTGTTGAATGATGGAACTATATCCCAAAGTTTATAGCTTTTGGTCCCAAGAACTTTTTTTTTTTTTTTTTTCCCACTTTGTGTTTGTAGTTAAAAGTACAACAGAACAATAATGTATACAATGCGAGCTTTTGATTTTTAAATTCTATAGAATGAACATGGATGGACCAACAACAAAGTGCTTATTCTGACAAGGGTCAAAAACAAAAGTTGCAGAAGTGTTTGTATTGAATTATTCGAATCTGCTTTTTAACCAGAGAAAAGCTTAAAGACGATGACTATCAAGTTAAAGAGCATGAGAGGAAGCCTCATGTACTGACAGGCGTGGATGAGACCGATGATTTGGCCTTTGAGAGAGTTTCTTTTGCCGGTTTGGTGGAGCTCTGCGAGTGTCCATCCTTTTGGAGCTAGAAAACGGTCTTCGTTGAGTATAGCAAGTGCGTTTGCAAATAGCAGCAATCCTTCCATCAGTGTCCAGAAGCCCATGATTTCTCTGTGACACACCAAGGATTGAGAATTATGCGTAAAGAGTGGGAAACATTATCAAATGTAATTGAATCCACTTGTAAATAATACTCTATTTAAGTGATCAAGTATAAGCCATGAAAATAGCAAAGGAAAATCTTGATTCTACTAATACATGAATGAACACTAACCAATTGTAATACTATACTATAAAGGTATGAATAAGCCTCTGTAGTGAGCTAGGAAGGTCCTGGTCTTCAATATTTGGTGTTTGGAAGGACAAAACTGTTTTTTTTTTCATTGTTGTCTTCAAGCAATAGAATCACATAACCATCTCCAAAATAGCAAGAAGCTTGGAGCTAAGAACACTAGACATGGTTTTCTGAAGGGATGGGTTCACGAAAGGTAAACCATCATATATGGATCAAAAGATTGGATCCTTATTCTGAGTAGCTGAAGCAGCCGATATTGTGAGGAAGACAATAGAGATCAGCCTTGGAATTTGGATGCTATTTTTAACATGACGAATCCTAAACGAATAGTGATCAGCCTAAGAGAAATGTGAAAAACGCTATAAGAGAGCAAATGCATACCGAGTAAAGGAGAAACTTGGCGTTTAGCTCAAGTGTGATTAGAATCTCGGCCACAATATCTGCAGAAACGGATAATACAGATTCCATTTATCGATGGAATTACTTTCTCAAAACAAATGATAATTAGATGCAGAAACTAGAGAAATCCAAATTCGGTCAAAATAGATAAGATTAATTAGCTCACATACAATCCTAACTATAATTTCATCCAAGATCCAAGATTTCTGGTAAAATTCAAGCGAACTGATTGATTGATTGATTGATCTCCCTAAAGAAATAAACCCCAAATCTCGCAGCCAGATTTCAAAAACAAAAGATGGAATTTTTCACATACAACGCCAGAAAACTGAGAGTTGAATCAAGAACAAAGTGCAAATTTCTGTGTCCCCGGGAAAGTGTCATCCCGCCGGACTAGCAGCTGGAGAGAGAAAACACCGGCGGAGATAGAGAAGAAGAGGAAGAAGAAGGAGAGAAAGGTACTTACAGGTAAGTCGAATCGACGGCGTTGAGAATCGAATGTGAGATCTTGTTGAAGGGACGAAAGATCACGAAGCCTGCAATATGTTTTTTATTTTTCACATTTTTCACTTTTAAACTCTTTTAGCTAATGTGAATAAGCCAGAACCGGGTTTCTTCGAGGTTGACCCGATTTAAAAGATATTCGGGTCAGGATCCGATATAATTTTCGTTGAGGCAAAAAAAAAAACAACACTTTCGATGAGCTTAGTTGTGATTTGTGAAGCAATCAACAACATAGAAGCTTTGAGAATCTTCTTGATGAAGAGCAGGAAGAAAAAACTTGCGATCGTGTATGTATGTTGTAGTATAATCCGTACTCCAATGTACAATGAATATTTGAGGTCACTAATAACAACAATGTGATGATGGGACCCAAAAAGAAAAAAAAAATTAACACAAATCATGCTGCTTGACAAGGATCAATCATCTCTCTATTGGTTTTAACTCTGGGGTTTCTAATCAGACACAAAAAAATGCTATATATCTTTGATGCTCGTGTATAGTGAATCGATTCTACAGATTTGTGTGGATCTTCCAAGAAATCGTCTTCTTCTTTCCTATATTGTACAAGAAGGCTACAAAAGTTGAATCAATGTGTTGTCTGTTCAGTGTTGTTTCATCTATCTTGAGGCACTCTCCTTCCATCTATTTGACTCTCTTCTTAGACTTGATTTCCAGAGTTGCTCAGGCTGAGACTTGTTACATATGCAATCTGGTTGTGGGTTTGCATAGAAATTCTCCTCTAGCCGAGGGAATTCACCGGGCAGTCTCTCATATGGCGCTCCAATCCTGTCTCTATGTAATCTCTTCACCTCTGAAGAAAACTCATCCCAAGACATCACACCGTCGTCTAAATGATCTATCAGTCTAACAAAATTTAACCTGCCATTCACGAGACAAAATCATCGTCTCAGTAAGAAGTTAAAAACAGAAACAAAAAAGAGAGAGAAAAAAAGCAATTACAATAATGATTCAAACCTGTCTGGATTGATAGTCTTCTTAAACCCTTCAAATCTCCTGTGCCCTTGTACTGCTTTTGCCATATTCCCATCATATGTATACACAAAAACGTCGCTTTCGAGTGCCACAATGTAATCCAACGCAGCCAAGCGGTTCTGGTATGGCTTAAAGGGCTCTAACTCTTCTGCAGTTGCTAGAGTCGAATGAGAGAAGACGTTTGGGTACTCTTCTCGGAAAGCATCCATGCTGTTTCCTCCATAGATTTCACCGGCAACTATGTATACAGTCGTGGAAGACGGATAGCCCATTGCCTTTAGAAATATGGCTGCTTCTCGGGGAGACATCGGGCAACCGCCTTGGATCCGCCTCTCTCTGCTGTCAATCTCTTTCTCTTTCCAATGTTTAACATTGTACCTCATGATTCTCAGCTCTTCAGCTTCTCCAGCTGTGAGATTGTGGCTGCAGCCTGTAAAGGCAAGCATATCTTTCTCATATCTGCAATTCAAATACTCAAATCTTTTTCAACCAACCCGTGTCAAGAAAAATGAAAAGAAGGGATGCCAAAAAAGAAATATAACTCTACCTCAAGTGCAGAGCAATGAAAGGCTCACTATTGTTTCGTAACCGGTTAACCAGAACTTCACCAAAATCCTCAATCTCCTTGGAGTAACCTAATGCCTGATAATTAGCACGGCATCTCAGCCGCTGGATTGATGGTGGCAAGCCATTGTTGGCCAAGCGTGAATCAGTGTGTGTGAATTTTATCACCTTATGCTTTTTCAACAGCAGTAGCATCTCATTTCTGTAGTAACTAGCCTGCATTAAAGCACAGGAACTTTTAAACCACAAAAACCGCTAAAAGCCGTTTGAGAATCGTAGAAACAAAACTCAGACCTTGGACCAAGAAACAGGAGCCTTGAGGAGAGGTCTCATGGCTGCATACCGGGGAGGCAAGTACTCGACAATGTCAACGTCATCTTTCAATACGTTCATGAAGTGTCTCCAGTCAAAAATATCTTTGAAAGTGCTGCAAATTACAAAGAATGTCTCTTCAAATTCCACTTCTTTTATTGAGGAATATCTTGTTGTGTAGAGAGTAAATAAGATTAAACCTCGGGTCAGTCCAGAATGATTCGTGGTCGAGGAGAGGAAGAACAAGAGTCGCATTCATAATCTTTGCTGCAGCAACCATGTCACATATCTGCATTTGATTTGAAAATCAATAAAGAAAGGTAAGAAAACAAGAGATCAAATATATGTAAAAACACTTAAATGAAACTCACCCCAGTTCTCATCTGATTCAATCCGCCATTCGCGTGTACTAGAAGATAACCGTTGGTTTTCCTACGCAGCCCTGAGCCAGAAACAAATTTCAGGAAACCACAAACTTCAACTATTGTTTAAAGAATCTGAAAAGCTAACAGCTTACTTGAACGGTTCTTGGGACGTGAAGCACACTGGCGATAATTACCACTTTCAGGTTTCTGCAATATTTCCGGAATCTGTAACAACAAAACGTCGCCAAATCATCAGAAAGTCTAGTCAAACAAATATAATGATGTTGGCTTCATACGTTGCAGGAACAGATTTAGTTCACACTTAATCTGTAAGGCTAAATTGTAACTTAAAAAAGCTAAATCTAGTCAAAGGTTCATAAATTAAATGCATTGTTTGGAACTTAGAAGATTACTCAACATTGCAAAACCCCAAAGGAAACATTAAAGATCTTTCCTTTAAGTCTTCTTCAACAATCAAAGGGTCACCAATTCACCAGATGTGTCACAAAGAGACAAAACCTCAGGCCTTTCCGAATAAATATTCAATAATGGGTCGGTTTCAATAATACTGTAATAATATAAGGTCAATGGAAGCTATCACATCTCAGAAAATGCAAACGAATTTGATTGGTAAACCCATTACGATTAGTTAACTTAATCTATCAGTGACGCAATCAATAGAGATATTCCGAGAATTCCAGGTTGTATCCTACGACCTCTACCCCACTATTTCCTAATAGAATTTTCCCGAGAAAACGAAAGAAAAGAGAGCGCGAGTTTCTGTTAAAAAAATTCGATCTTTGATCAACAAAGTTAAGAAACAGAGGAAAAATTGGATTGTCTGGGTTTTGATCAGAAAACTCAAAACTTTGTTTCATTCTAATTTTCTCGGGAAAAATAACAGACAGTAAAATCCATCTCGCATTGATAAAAACAAAACTGATCACTGGGCATTGATTGGTCAAATGAAGAAACTAATTGCAGATTTGGGGTTTTCATCGATCTGAAAAATCGTAAATTTTTCGTTTTTTTTCTCGAGAAAGTAAAATTTTCAATGCAAAGAAAGAAAAAAAACTCACGGGAAGCTTCTCAAAAGCAACGTTCTCCGTCATCGCGCGTTGAGCCATCGACCAATCTTCGTGAAGCGTCCTAACGACGACGAGCTCGTTCAAATCCCTCCGGTGCGCGTGGTTAATGACGCGCCCACTCATGAGGGAGACTCTGAGAAAGAGCGAAGCGACGACCAGAACCATGAGAAGAGCCAAGATCCGGCGGCCAACGTTTCTCCCAAAACAGAATCCTTGACTCACCACAGCCGTCGATCCACCATCGCAGAAAAACGGCAATTTTAGCTTACGGAGGAGAAGGTACCGAATCGTCGGGTGATGGTGGTGGTAGTGATGATCGTGGTGATAATGGGATCCGCTCGACGAGTAACCCATCGAGGAAGGTGAGGAACACGCGCCGCCTTGTCCAATGGCATCGCCGTCGTCTAAATCCGGCGAGACGGAGATGTTGACTATGTTGCAGTAATCGGAGGAATTGGAGGGTCGTTCGGAGGTGGTAGTGGTTTCAAGGGAATCTCCGACACGGCGGCGTGTGGTGGTGGGTCCGGCAGTGATTGGTGCAACGGCCAAAGGGCTAGCGCCGGCCGCCGACATATCGCCGCCTGAGAAGAAAAATCAATCTCGAAAAAGCGCCAAAAATTAAAGGATATATTTTTAGAGAGAGAGGGAGAGAGAAAGTGTTGGTTTTTTTTTTTTTTATTGGCTAATATTGTTTTTGAGGGTTAGTGGTTGGCCATGTTATGGTTTTTTTTCTGTATTAGCCACCGTGATATTCGGCGAAGCTGAGAGGCGTCGAAGCTCTCTTTGATCTCTGTTTCGTATTTATATGTTTATATACGCATATTTATGGTTGTGTATGTATGTTTGTGGTCCTTTCCCTAATCATTTGTTTCCCGTTAATTAATACCCTTTTGTATTTATGGAAATACGAACATCTGACTTTGATTTTTTTTCCTATAACAAACTAGGGTGTATGGTTCGGTTTCGGTTTTTGGTTTTTGACGTTTTTCAGTTTTTGGTTTGATGAAATTACGGTTCAGTTTCGGTTCAGATTTTGTTAAACAATAAATTAAAAATAAATACTGATATGTTTTTAAAAGAAAATAATAATATGTTTATACCCATTTTTGATACATATAAATAATCAAAATTTTAAAATTTTAATGAATTTTGGTTTACTCGATTTAGTGTAGTTTGGTTACACAAACGCTTTCAGTTACAGTTTTTATAATTTTTAAAATAATTATAAAAATTTAAATTAGCATCTAAAATGGAAGTCCACTTCGGAGAAGTAAAGTTTAAAAATAAATCTACATGTTTTTTTTTATACTGAATAAATTTTGAGAACTATTACAAAGACAATTTTATAAAATCTACATGTTTTATAAGTAAATTTTTGATGAGTTTCGGTCTAACTATTTTCGTTTTGGTTTGGTTCAAAACAAAATTTAATGACTAAAGCAAGTTTATAAACAAAAATTTGAAAAAAACAAAATTGAAAAGAAATTGTAATTTCCTTTGTTTTTTCTTTTCTTTTTTTTGCTCAACTTCAACTTATATTATTATTAACCAAATTTTCAAATTACATAAATTTATCCACTCGAACTCAATTTATTGTCGTCGAGGAGCTTTAGTCAGGTGGTTGCCACCTCTGATTTCCACCTCAGACGTCGGGAGTTCGACGTCCCACTACCACATCGTGGGATTAAAGTGGACCATATGGGCAAAGAGAAAAAAAAAAAAAAAAAAAAAACACAATTTATTGTCCGATTGGCATAATAGAGTACAACTTTAATTTATGAAAAAGATATTTATTCACTATTCTTTCGAGTCGGCCATTCTGTTTTCATCACCAACTTGTAATCCTCAAAATAAAAGAGCATATGGTTGATGTCTTGTATTATCGGTTTGAGAGTGGGCCGGTCTTGTTCTCTTTTCACCACCGCAACAACTCTTTGTAATCGGATTCAACATTATTTTCCAATAGTCGAACCTGAGATGATTTTTTTGGTAAATCCAAGTAAGTTGTTATGATTTGATTTAAAATTCTATGTAATCCCACGTAAAATTATAAAATTTGGGTTTTTGTATTTTTAACTAAAAAATTCCTTTAAAATCCCTTAAAATCATTAAAATTTCAATGTTTAAAACATTTCTAATATCAGCGGATTTTAAGATACATTTGCAAATCATATATCCAATATTAATAACACTGATTTAAAAAAAAAAAAATTAAAATCCATATTTGAATAACATATGTTTTGTCATTTTAATTCAAATCATTTCAAATGTTTAGTTCGATGCATCTATTTTACTTTTTTGACTCAATACACACCGGTTTTCTTCTCTTAACCAAGCTCCACCAAAATCGAAATAAAATACATTTGGTTATATCTTATATATACTCCCCCCCCCGTGAACCACCAGGTTATATAATGTTTTTTTTTACCAAATTGTTGCATGTATTTAATTTTTTTGTGGTTTTTGTTTTTGTTACATAATAATAAAAAAAATTGTGGTTTTTGTTATATAATGTTCCACATCCATATTGTTCCACTTTAATACAACATTATAGTCGCCAGAACATAATCTCTTATATTATATATTAAAAAAATAGAGAAAACTCTCAGTAAATACATTATATCTTATCATTTTAAAAATCAATAAAACTTTAAAGAGCATTACCAACTAAATTATTTATTGTTACATCATCTTCGACAGTTCTATTTACCATTACCTCACGTAGCACGACACATGTGCCACGCCACACATGCCACTCGTTTCTCCTTAATTTTTTTTGGGTGATTTACTGTAGAAGTAACATTAGGGAGATGGAGTTACAAAAAGACCGTTTCAACTATTGAGGCATATTTGAGGGTTTTGGAAGATGTGAAATTTTCAATTTGTCTCTCAGTTATTTTTTTTTTATCGCGAGTGAAAGTAATCGGAGAGGTTGTGTGAAATTGATCGGAGAACTATTTCACGCTGGCATTGCAATTTCTTTGTTCTTAAAAACTGCCGATTCGAAATGGTAATCCGGCCGGGCCTGCAAATCGGTAAACGGCAACTCATTATTTATAACTTGGGCAGATTTTCACCATTTCGTATACGGGAAGTCAGTGTTGGAGTCGGAATATGCAGAACAAAAGACAGAAAAAACGATGCGGTTCGAAATCCTAAGATCTATCCGGGATTCACAATCCTCAGATATATCCGGCAAAAAAGAATCCTGGGTAGGCATCGATTTGATTATAACTTGCTGTGGATTGTCGTTGATGGATGAAGGCTGAATACTAAAAATCTGTGGATGCTTAAATGTGGATCAACTATCTATCCGGGAGACCTAATTCTGAGATCTATTCGGCCAAAGAGAATTCAGGCTAGGCATCGATTTGGTACCAAAAAGAATTCGGGGTAGGCATCGATTTGATTGTAGATGAAAGTCTGTAGATGATGAATGTACTGGATTGTTGACGATGGATGGCTCTTGACCAATGTAGGAACTTCAGGAAGATTGCAGACAACTTGTGGATTATCGATGATGGATGAAGGCTGAATACCAGAAATATGTGGATGGTTAGTATACTAAGATATATGGGTTAAAGCGTTTAAATGTGGGTCCATGTTATTAATTTATGCCGTCCGTTTGACAGTAAATGTTGTAAATCTTATGGCTGATAAGAAGACATCTGTATTGGGGTAGATAAACGTTAAATCTTAGAGCTAGATTAAAGTGATCAGATTAGGGTAAATTAAAAAGTTTGTGGATATATTGCAGGTGGATATATTGTTGGTTTGCCTTTGTTTTAGCAGAACTTCGTTTTGGTAGGACAGAAAAAGTTTCTTGAGGTATGTTTTCTTTCCCAAAACTGTGTATTATGTATGTGGATATATTGTAGGTGGACATAACAAATGTAATGTAATCTTCCGATTTTGTTGTTGAAGGGATGGATGAGCAATATATGGTCATCTGTGGAGAGTGGCTATGGTCGAAAGAGGGCAAGTGGGATTTTCTTATAGATAAACAGAAGATGTCAAGGATAGTTCCACTTCGGGAAGGAATTAGTATAGAGGAGTTGAAAAAAATTGTTTTGAGGGAATTCTTTGTTGATGGCGGGAAGGAGTGGTTGTGACGTTTGAGTTATTTGCCCCCTAATAGCATGGAACTGGCAACAGGTATCACAACCCCTCCGATAATGGTAACAACCGAAGGTGCCATTGGTTTCTTCCTCAAACATTTACGTGTGCAATCTGCTATAAACCTTTTTGCTAAGTATGAGGGTGAAAAGAAGAGGAGAGACCCGTACGAGTCTGATGGTGGGGGCAGTGGGTTTAAAACACCAGTTTTGAGAAGAATTCTTGGGAAGGATAATTTTGGTGCTCTTAGTGGGGGCAAAACTCCAGTTTCGGGAAGGGTGTTTAGTGAGAAAGCAGGTGATGGTATTGGGTTTACAACACCATTTTGTAGAAAACGACAATTTGTGTGTGAAGAAGGTGATGGGTATACTAGGAATATTGGGAATGTGTCTAGCGAACAGTCGAAAACGCAGAGCGAGGAAGATGATGAACTCTTAAAGCATGCAAAGATATTTGAGGAAATTTTTAACAGCGAGGGTGGCAAAAAGAATGACAATCTTGAGGGAGTAAGAATTGAGTCCGATGTAACATTGAGTTCAGTTAATGATGAGGATGAGGCTGTCAATACAAGTTAAAGAGTTTTTGGAACCATATTTAGATGAGCAATTTGGGGGTTCTAATGCGGCAGAGGTAATGTGCGATCCAGTAGATCCTGCAGACAAAACGTGGGATGGGGTAGGCTCTACAAATGATGCGTTTGATCCCATTTACAATAAGAAAGACAAGATACCTGCTACATTTGGATGGACGACGCCCAGTGGACAAGATCAGATGGATGGTTCAAATGGACAAGGGGTCCGGAATCTGGAAAAAGTGGACGATGAGAAGTTCGACATACCACCACTGTTTGACGACATGTTGTATGACAATGCTGATATTCCTGACCTGGATGTGGCTGGAGGGGAGGATAGCATTAGAGTTGGCAGGTTGTATGCGTCAAAGGAAGACTGTAAGATAGCGCTCGCTATATATGCAATTAAGGAAATGTTCCATTTATATCAGAGCCGTACAAGGCGTCACAACTTTGTTGTTAGTTGTTAGTTGTGTAGACAATCGTTGTGACTGGCATTTTTTTGCAAAGGAAGTACAGGACATCTCGTATTACGAGATTAAAAAGGCACAGCTTGAACACACATGTGATATTGAAACGCGAAAGGATTTCAAACAAAACTTATTGTCACGTGTCATAGCTGTTGTCTATAGGGCGAAGTTTGGGGATCCTGTGAAAGGTCCAAAGGCAGGGGAATTGCAGAGACTTGTACTTCCAGATCTGCGTGTGAACGCTTCCTATATGAAGTGTTATCGGGCAAAGGAAGGTGCTATTTTGGGAATGAGAGGATCAGAAGATGAATCATTTAGCAAACTGCCTGAATATCTCCATATGCTGAAGCTTGCAAACCCATGGTCTGAAACTGAGTTGAAGACAGGAAGTGATGAGGATGGATTGGAGAGATTCAAGTATGTGTTCCTCTCATTTGGTGCTTCGCTGGTTGGCTTTAGGAGGGTTAGGCACGTAATTGTGTTAGATGGGACACATTTGGGAGGTAAATACAAGGGTGTGTTGCTAACAGCGAGTGGACATGACGCTAATTTCCAAGTATTACCGCTAGCGTTTGCAGTTGTGGACAGCGAGAATGATGCTGCGTGGATATGGTTTATGCAGGCGTTGCAGCGTTTGCTTGCGGATAGCAAAAACCTGACCATCATCTCTGATAGGCACCAGTCCATTAAGACAGCTAAAAAAACTGTTTTTTCTAAAGCACATCATGCGGCTTGTATTGTTCATGTTCAAAGATATGTAACATCTCGTTATAAAAATAAGGGTCTGGCCAAGTTGGTTGGAAGGGCTGCATTTGCATTTACCATTGCAGAATTCATGGAGATGTACGCAAAGGTGAGAGCAATGAATGGGGACTGTGCACGATACCTAGAGAAAATAGGTACATCTAGTTGGACACGAGCTTATTTTCAGGGTGATTGTTATAATATGATGACGAGTAACATTGCTGAAACTCTTACCAAGGCCTCGAGGGAAGGAAGGAATTCCCCAATCATTGAGCTATTGACTTTTATTCAGAGAATGATGACAAGATGGTTTGCTGCTCGGCGCAAGAAATCAGCGAAGCATAGAGGGATTGTGACTCCTGAGGTTGATAAACAGATGACAAAGAATATGGGAACGACTAAAGGGAGCAAGATTAATAGTATCTCTAGCTGGAGTGTTGAGGTTATTGGGCGGTTTGGTAAAAGCATCATGTAATATTAAAGGACCGTAAGTGTTCTTGTATGGTGTATCAAAAGTTAAATTTTCCGTGTAGACATGCGTTAATGGTGCTGACTCGGTTGGTCTTCCTTATGGTAGTTTAATGGGTGATTGTTACAAAACTGCCACTTGGGTAGATACTTATCAAGGAGTTATTAGCCCCGAGGGGGACCCCAAAGATGTAGACATTCCTCCAGAGGTGAGCAGTATTGTTTTGTTTCCCCCAAAAACCAGAAGGCCATATGGCCGACCTGAGGAGTTACGTTATCCATCGATTGGGGAAATTCCAGTAAGTATTTGTTTATAGTTGTGTTTTGATGTGTATTGTAGTAATAAATGGCTACGTAAAAATTTTGGTAGGTTACACGGTTGAAGAAGACAGTGCCAAACAAATGCACAGGTGTAGGATATCAGGACACAACAGAACCAGGTGCTCCAATCCAATTTGAAGAATTATATTGAAGTGGTAGTAGTTTTTTGGCAAACTCGGAAGTGGAAACTCACATTTTTTTTGGGAAAACTCTGTAGGGGAAGTACTTATTTGTGGGCACATGAAAATGTTGTGTATTGTCTCCGCACATTTTTTAAGTGATATGAAATTATGGCTTTGTATTTTGGATGCACGTTTTTGTCCATGAAGATAGTGTCAAAGCACCAAAATTCTTATCCACTATTAAATTTTTTTAGCTTTGTATTTTGGATGCAGGTTTATGACCTTGTAAAAAATGTGGGCTTTGCAGGATGAGTTTTAAAAATATCTATCCACGAAGACGAATCCAACAGTATCTAAAACAATGTCCACCAAACAATGTCCACAACCAATGTCCACAACTCGTGTCCACAACCCGTGTCGCAACCCGAGTCTACAACTCTTGTCCACAACCATGACCCCAACCCCGTGTCCACAACTCGTGTCGAGAACATATAGATTTGATAAAAACATAATCAATGAGCTGGAGAACCAAACATCTTACAAAACACCAATTCGTATCCACCAATTCATATCAACCATGTTATATCCACCAATTCGTATCCGCCAATGTGTATCCACTAATCCGTATCCACCATTTTGTATCTAATAATCCGTTTCCACGATACAACATAGTGTAAGATCAACTATAAACCGTATCTACTAGTTAGAGACCACCCGCTTGACACAATGTGCGATATATCGGGGGATCCAACGCTAAACGGATGTAGTTTTTGTATAATAAGTTATAAAGTAGAATTATATATCATTATACAAAGAGTTAGATACAAAATTAACAAGACAGGGGGTTACATCCGTCCTTACAAAACATTGTTTACTTCCCCTAGCTAAGAAAACAAAAGATAGGATAGAAACACATTGTTCATACATACATCATGCCTTGTTTTAGGGACATAGTCTACTTAGCAAGGATAATAAGGGAAATTAGCATCAGAAAAGCGATAAACACCACCATCATCTCCTTCTCATATCGAGCCATGATGAAAAGACCAGCATGAGAGCCCTGCAGCTCCAGAACCTTAGTCTTTAGTTCATTGTAGTCTTTACTACCTTCACCTGCTAATCCCCGCAGCTGGACTATGTCAGCACGAGCACTTGAAGATTACGCCACATCGTGGGCGGGTTAACGTAGTCGCCTTTGTCATCTGTAGTCAAGTAATTGAAACGATCCTTTAGGTCATCCAATTATGTGGTCAGGTAAGTGATCTCCTCAATAAGTGCCTCATCCAACCATTTTTTCATGTCACAGCCTCCGTCCTACGATACATACTTCATGTACACATATTTTAATTATTCATTGACACACATTTACACATAGAATAGCTGATTGTTTATGGAAGTTTTATTTACCTTTCTCCTAGGGCAGCCGAAGAATTTCCTACACGGGTTACCTGCCGTTGGAGAAGTTAATACCGCTCCTTCACCACAATAACATAGAGACGGGATGCCTCGTTAGGCAAAAGCTCCATCAAGTTCCGGCTGCCATATTCGGAAGAGCTCATACAGTAGCTGTAAGCCTGTAAGCCATGTCTCATGCGTTAAGGATTTAGGGGAATTCTTTCAGAATAAAAAGAAAAAGAAACTTTACAAAGCTTACATGTCGCTGATTCTATCTGAAATTCCCAGGATATGTATCGCAGTCGGGGATTAGTACACTGCTTTGCCTCTAGAAATCAGCCAGATCCCATATTATACTGGGACCCTATTATACTGCTGGGTAAAAACCTAATATGTGGGGGCGTTCTATTAAATATAGCAAGTGTAAGTAAGTCAGCGACGAGTGTATAAAATAGCTATCCACGAAAACGAATCCATCTAGATGTGTCCGCAAAATAGTGTCCAGTAAATAGTGTCCACAAATAGTGTTCACAAATAGTGTTTTGATTGAAAGAGATTGAAGGAGGGTAGAAAGAGCTGAAGAGCTAAAGGGGATTATACAGTAGCTGAAGCTTCTTTACTTTTAATGTGGATTGCAAAATATTTGTCTTCTTTACTTGGCAAACTAAATTGAAACATTCTAGACAGAGAATGGATGGAATCGCATTGACAATAATGGAATGAGTCGATTATATGGTTAGAAATTGATGTACATAGATCGGTGGATAGCTTTCAGAGCGTCATGTGTAGTATTACGAGAAAGCCCCGGAAAATTAGGTTTTTACCTTGGCTATATAAAGGCTTTCGTTTTTACAATTGATCACTTTCTTACCTAATTTACGATTCGGATTTTGGCCGTCTAAAGGTGAGTTTCCAACTTTTGGGTAATTCCTTTGAATTAAGGGTATGAGCCACGCAAAATTGTTTTTTGTACTCACCAAAAATTGTTTTTTGTATTCACAATTTTTTTTTTTTTTGGTAATCTATGGCAGCGAAGATGCCTTTCAGCTACAGTTGGAGCTTGTCGTCTAGAGCAAGCTTGGGGTCGATGGCTTATGACGCCTTTGATGATGGGATTCCAGATAATTGTTTTTGTGGGAATCCTGCTTTGATGGACACATCAGATACTTATGATAATCGAGGGAGACGATTCTTTAGATGCGAAATGAGAGAGGTATGGGGTTAAATCCAAAAATGTTTGGGTATAGGTTTGAATGTTTAACATAAAATCAGAAATGATGTTTTGATTAATGTCGGAGTAGTTCGGAGGTTGCAATCTGCATAAATGGTGGGATGTGGTGGTCCTGGAGAAATTCAGGAAGCAAAACGTGAACCATGGAGACCTGGCTGCTAGGATCCATTATTTTATGACGGATGACAATGGCGAGGAGGTCGAGATGCCTATGATGTGGCGAAATCTTGAAAATGCTTGCTCAGAGATAGTTAAGCTTCAAGGGATTCTGAAAGAGATTGAAGAAGGGCACAAAGAGCTGAAGGGGGTTGTTCTGAAGCTTCAGAGCACATGTTCTGTCGGGAGGGGCATCATAACTGAAAAGGAGGCAAAACTGGTTGTTGGCATTGGGTTTGTCATTGGTTTCATGATGATCATATAGTTCATCTTTTCTGGTAACTAGGGTATAGTAACCGATATGTAGGTTTGTTTTTCCCTTGGCGGCTTTATGGTTAAATCAGAACAGTCCCAGTGTGGTGTGTTGCAATTCACCATATTTGTATATGTTTAATAAGTCGCGTATATGTTTTGTAATATTCGAGATGAGTGACTGTTAAAATGGTTATGGTTTATAATGATGTTTTGAAATTCTCTTTAAAATGGTTTATATTGATGTTTTGATATTCTCAAAAAAAATTTGGATTTCGGTAATTTTATGGGCACAATTTGTGTCTTGAATTGTAAAAGCTAAATGAAAAATAAAGAGTGTTGGGGAGAAGATTTTGTGGAAAATGGGTGCACAAATACTAATCGGGCACAATTGTTGTATTCTATATAATTGTGGATACGAGTGTGTGGAGAAGGTTTTGTGGATACAAATGTGTGGAAAACTACGAATTGGGCGACGTGGTGATTCAACATGTAATCGTGGTTTGTCCATATGAATATGTGGACGCGATTATGTGGACACGATTTTGTGGACACGATTATATGGACACGATTATGTGGACATCATGATATGGACACGATTGTGTGGCAACTACTAATCGGGCGAGGATGTTGTTGAAAGATGCAGTAAAGTAATTATATATGTGGATGTGATTGTGTGGACACTATAGTGTGGATACAATAGTGTAGATACTTTAGTGTGGATACTTTAGTGTAGACACGATTGGGTCGATCCGATTGTGATCAACATGTTTTATGAATATTATTTTTGGGTCTAGAAATGTAGAAAGAAAATATATGAAAAAGAAAAGGAGGTTTAGGGTGGATACGAATGGGTGGACAAATACTTATCGGGCGAATTGTTGTTGTTAGATAATTGTGGATACGAGTGTGTGGATAAGCTTTTGTGGATAGTAGTTTGTGGACAACTACTAATCGGGCGTCGTCGTTGATTCAAGGTAATTGTGGTTATATAATTGTGGATACGATTATGTGGACAACTACTAATCGGACGAGTATGTTGTAGATTGATGATTGTGGTTACGTATTTGGGGATACTTATGTGTGGATACAATGGTGTGATATCGATTGTGTGGAACATGTTTTGTGGATACTATTTTTGAGGATACCAAAATTTAAAATAAATAAAGCGTTGCAGACCTTAGGGTCGAGATGAAATTACCAATTGTTTGTTGAACATCCACATTATGATAGATAATTGTGTTTAGATATTTCTGAATACAATTGTCTGGATTTGTTTGGGTGGATACTATTATGTGTATAATATTGCGTGGATACGGGATTTTGGAAGCATGACCAAAAAACCCAACAAATAAAAGCAAGACAAAAAACAAACTGAGTAAGACAACATTAATAGAGATTCTTCTAGTTTCAAAAAACAAACTGAGTAAGACAACATGAATTTCGAAGAAATTAATAAGGCCATTCCAAAACATGATCGAGCATGGTTTCGCAAAATAGAGATGCCTCTAGTTTCCAAAAACAAGAGTTGCATACCTTATGATCGAGATGAAATACCCAATTGTTTGTATAACGTCCACATTTCGACCCCGCAATAATTAATTTCAAGTGATGATGGCTTTGAACAAACTTTTCCGGTAGGGGGTATGGCCAAGCTCGTTTGTCAGAGTTTTTGATTGCCATTCTTAGAGCCACGGCGTCTTCACGACGGATGTTTGCGACAGAACATAAGTCATTCTCAGTGCCTTCCAAAACTAAACGAAGCATTGTGAAACAATACTTGGCCATCGTTCCACCTCGTTGAGCGCCTTCCCCCAGCATAGCTCGCCCATGATCTAATTGATGAAGGCGGAAGAAATCAGAAGTTCCCTTTAAGAACAGTGCCGTTGGATTACGACGTTGGAGGCAATTGAGTCGAAAAGCTATAAGCTCGGGTTTGATCAACAGATTCGGGCAAGACATGAAGATAAGATCAACAGCTTTTAGAAACTGGTCTAGTTGGGAAATTTGATTAAACGCCCTTAGAGCGATCTTGGCTTTAGATAAATCAATAATAGATGAACTTCCAATCCATAGGAGAATTTCGTTTAAGAGATCATTAGGCAACAGAGAAAGCTTGCTTTGATTCTCCATAAGGTTGCAGTGAGTTTTAGTTCCTTTGAAAATAGAACAGAGGAGTAACTTATAGGTCACGTCTTAAAGAGGGGAAAATGGGTGTCTCGTGAAGAAGATAACTTCTGGTTTATAACAACACGGGTGTCTCTTGGAGAAGATGACTTCTTGTTTAAGACGTGACCTTTGAGCTCTACATCCCTTCATAATATTTGTTTTTTGGTAAAATATTTCTTAAGTCTAAATTTGAAGGCTTTGACTTTGGAACCCACATAGACGATAATAGATGTGTGGTAAACCCTAAATTTGATTGGCTTCCTTTAGAAAGTTGCCGCATGGATGGAGTCGAATGGATGCAGCTGAACGAAAGCTGGTAACTACCAAATGTGGACATGAGATTATGGACAAGACATCGGCGACATAACGTAACTTACATCAGTGACAGAAAGACCTTTGAAGAAACATCAAATGTTGAATCGTTTATATAATGCAATTTGAAATACACACCATCCAATCCTCTGTAACCGAGACAAAATTAGACTCTGATTTTGTTAAAACGTATGAATCAAGATTAATGTGGACAACAAAACGTGGATACAATCATTTAAGTTATGGTGAAGAAGGTAAATCAATGGTGATGTAGAGAGTGCATACATTATGTAGTGGATAAGGTATGGGGAAGTTGCATTCAGAAAACAAAGTGGATAGTTAGGTAAATAGCAAAAAGAAGATACATGAGCGTACATAGTACAATAACGCAACTGTCAATATACAAACACAAAAAGAAATATAACCGTAATGAGAGGGCCTAATTGGAGGCTTCAAGACAGTAAATTGGAACAACTAAGTCCTAGTAAAGGTCCATGACATACTGCTTTATGAATGCATCCACTATATAGTCAGTGAGTCCAAACATACCAGGATGAGGGTCCCCGTGGGCATGCAATTCTAGGAACTTCACTGAGACTGGACCACAATCACCACCTCTAATATTTTTGTACAGGCCTGAAACGCGTTGACAAGTGAACGGTTGGAGACCAAATTCCTTTGTGGCTTTGCTTGGACACAGTTTTTGGACGATGTGTGGGAGAAAACCAAGAACAGGCTCCATGAATTTGTCAACTTTCCTCTCGCAGTTTAGGGAAGGGAAGGGATCCAATACCTCTACAAACCAGCTGGGAAGATTGATTGCAACTCCAACCCAATGTTCATCATCCCAGCACATCAGTGCATAAACGGTGTCAATATCCCCCAGCCACTTCTTCCCAGGGGCATTGACAAATTTTGAAAGCTTCTCATCCCATCGGTGCCTGTTTTTGTCTTTAGCAGCCTTTAAAGAGCAGTATTTTCCTTGAAGGTGGTTGATTAGCCATGTGGAAGCAAAACATGAGCGTTCGATTTCTAGTATTTTCTCGTGCCTATTTGCAAAGAATGACATAAGAACCTCCATGTGCTGCAAATTTTATAGAGTAACACACCAAAGAGCAATAAAGGGTTATTCCCAAGGGGGATAATGTATACATGTAATGAATGACATACCAGAGTTGTGATCCATGTTTGTGGTTTTGCGAGAAGTAAGAGGAACTTGTTGTCGAATTCGTAGTTAGAAGCTGTCAAGTGTTTTCTGAGCACAATGAAAAAATGAAATTAGAAAATGGTAGGAGTTGTAGAAACGGTGAATAGAATTAAAGGACCTTCACTTTTATGCATGCAGAGAGTGTTTCATGAAAAAACTGAAATCCCTCAGGATTAGCATACAACACCAGGTAAATTGAACCGGAATTTTGCTTCTTACGGAAAAACTCTGCAAGTTGTTGCTCCTGGATTGAGGGGCAGTGTTGTTGCCTTTCGGGTGGAGGGGATGAATCGCTGACATCCATAAGATCATTTTGATAGGATTGTGATTTACCGGAAGCAAAAAATCGTCTGTTAGAGGTGTATTGATAGAAAACTTATATGAAAAAGGTCATTGTAAATATATACACACCTCCTCCATCGCTTTAGTAGTTTCCGTGCTTTCGACATGTGACAGTACATTTTGTGTATCCACCGGTGGCTGAACATCTGGTGATACTTCATCACTCAAACCAGGAGGAGGGTTGTCAATCGGATGCTGACCACCTGGATGATTTTCACACATTTGGACATCTTTTTGAAACGTGGGTCCTCCAACTGTCCATGATCCATGTCTTGTCCATGCGGTGAGTGACTATGTGATGGCTGTCCATGAGGGGACTGTCCATGTGGGGGCTGTCCATGCAGCTGTTGTCCATGCGGGGACTGTCCATCGGGGACTGTCCATGTGGGGTCTGTCCATGCATCTGATGTCTATGCGGTGATTGTCCATGTGGGATCTGTCCATACAGCTGCTGTCCTTTGGGGCTCTGTCCATTTGGGTCGGGGGCATCCTTCACCAATACTTGTTGCTGATGGGCTTGTTTGTAAAGAAGTGAAGGTGTTTGATAAAGATATTCGTAGAGGAAGAGTTGTACTCTTGGAATGCGGTAGGGATATTACCTCATTGCTCGCACCTTTATCCAGGATTTGGTTAGCTCCATAACTTGGGTCCATGGCAGTGTATTCTTTCTGCCATGTATTGTATAGCAAACTGGTTGAGGGGGCTAGCCTGATAAAGGATTAAATGTTGATGTGAAAAATGTAGACAAATATGAGAGTTACCTTGTTTGTATCCTCTAAGCGGCCTCTATCTGTCATGTCCATGGCAGTGGATTTTTCCTGAACATGTCGCAATAAATTAATAAAATTAATTCACATATGTGTGTAAAATTGGTTTAAGGACGTCTTGTTCTTGGTAAGCTTTCAGGTCGACCTGTTCTTGGTCAGCATTCAGGTCGTCCAGGGTGTTGATGATAATTCCATCCGCCATGTCCTTCTGTTCTGGCTGCCATCTTGCATCGCCTAACCCAATATGTAACTCCTTTTGATATCGGTTGGTAAATTGTGTTGACACTTTTTTAGTTAGACAAAGAACATAATATAGAAGAGTTACCTCAGTGGATAGAACTCCTCCTGCATTTGGTTGGTCGTCAATGGGGGTGGTGTCTGGCAGAACAATGGATAGAACTCCTTCTGCGGATGCAAAGAAAACAACATGCGTGATTGGAAACAACCAGCAATGCTTAGACATACTTGTCTATGAAAATCGGAATTTACCATGGGAGGTTTTAACCTGTGACTCTACCCCCAAATCTGGTGGGGGGGATTCCAACATTCTCGTTGCCAAAGACATGAGGGATGTTTGGATCATGTTGGGGGAATTGGAAAAAGTGGTCAATGGGGTGGTTTAGCATTGACCCATATTGGTTCAGAAATGGGGATTGTGAGGAAAGGAAAAAAGATGGGTGAGGCACTGAAAACTTGAACCAACTAATTAACACATAAAAAGGGGGAATTTGAAACGCACATGATCCCCTCCGTCCACTGTTTGTTGACCACCAAAATTCCTCTGTTCATAGAAGATATTGGTATGCTGTTTTTTGACCACCTAATGTAAATGTATATCACAATGAACAGATTTGGGGTACCTCATTGATTGGTGTATTTTTATTGGGTGTGTCAACACTATTCTCCGGAGAGAGTGCATTCTCTTCTGTGAGACGAATGATGTGTTCATGAGAAGGTGAGGCAAAGGTTGATGCCTTGGAGGGTGTTGAGGACCGGGTTTCTAAGGGTTTGTTTTTCTTTCGGGCAGAACTAAGACGTTGGCTGGAGAATTTGCTTATTCGCAAAAGCTTCCTGGCTTTGAGTTGATCTTCAAGTCTTTTTACACGGGCAGTGAGTTTCTGAACCTGTGATAACAGGCATTGGTTCTGGTTTTCAGCATCTACAGGTAAGACATTCGTAAAATCATCAATACGCTTTTGTTTACGATGAGAAGCATTCTTCGTTGAGGCTTTCCGAAGGCGTAAAGTAGAGCGGGATTGGGATTGTGTGACCTTTGTCCTTCTGTCCACAATGTGTCTTTTGTGGATACTCACTTTACTCACTTGAGAAGGCAAGTGAACAATCAATTGCTCTGTTGCATCTCCTCCAGGCCAAACAGACTTTTTGAATACATGACCTGCATTAACCAGCCGTTCCATGTAAGCCACTTTCCTGTCTAGAATTTCATCATCCCATTCTCCCCAATCCTCAACTTGAGGTTGGATGAGAGAGATCAGGGGATGGACCAGCAGCTGCAAAATAACGTAAAAACAAAAAACGGGTAAATTTCAGAACTTTAGCTAAAACAAATAGGTGTTAAAAATATACTTACATTTTCATCAAACTCAACATCAAGGACATCAGTATGAGAGAGTGCATTGCTTTTGCGGAGTTTTACATCAGGCCACTCTAGAAACGTGGGATGATCATCATCATTAGGCAACTTAGAGGACATCGTGGGGATAGCACGAAATGCTACGAGCTGTAAGACAAGTGGGAAACCAAGCAAGCGAAATGTGGATTGACACATTTGCTGCCTGTAAGCTCCTACATGGTCTTCAAATTTGCCTGGAATTTTACTTCCGGGACGCATACACGATATGGTTCTCAGAAAGGGTTCTCTACCCCACGGGAAACTTAGGAATCCATCAAGATCCTCCAACATCCGCACATACTTGGGAGTGGGTTTGTGCACCTGTGTGTTTGCAACAAGTACACCGTCAACTATTCGAAGCAGCGCTAGACGAAGTCTCCTTTCACTTGGCATGTGTGGCTCATTTTTGAGCATATAGCCAATGTCCGCTAGGGTAGTTTTAGCATCGCTTCCTATGAGCTCTTTCCAATATGCATCAGGCACCATCTCGTTTGGCGCTTGATAATCTGGGTCGTAATCTTCTGGGAACATACCACATGGCAATCCCGTGACAGAGCCAAACTCCTTCAGTCCAAAGTGGAAAGGGTGTCCACCAAATACAATCCACATGTCATATTTTCTTTTGCTAACAATCTGACGAGTGAGAAGACCGTGGATGAGCTTGCATTAAATAGGACATCTCAGTGCAGGTAGGTCGAATAACGGCCCAAAACAAGATTGCCTAATAGCCTCAAACACTGGTGTATCCCTTAGGACATCATGTAGGAACGTAAGTGTGTCTAGCTTGGAATAAACATTGATACGGTTGACTGGGTATCTGTCCGTCGCAAACAAACGGGGTGGTAGTCTTGTATCACATTCCGATGAAGGTTCGGAGGCTGATTACACAGAAAAATGAGTCAGTTGAATTCGGGTGAAGGAAGTTGGTTCAGAAGCATAATTTTTTTTTTTCAAAACAGAAACATTGTTCTAAATATTATCTGAAATTACTAACATAGCTCGAACCAGAATCCCTGATTCTTAAAAACACCCGACTCGAAATGATTATCCAAAATCTATAACATAGCTCGAACCAGAAGGAGACAAAGACCTAATTTATAGCGTTTAGGGTTTACCCGTCATGTAGGGTTTGTCAGAGCAGAGGTTATGGGGAGACGGTGAGAAGAAGCAAGGAAAATCGGGGGATCCAGCGGCAAGATACGCTTTCCTCTTTGGGAGTTTACTCGCCGGAGAACTTTAGATCTAGGTTTTTTACTCACCAGCGGAAATTTTTTTTACAACGTAAGTGAAAGTAAAACTTTCATATCGAAGAGTTACAGAAGAGCAAAATTGTTATTTGAATCTAAAAAAGTTATTCAAGAGTCACATGTGCCTTTTCTTGTAATTAGAAAGTGTAAATGTGTGTAATTTATCATTTTTTTTTGTTTATTTGGAAAAACAAATTCAACTTAGTTGCTATCGTTACCTTTTCTTTTAAGTGTTCATATTTCAGCTATTTGATTTAATTAGGAATTAAAAAAAAACCGTTAAACACTGAATTAATTTGTATCATGTGGACCAAACCTTAGATTTGCCGCCAATATAATTGGACACGTAACCCCTCACCGTATACATCAGCCTCCTCTCTGATGCTACCACGTGGATACATTCCAAACACTTTCCGGATCTCAAGCAGGTCGGCAAAAGCACCAGCGGAAAATTCGTTTTCAGCATCTTCTTGGTGCATTTATGGCCGTTGGATCCGAATCAGACGGCCGATACACGATCTCTCTCTATCCTACATGTGAACTTGTCATTTGCGTAAGTAAAGTACCATATCATTTGTACAATCTTCAGACCAAGTATTAAAATCGATTTAGTTGTTTATTGATGGTTTGAACGTTATGAGTATTATCATATAGTATGTGGATCGTATTCTGTTTGAGGATGTGAACAATTTCTATGAATGATATAATAACTAGTTGTAAAATTTATACTTAACAACTTGAAGGGTGATCGGGCACCGAGTCAAATTGGATTCAATCCATACATGAAAACAAAATTGAGCACTGAATCAAATAAAACACGGAAAAGAAAATCAAGGATAAAAGAATCTCAAAAATATCCCAGACCATACTCCAATAAAATTAAGGGCAATTGCAGGAGAGTTCTCCACCTAAATTGTCTGCCGCTAAGGTGGAGAATGCGATATGAAACCGAATCTCGGATCAAAGTAAGTGGAACGTGGTAACTAAAACGTCGCAACATCTGGATTGTCCAAACAAAGCCTATATCGCCAGAAATCAGCATGATGTTTGCTGGAGCTCGATGTTTAGACGTTCATGTTGTGATCAAATAAAACATGTGTTTTAATCTTCATCTGGTTTTTTTTTTTTTAATTTTTTTTTATTTATTTTGGTTCATTTTCTCCTCGTCCACTTTGGAATTTTTTAGATATTTGGGAGAAAGATGTATATTTGTCAAAGTATGTTAATCAAACCGTTTGTTAATCAAATTACATTATGTTTTAATAACTTTATTTTGAACTGTTTTAGGTATTTAGGCGGTTGACAAAAAAAAAATTAATTTTATTTTTAATTGTAAAAACTTCATTTATAGTCAAAATTTTCAATTTTTTGATGATAAAAGTTTGATATGTATCGAATCTTCAAAACAAATTGACTATTTTACAAGAACATGATCGATGGTATGAAGAACTTTAGCAAATATCATCTATCAATCACACTGGATTTCTCTTGAGTGTGTCTTTGTTATGTGTCCTCCACACCCGCAAGATATCTTTTCAAACAAAACATTTGCAGCTACACACATTTAAACGTAGTTACTTAACGATCGTTTCACATAATTCTTCTTGTATTTACTTGGAAGATGAAGATGACGTGTCTAAGTCTAAATATCATTTTATACATACTCCAACCGTTCTTACCTTTTTCTACAAGAAAAAACTTAATTATTCACCACCAAACCAGTTTTTCAACGTTAGTACGTAGTATAAATATGAAAAAAACATGTACATACATGTTCCATAAACACAAGAGATTTCATATGAAACTAAATCTTCTACGATTTCTTCTTGTAATTACATTTTTACGTTAAGAAATACAACTCTACCGTTTCTATATGACTGGCTTTAATCCTGTACGAAAAGGCAAATTTATCTTTGCGTAAACCATCAAGCGGGGAGACGAGATGTGAATTGGAATTGGAATTTTAATCTTTTAATTTCTTGTTTAAATTGGAGTTTGCTTAACTTTGACCTAGTATAAGAACAGGATCGCTGGTAAAATTTTAAAGCTTTCACAATGATTCGATCTTGTATTTGAGAATAAATATGTAGAGCCACTACGAAAATGAACAATCAGTCGCATGTTTCACTACACTTACTAGAAAATTAAAATGAATCCTATCAAATATTTTAACTCTTTTGGATAATCATCGTTTTCAAGTGTTCACCTTCCTCTCATGTGGATTCTTCGGTAGATTTGGATGTATGATCAAGCATATATAACCTTAAATAACCAAAAATCTGAAGTTAAGCTTGTATCTTTTCTATTCCAGATCTAGACTAAAGTCTCATTTTTTCGTCGAATCTCTTGATTATTTCTATGTTGGTTCCATGTTAAAAGATCTTCACATTCCTATTTTTTAGTTTGTATTAATTTTTTCTCTTCTTCCTTCAACCGATCAAAGATCATGCGAAACCTTGCACTTTGATGCCACTTTTTGAGTTGCAAACGTCTGATTTAATGACATACTATCAATTAAACGAAACAAAAATTGCGCAAAAATGCTCAGGTTATGCATCGTGTTTTAAACCATGGGAAGTTGGGACTACACGAATGAAATGGACCACGGTTAGTGGTCGTGGTAAACGTGGCCGTGGTGATCAGTGATGTGGCCACGGAACACCATACTAGGAACACTAGAGTTTACACTCTCCGATCTCTATAGCTTCTACTTCATTGTATATCCCCAATAGGTTCTAATAACTTTCTCAAATTATGTCACCCTAAAGTCATATTCTTGTAATTAATACTTTTTCTGCATTTAATAGGAAAACACTGGTACTTAACCCACTTTGAAACATTAATACATGGGTGTGAAAAAACCGTAACTGAAAAATACAAATCCGACAAACTGAAATATTTAAACCAAAACCGAACTACTTTTTTATATGAACCGATTGGTGTCATTAATTGAAAATCTTAATCTTCGAAACCGATTTTAGTGGATTCAACCCAAGCCGGATATACAAAAATTTATTAAGAAATTATATTTGTAATTATATATACATAACTAAAGTAAATTTAACCATATAGTATAAAATATAAATATACCTACTTTTTCAGATCTTAGCGAGGGCCGAGTATAAACAACGTCGGGTTAGGTTTGTGAAATTTTGGGATTTTCTCAATCTAAAATTTTACTTTTAGTTTTACGTTAAAGATAACATTTTATATGTGTGATTAAAATTTGAGATTTTTTTCTTGTATTTTGATTTAAAAAAAAAAATCAGTACCTAATTGACAATTTTGAAAGTTGACTATAATTTTTTTTTGGCATTTTTAGATAGAGTAATGTTTAGGACAATATTCCGATATTTAAACTTAGGAGAGAGGAAGGTTTAGCTCAAAATATCCCAAAACCCTAAAAACTAAAGTCCTCTTTCTTCCTCCACTCTCAATTCCAAAACACTGCGACGGGAAGACATGGACACGGAGACAGACCAAATATACCAGATCGATGTCGGAAATCTTCTGGCTTTCAATCCAAATCACCGCTTCCCTTCTGCTCCTTCTTCAAGGTTCGTCCTTTCTAGTCTTATCTTCGTAAAGCTCGTGCTGAGTTCTTCGGCGGCGGCGGCTTGCTTTTTTTTTGTTTTTCTCTGTTTTATTATTGTCTTTTATCTCGATTTAATTGATTTGAGGTGGGTTTATGTTCTTATTTGCTGTAAATTTTTCGATTTCTGAATGAAGAGAAGTAAAGTATGCATTTTTTCGTAAGCGTAACTAATAGCAAAAGGTTCTCTTTTTTTTTTTTTTGGCTCCCTGCCTTCTGCCTTATTATGTCCTAAACCATGACCCACATCAAAAGGCTGTGTCTTTGTTCAGCCACCACTTTCAGTGCTGTTAAGAGTTTTGGCAGTTGAACATCTTTCTCAGTTACCATCTTCTGTAATTAGGGAACAATGCTGAGTTACTTGTTTCTGTTGAGAGTTTTGTTCTATATCTATTGTTGATGACTGTTGCTCCAATTTATTATAGGGTGGAACTTGTGAAGGAGTGCATTACGGAGGGAACAAAACTTGTTCAGGCAATAGCTGATAGTCTTTTCAACTTTCCTTCTACTGAAACTAGTGATGGTCCCCTTGTCCAGTTGCCTCCGCCTACAACCAAACTTCCAAGAGAGAAACATGTAAGATACTCCTTTTATTCTTCACTATCTCCAATTCTTCACTATCTTCCAAGAGAGCATGCTAACCTTCTCCTTTTTCTCAGCTTCCGAGGCCTAAGCCTCCTACAAAGTGGGAAGAATTTGCTCTTAAGAAAGGTGAACCTGATTGAGAATTTTTTTTCCAGGATTGCATGTTTGATTTTTATTTGTTTTTCCAGTTTTGATGGGGCGACGACCTCTTTGTTCTATAGTATCATGATATTAATGTTTATTTTGTTCCAAATTGTTCTTGATTCTGTTTCTTAGGTATACAGAAGCGCAAGAAGGACAAGATTGTATACGACGAACAAACCGATCAGTTTAAGCGTCGTCATGGTTACGATCGTGTTAACGATGATAATGATATTCCCATTATTGAGGCAAAGGCAACAGATGGTAGGTCTTGTGTATAAAATTTTCTTATCTTTTGATCTTTCAGTACCTAGATTATGTTGTTAGTTTCTTAAAGAAGTGTATAAGCAATTGTTGTGGGCCTTGTGGCAAATACATTGTTAGTCTCTTTGAGTAATTGAGTTTGGCGACAAGGATATGGAGTTGCATTACAAGTTGTATTTTTCTTCTACTATTAATGAAAGCTTTTGGATAACTGCAGAACCAGGAGAAGATCCTTTTGCCAAGAGACTGGATGAGAAAAAGAAGAGAGTTGGAAAGCAAGAAAAGAACCGACTACAGAATTTGAAGACAGCTGCAAAAGCTGGTGCTTTACCGAGGTATAACAACTTTGATTGGTATTGCAAATGTTTTACTTGCCTGTATCATTGCCACCTGTTTCATGGTTTTAATAACTGAAGATCTAAACGGGTGACGGGTCTAATACATTATTTGCAGCCATGTCCAACTTGCTGCAACCGCATTGCCCATATCAGGCACCAAAGCTCAGCCAAAGAAAATTGGAAAGGAGGCACTTGGAGACGTTGCAGGTTTAGCCGCTACTTCAACCGCTAGTGGTGGAAAGTTCGATAAAAAGTTGCCTGGAGAAAAGCCCCCTAAGAAGCAAGGCAAACATCACAAGGTAGCCAACGATCCTTCATTTAGTCAATTTGTCGACTAGTGATAGGGTTTTCTAATTTG
This sequence comes from Eutrema heterophyllum, assembly GCA_002933915.1. Classification (NCBI taxonomy): domain Eukaryota; kingdom Viridiplantae; phylum Streptophyta; class Magnoliopsida; order Brassicales; family Brassicaceae; genus Eutrema; species Eutrema heterophyllum. Next base: position 659,585 of record PKMM01021804.1, read on the forward strand.
TGGTATTTTTGCAGTATTTACCAGTTGTATCAAAGTCTGGTGTGGTTGACCAGGAAAAAGAACAGACAAATAAAGTACTTAGCAAGATATTCTCGAAGCATTCGCATGAGATCCTCAATGTTGGCAAGGTAAAACCAAAAAACTTTCTCAGCTCTCCTCTCTGGTTTTGGTCTTTCTTTGCCTCTTGATGTCTGTATGTGAAATGATTATGTTAATCCCTCATAATAAATTTGATTTAGGCGATAAACATGTACAACGACAAGAAGGAAAAAAAGAAGTCAGGAAGATCAGACAAGTTGAAACCTAAGAAAGACATCACCAAGAAGAAGCCTGCCAACAAAGCCTAGTGCAGAGATTCCCCCTGTCTTATTTACTTCTCTGTCTCTCATAACAAAAGATTGCAAATTTTGTGTTTCATTTGCTCCTTACTCTATATTTAAGTTATATTTTAATCTTTCTGAATTCAGTGCACCAGAAAACAATTTAAAGCTAGTAAGTTCTAGAGACCTAGTGTGATTCTCTAAAGCTCTCAAGTTCCCGATCCAATTGAGTATTTGGCCACAATAAACAATATACACAACACAATCACTGCTCTGTTTACAAGCAATCTCTCTCAGTTTCTGTACTATCAAGTAGAGATGATCAAAAACCAACTCTGGTTTTCAAACCTTTAACCACTCAAGACAAGGACACAAACCCCAGCAGAACCTTGCTGGGTAATAATCTTTCATGTAAATCTCTTTACCAAAACCGATTATGTAAAAGTTGAAGGCTTTCCCACGATCTTCCATGGTGACACGAGTCACAGGCACAACAGATATGGTGTGTCTCTCGCAGACCACATTCGCCGTTGGTGGAACTTCAGCTCTCAACGAGATAACTTCTGAGGAGAATTTGTTGAGGAAATATGAGTCTGCAAAGTATGCCGGCGTGCACTGGTAAGCTTGTGTGTTGCAAAGCTGAACTCCTTCTGCTCTGTGAAATACCTCTTCTGGTACCGAACCAGCTCCTCTTGTTGCACTCACCTTTCGCTTCGACAGAGTCTTCCTGTCAAAAGCAAAAAACCAAATCTTTAAATAGCCATTCAAAGCCCCTTTCAATTGCCAGTCGAAGCCATTTGAGAAAAACTTACCATCTCACAACTGCGATACTGCTTGTTAGAAGAGAACCAGTACCTTTACAAGACTGACATTTGATTAACCCGCGAGATTGGCAATTTGGGCAAGGAAGCTTTCCCTTACCGTTACAGTCTGCGCATCTGTGGAGAAGAGAAGGTTTTCTGTAAATAGAGTCAGAGTTTGCAACCATCAAATTGAAAGTTAAGTTGTTGATATGAACTTACATTGTGTCGGATCCATCTTTATGAGCAATCAAACCTCTTCCATAGCAAGAGGAACACTTCATCATCTGATTCTCCTTGTAAAATCCCGGCTCTCCATCGGCGTTGCACGTTGGACATACTACTTCTCCTCTTCCTGTGCAACCTGTGGATCAATTATACCGAGCCTCATCAGTATCTACAAGATTCTAACTGTCCTAACAGTAATTATGGACATACAAAATTGTTACCCGTGCATTTCTCAACAGTCTCAGAATGAGGGACTGGGACTTGAGTTTCTTTGTACGGGACAAACAGTGTAGGAAATTGCGATCTCAGGTCCAATTGCCATAACTCAGGTGCAGGTCCATGTTTCTTTCCATTGAAATTCCCGCCAGTGAAAGGCATTGTCTGTGTTAAAGCTTCCCTCTCCTCAATGAAAGTGTCAAGAGTTCCGACATAAACATTGCAATCTTCGACAGCATGAATCTTCCATGTGCGAGCAGGACGGCTTCCCCAACAGCAACGATGGCCAATATGGTCAATAAGCAGTTCTCTTATTTCAATCTCATCAAGAATCTGCCTGAGAATTACATTAATTCAACAAATGTTCAGAACACGCGGAGAAATAAATCTAACGCCACAATCTTTGCATCCTAAGAATTGTAATACATGGAATAACAAGAGCAATAAGATCAGAAGTAGGAACCATTTTCCCTGGACTTACCTTTGCAATTCATGACCTGCTCCAGATGCACTCGGATAGCCAATAGCTTGAGCTGTGAAATGCCCAAGAGGAAATCAGAAATTTGCGAAAAACTGTTAATTGGTAGGACATCAGAATGATAAACATCCAAGAGAGAGGAAACAAAAAGCTTCTGTAAAACTCCAAGAATGGAGTTGATAGGAAATGATGAAACTTTCACATTATATAAGGGATCAAAATCAAAAGCAGCATGACCACCTTAATTACCAGTAAAACTCACAGCTCAAATATAGTTTTGAGTTACGAATCGTCTCCACAATTGCAATGAGAAGCGATCAATACAACATTTTAAGAATCAGAATAGATCGACCGAGACGAGACGAGACTTACGAGTGGGCAACGAAACGGGGGTCGTTAAAACGGGAGGATAGAGAGGGGGAGGATCGGAAAGAGCTGAAGCGGAACGGACTTCCTCGACGGTAACGCCAGCTCCGGCGAAAAAAGCGTTACGAGCAGAAGAGCTATTTCTCTGCAGGTACTGGTACGAATCCCATCTCTCGGATTCCTTGGTTTTCTCTGATCCCAGAAGAAAAATTATGAATTCAAAGGAGATATAGAGAGAGAGAGGACATACAGTAGTTGGTTTTGGGAATAATACCTGAAAGCAGAGGCTTTTCCATGGCTTACGAATCCGTCTGCCTCTCCAGTAACCGAAAGAGATAACTTAGAGATTTTTGTTAGAGAGTAAGGAAAACCCAGATCAGTTTTGATCTTCTTTCTTCTTCTTCTTCTATTCTTCTCCGCGTACACGAAACGGAGAAAGAATTTTGAGTTTTTCTACACGGGTCGAGCCGGATCGGATCCAGATATGATCGGGTCATTAAGACATTATGTGCTACGTGTGAAACGGATGAGGAATGAGAGGAAGTCTTTTTGTTAAAATTTAAAATCGTTAAATTGGTTGTCTTTTTGTTCTAATATAAAATCAAGATAATTTGCATTTGCGTCGGCGGTCTGTATACAATATAGTGCAAATCCATAACATAATTAAACTTTTTTACGCGGTTTAATATAATATGAATCGAAATTAATGAGTTTGACAGAGTTGTTAAAGCACTACCGACTTCCACTCGCGTCCACATTTGAATGTTCTTCCACTCCCACTCTCTCTCTCTCCCACTCACGCCTTTGCACAATTTCATTCTTTCATGGCGGATTCTCTCCCAAATCCCCTCACTACCCCTTCTCGTGTGAATCTCCTCTAAGATCTATTACTCTCTTCTTCTTCTTCTTCCTTCAAGCTCTCCAACCATGGCCGCCTCACTGCCACTGCACTCTCAGTTTCTTCTTCTTCTTCTCCTAGCTAGAGCGGTTTATTCGTCTTCCGAGTACTTGATCGGCGTCGGAAGCTATGACATCACTGGTCCTGCCGCTGACGTCAACATGATGGGCTACGCTAACTCCGATCAAATCGCATCCGGGATTCATTTCCGGTTACGAGCTCGGGCTTTCATCGTCGCTGAGCCCCAAGGAAATCGCGTCGCGTTTGTCAATCTAGACGCGTGTATGGCGTCTCAGATCGTTACAATCAAAGTTCTGGAGCGACTCAAGGCAAGGTACACTTTTTTTTTTTTTGGAATATCTAGAATCTGACATTTTATTAGCTTTAGATTGATCTTTAATTAAAATGTTAGTGGAATCTGAATCGTTTCCAGATTAGAATCTCATGGGGATATGGATTTTGAACTAATAATCAACACGAAATCGATGAGAATGTTAGATACGGCGATCTTTACACAGAGAAGAATGTGGCAATAAGTGGAATCCACACGCATGCTGGACCAGGAGGGTATCTTCAGTATGTCACATATATTGTGACGTCGCTTGGATTTGTTCGTCAATCTTTTGACGTCCTCGTTGATGGCATTGAGCAAACCATCATCCAGGCTCACCAAAGTCTACGTCCTGCTTCCGTTTTTGTCAACAAAGGTAAAATATACACTTACAATCCTCTCTTTGTCTCCTTTAAATGGTAATTTTCGGATCAGAGTTCTTGCTTTAATTAAAACCACTGTGTGTGTGTGATAATTAGGGGATCTCTTGGATGCTGGCGTGAACAGAAGCCCTAGTTCTTATCTAAACAATCCTGCAGCTGAGAGGAGTAAATATAAGTATAACGTTGACAAAGAAATGGCGCTCCTCAAGTTTGTTGATTCTCAGTTGGGGCCTATTGGAAGCTTTAACTGGTTTGCAACTCATGGGACTTCCATGAGCAGGACTAACTCGTTGATAAGTGGAGATAACAAAGGCGCAGCAGCGCGTTTCATGGAGGACTGGTTTGAGAATGGACACAAGATTTCAGATAGTTCAAGTAAAATCCCTCGGCGAGTATCAACCATTGTTTCTGACCTGAGCAGAAACCGTGAGTCAAATCCTTTTTCTGAGTTACCTAATGTGGCAATTCTATGACAAATGATTCTGCACACTGTAGTTGCAGCGAGACTTGAAAGTTATGTTTTTTGTTTTTGTTTTTGTTTTTGTTTTTGTTTCAGACAGCAGACTTTTGGATATTGCAGCTTCTTATAAGTCCTCTAGAGGACAGTCTGTGACTAAGTCCCTTGATGCTAAGATACGAGTAAGAAATGGTTCAAAGCGTAAATTTGTCTCTGCCTTCTGTCAATCAAATTGTGGTGACGTGAGTCCAAATGTTCTTGGTACGTTTTGCATCGACACTGGACTGCCTTGTGATTTCAATCACAGTACCTGCAACGGAAAGAACGAATTGTGCTATGGCCGTGGCCCTGGGTATACTACATGATTTCTTATGTTTTTCTTTGCCTCCAATTCTATCTTTTGTACATTCTGATTGGTGTTCTGTTTTATTGATGCAGCTACCCTGATGAATTTGAGAGTACACGTATCATTGGAGAAAAGCAATTCAAAATGGCAGTGGAACTATTTAACAAAGCTACAGAGAAGCTGCAGGGCAAAATTGGTTACCAACATGCGTATGTAGATTTCTCAAATCTTGAAGTCACAGTTCCTAAAGCAGGGGGCTCTGAGTCGGTGAAAACATGTCCAGCTGCAATGGGGTTTGGTTTTGCTGCTGGAACAACCGATGGTCCAGGTGCTTTTGATTTCAAACAAGGAGATGATAAGGTAATTAAGCTTTTCAACTTTCCAGTTTTTCCTAATTCTCTCTGAATCTTCCTTTGTCTAACAAAATGAATCTGCTTCCTTATGTAACTGTGTTTTTGTTTGAAGGGTAATGCCTTTTGGAGATTAGTGAGGAACGTGTTAAAAACTCCTGGTCCCGAACAGGTCCAATGCCAAAAACCAAAACCCATTTTACTTGACACTGGTGAGATGAAAACACCATATGACTGGGCGGTGAGTGGCTATATCCTCTGTTTCCTAAAAACTGATAGAAGATTTGAAATCATAGTGTGTTGACGATTTGTTAATTGCGTGAACCGCACAGCCTTCAATTCTTCCGGTTCAGATACTTCGCATAGGTCAACTAGTCATCCTCAGTGTCCCCGGAGGTATGTCGATGAGACTCTCTTTTGAATTCCCAACTGAGCTAAAAACCCTTCTTTAACTCATTAGTGAAGTTAAAAGCCTAAAATTAGGATGGATACTTTAGCTGATTAAAAACGCTGATTTCTGAATCTATAATTGGATCCAGAGTTCACGACAATGGCTGGAAGGCGTCTCCGTGACGCCGTGAAGTCTTTTCTCATCTCTTTGGACAGCAAGGAATTCGGCAACAACCTCCACGTTGTAATCGCAGGTCTCACCAACACGTATTCTCAGTACATCACCACTTTCGAAGAGTACGAGGTTCAAAGATACGAGGTTTGTAGAAAAAAACTTTATCTTTGACTCAGCTTTACTTACAAGCCATGCCACTATGCTTAAAACAACGGCTTATTATTGTGTTTTTAAGGGAGCTTCAACGCTATACGGCCCACACACACTCACTGCCTACATCCAAGAGTTCAAGAAACTAGCCACAGCTTTGGTCAAAGGTCAAACACTCCCACGCGGGCCCCAACCACCCGACCTTCTAGACAAACAGATCTGTTTACTATCGCCTGTGGTCGTAGACTCCACTCCTTTAGGAGTCAGCTTCGGTGACGTCAAAGCCGATGTGCCTCCAAAGTCAACGTTCAGTAGAGGCCAGCAAGTCAACGCGACGTTTTGGTCGGGGTGTCCACGAAACGACCTGATGACGGAGGGATCTTTCGCTGTTGTGGAGACGCTGCGTGACGGAGGGAAGTGGGTCCCAGCGTACGACGACGATGACTTCAGTCTAAAGTTTAAGTGGTCGAGACCGGCGAAGCTGAGCCTGGAGAGCCAAGCCACGGTGGAGTGGAGGATACCGGAATCTGCGGTGGCTGGAGTTTACAGGCTAAGACATTACGGAGCTTCTAAGTCGCTATTTGGATCCATTACAAGCTTCTCTGGTTCTTCTAGCGCCTTCGTAGTCGTATGACAAATTACCTAAAACACCATCTTTTAGAATGACCAAAAAAACATCAAACTTTGGTTGTCATTTCATCTCGTTTTGAGATCGTTTTGCTTAATTTTGTTAAATTTGCACTCTTCTAGATTCGAACTCGGGACCTCTGAGCCGCACGATAGGGTGTTTTGCCATTGAGCCACTGACACTTTAAAAGGTATGTCTAACAAAAATTATTTTATAGAGTAGGGATGGGCGTTCGGTTAAACGGTTCGGATTCGTTTCAGGAAATTCGGGTTTCGGGAAATTTGAAATAAGAAGAATATGTCCGAATGGGAAATTTGAAATTCCGGGTTTCGAGAAATTCGGGTTTTGAGTTTCGAGAAATTTCGGGGAATTTCAAATTTCCCGAATTTCGGTTATGTTTTAAAATTTGGGTTTCGGAAAATTTGAAATTTTGGGGTTTCGGGAAATTTTAAAATTCGGGTTTTGGGGAATTTCAAATTTCAAATTTAAAACCCGGGAAATTTGAAATTTCAAATTTCCCGAAACCCAAAACCCAAAACCCAAAACCCAAAATTTCCCCAAAATTTCAAATTTTCTGAAACCCGAATTTTAAAACGTAACCGAAATTCGAGAAATTTGAAATTCCCCGAAATTTCTCGAAACTCAAAACCCAAATTTCTCGAAACCCAGAATTTCAAATTTCCCATTCGGACATATTCTTCTTATTTCAAATTTTCCGAAACCCGAATTTCCTGAAACGAATTAAATTCGGGAAATTTCCCCAAAATTTCAAATTTCCCCAAAATTTCAAATTTCCCGAAACCCGAATTTCGGGAAATTTGAAATAAGAAAAATGTCCGAATTTCCCGAAACCCCAAAATTTCAAATTTCCCGAAACCCGAATTTTAAAACATAACCGAAATTCGGGAAATTTGAAATTCCCCGAAATTTCTCTAAACTCAAAACCCGAATTTCTCGAAACCCGGAATTTCAAATTTCCCATTCGGACATATTCTTCTTATTTCAAATTTCCCGAAACTCGAATTTCCTGAAACGAACCCGAACCGTTTAACCGAACAGCCATCCCTACTCTACAAAATAAATTTTGTTAGACATATCTTTGAAAGTGTCAGTGGCTCAATGGCAAACCACTCTATTGTGCGGCACAGAGGTCTCGAGTTCGAATCCAAAAGAGTGCAAATTTTACAAAATTAAGCAAAACGACGTTGTTTTGGGTCATTTTCGCAAATCTCAAAACGAGATGAAACGACGTCGTTTTACTTAACGAAATATTCTGTTAAGTTTTCTAACGGTGTGCTTAATTGGCGAGTCAACGAAAACATTGGTAATTAATTGGCAAGTCAACCAAAGTTCGATGTTTTTTTGGTCATTCTAAAAGATCGTATCTTTTTTAACCAGATTGACAAAGTTGGGGATTTGTTTGGCAGATTTCCCTATTAATTACTCTTACGAAAAATGGATACTTTACTTATTAAATCAAGATAAAAGACAGTCATAAAACAGCGAAAAAGAAAAACCAAGCCGCCGCCGCCGAAGAACTCAACACGAGCTTCACGAAGATGAGGCTAGAAAGAAGAGAAGACGAACCTTGAAGAAGGAGCAGGAGGGAAGAGGCAGGCCCGTTCCGTAGGGCAGACGAGCTAGGCGATGACCTAGGATCACCACATTTTTTAAGTTTTTATGGGTCACATATTTAGTTTTAGGTTAATAGTTTATAATACACAAAATTCGAACTCAATGTTTTTATTTAAAATATTATTTTGTAACTAAAAAAATCAATTGGTTTACGTCACATAATAATTTATCTAAAGACCACTGAAAAAAAAATTGAACGATTTAGGAAAAAATGCAAAGAGGATTATTTTTCAGAAATAGTGTTTTGTTTTTTTTTCCGATTTGCTGTATTTTTTTCAGAAATGCAAAGAATAGTTTTTTTTAATTCCAAAATTTATAATTTATAAAAGGCCACATTTTTATCGTGCCTCGGACCACCATTTATGTTGGACCTGGGAAACGGTGAGAGAGAGAAGACGAACAATGACCTTCCTTGCCGCCATCTTGGAAAAACTGTGAAAGGAACAATTTTTCTGCTCATTTCCACAAAATCAAAGACAGTAAACACACGATAAAGCAAAAAGTTGCTAACTTTCCAGAGAAATCTACATTTGAAACCCCGGAAACACGGCGGCTTAAGTCATCATCTCGGCATTTTTTCTCGAACAACATCAAAAGACAGAGTTGGGTAAGACGAAATACATACCTAAGAATCGACGGAGGATTTCTCCGACCAGCATCGTGTTTGACCCGTTTAATTCATGAATCAGAGACGAAACGAAAGAACGGGAAACAAGGGTTTTGCAGGTGGAAAAGAGGGAGAATATGAGTGAGAGCGAGTGAGGGTGAGCGAAAAAAATGAACCTCTCTCTAAAAGAGAGAGAGACCCAGAATCCCAAAACCTTTCTTCTTCTGTCTCAACCTCTAAAGTAAAAGCTGCAAAACACATTGCATGCAAAAGGGGCGGAAATGTCATTTTTTCCAATATAATCGGATGTCCCCCCGAAGGGACGGAAAAATGTCATTTTATAAGCAAATGAATCAAAGTGATTTTCTCTCTCTTTATCACAATTGATAACACTTCCATTAATGATGATGAAAATAGTTAAAAACGAGGAAATTTGCATATTAAAAAAAAGTGTCAACCATTAACAAAATAAAAATATAAATTAACAGATATCAAAACCCGCGAAAAAATTATTATACAAAAACAAAAACAAATACGATTTTTTTTTCGAGGATTTGATTTCGGTATGATATATTGTACAAGTAGCCATATATGAGTTTGGTATTTATAACAAAAATCTTAATTTGAATACAAAATAAAAATAAAATTAACGGATTTTGAATCCCTCGAAAAGGTTGTTATGCATACAAAAAGAAGAAGATTAAATTACTTTTTATTTGATTTTGGTAGGTTATACTCCCTCTGTTTCAAAATATTATATGTTTTAACTAAAAGCACAAAAATTAAGAAATTAATTGTTCTTTAAAAAACAACTATTTAATATTTAATTTAAAACAACTAAACCAATCATAAAAAGACTACATAATACAAATGATCATAAAACACTAAACACATTTAAAATTTGCATTGAAAAGTGAGAACATCCTATATTTTAAAACAAAATAAAAACTCTAAAACATCTTATATTATGAAACATAGGGAGTATTAGATACCAAATCATATTTGAGTTTGGTATTTATAGAAAATTTTTAAATCGGATAAAAGTTAAAAATTAGTGGATCATAAAACCCGCGAAAAAGTCGTTACACCAAAAACAAAAAACAAAAATGATTAAATCATAATTTATTTGATTTTGGTATGATATGGTAAAGCATATTAAATCATTTTTATTTTTTATTTAATTTGCTTTTTTATTTGATTTTACTATGAGTTTGGTATTTATAAAAAAATCTTTAAAAAATCATTTTTCTTTTTGCGTTACATCTATATTATTAAAACAGAGACATTTTTTTGCGTTACATCTATATTCAAAATAGCCTAAAAAATACATTTTAGGCTATTTTTTACTTGGATAACTACTATTCCTATTGCCAAACATGTCAATTTAGTACAATATTAATTAAAAAGTATTTTATTTTATATTTTAATTTAATTCCGAAAATTAAAATATTAATTTAGATTAATTTGGATTTGCTTAAATATAGGTTAGATTATTTACCAAAAATTAAAAAAATCAGTTATTATCTTTAAAAAATGATTAATCGGATATTAATTTAGATTTAATTTAAATATTCGAATGTAAATAATATTTCCATAATAACGCAGATGATAAATGAATATGTTATTGTATATTTTTATCATAATCAATCAACCTAAATTTTCAAATACTCAAAATTAGTAAATATTTATATTATACGGTAATATGATGGGCGGATTAGGGTTATGTTTTTAAAATTGGCGTGTTTTGCGGGTTGGTTTCTCAAAAGATCCAAGATAGTAGGATGATTTGAGGCAGATAAAAAAAACGGGTTAGCCCATTTTAACACTCATAGATATATAAATTGATTGTGTATTAATCTAAATTCACATAATAACAAAGTTCACAAAATAGGTCAGAAAATTTGGATAGCTAAAATTATTAATTTTGAATCATAAATGTCATACCATTAATATATTTTACATACAATATAAAAAACATAAAAGATAAAAACAAATAAAAATTGTCGCTCGCCCTCAATGTGGATTAAAATTTTAATTCGGGTGAAAATCATACTAGATTTTAGAGATTTTAAGTTGAAAATATCAAACGAAATCATATTTGCTAGATTGTTTCCATTTTTTGGCGTTTCGTTTTGTGTAAGATTTTGTAGGAGGAAATTTTTTTTTTTTTTGCTCACTTCAAGTCAAATTTCGTTTATGTAATGTTAAAAAAAAAAAAAAAATTCGTTTATGCGGTTAGAATGCGTCCACTAAAGCTTCATACTAAAAACGATTAATATAACCCCAAATAAAAACTTCAATGGTTGAACCAAAACATTATTGATTCAATTTTTTTTCGAAAAAAACTTTACATTTTCACGTGCTTATCTTGAAGTGAAAACAATGCAACATTTGAATCAAAACAATGATCATATACTAATTACTTGTATACATAAGTACGTATAATTATGATATACTCTCCTGATTATATCATATATCATCCTTAAATATGGTATCGAAACACAAACGAGCTTCATAATTCCCCATTGCTCTATCTTTCAACTTGTTCAATCTCTCACCCATCTCTTTATCCTCAATTACTTTCCTCAGTCCATCTTCAACCTCTTTCTCCCCAAACCCGCTCATTCTCACCCCAATCTTCCACACATCCACAATGTATTTACAGTTCACAAACTGGTCTCCGGCCACCGGATAACACACTAGCCTCCGACAACTTGCCACCGCCTATTGTACAAACAATCACTCAAATTTAAACATATAGTATATGTATGTATTGTACGTATTAGAACTATGTATATATGGAAAGAATGACATAGTATATAATGGACATTCAGGGAAACTTATGTTTTACTAGTGGGTCGGTATGTACCTCCATGGTCGAGTTCCAGCCACAATGAGTCACGTAACAACCCACCGAGTCGTTTTTAAGAACTTCGATCTGCGGGGACCACGGCACGATCCGTCCTTGGTTCTTGGCTATGGTGACTCTATGCACAAACCCTGGTGGCAGTCCTTCCTGCCAAACCGCGTTTAGAGCCCAAAGGAAAGGTCTTCCTGACGCTTCCAACGCCAATGCCAATGTTCTAATGTTTAATTCTCCTATTGGAGAAACCCAGCTTCCAAATGAGATGTAAATGACTGAGTTCGGCTTTTGTTCTTGGAGCCAACCAAGACAAGACCTGTCTTCTTCCCAGAAACTAGGATACTTGGTTAAAGTTATATTATTTGCTGATGCTTGGTTATGCAATGGACCGACGTAAAGGATTTGAGGGTTTCGACCGTTGTTTTCTTTGTTGAGATCTTTAGAGAATTTATCCTCGTATTCGTCTTTGAAGGAGTTTACCAATATCCATCGGAGACTTTTTGCTCGTTCGAGGGTTCTTTGCCAAAACTTGAATCGTCCTTGTTGGGCTGCCGGAGTTCCGATCAGCCATAGTAGATCTCCGGCGGATAGAAGCGGTTGCTCCGGTAAGGCTAATGGTTTTTCTGGTTGACGTGGACAGCCTGCATATATACCAGTGTTACAACTAGGTATATAAATTAATATGCAATCATTGAGAAACCAAGTGAAAATAACAAAATAAACATATATTGTGTTTGACGTGTTCATATATACATTACAAAAAAATTGTTTGAAAATTCATGTCTCATTATTATTTCTTTGCTTAATTTTTCTCTAACGTAAATTAAAAGGGATCGACGTAAGCTTCGCAGAACCACCCAGATATTAACACGTAAGATGGATTAATCACACCAATTAATTAATGCTATATTATCTGAAAATTAAGTAAGTAACCTTCAATAACTAGAAATTAGTTTTAGAAAAAGTAACGTGCTGATTTGGACGAAAATGTCCCTACTGCTTATATTGCAATAAACGAAAATTGTTATCCGTATATCGTCGACATAAAAATGTTATCCGAATATCGTCGAAATGTTATCCGCATATCGTCGACATAATAATAAACAATTGTGTTTTTCTTATACATATCTATTTGATTAACACGATAAACTATATTAATCTCATATTTGATTATCAAGATAACTCATATTGATAATTCTTATTATCAAGATAGCTCATATTTGATCATATATATTTATTTGATTATCAAGATAACTCACATCGATAACTCTTATTATCAAGATAACTCATATTTGATTATATATATATATATATATCTATTTGATTATCAAGACAACTCATATTGATAATTCACATATTGATAATTCATATTATCAAGGTAACTCATATTTAATTATGAATTATCTACTCGACTATCAAGATAACTCATATTATCCGAGTTGTGTAACACGAGTCGGAGACGTTTCCGTTTTTCGCCGAACCTCCATAGATTTCGATGATGACATGTATAATATCTCAACAGTTTAAGGGGAATTAGCACCGTCACCACCACGGCCATCACCTTCTTCACCGACGTCTTCTTCACCGACGTCTTCTTCACCACCACCATCTTAATCGGATTCCGTTAGACAGAGCCGACGTCTGGCTGAGATAGCCGTCACGGCGATTCCGTTAGAATCCGATCAAGCAGTTCCGACAAAACCCTCTCTAAAGACGGCAATTTCTAGATCTGGGTCGTGGTCATGACATATTTGAACTATGTTTCGCATGACATGAAAGCATCGAGGAGATTCTGTAGCCATTTGATCGAGAGAATCGAATCAGACGGCTGAGAGCCGGCGGCGTAGGAGGAGGAGGAGGAGGAGGAGGAGGAAGAGGAGGAAGGAGGCGGAGATGGAGATATTAACTCGGAGAAACGCTCAACTACGTGTTTCTGGAAATACTCGAGTTCTTCGAGCTCTTGCTCGTGATTGACGTCTATGGAGACGATCTGGTTGTTAAGAGGTTTTTTTCCTTTTCTTTTTGTTTTGTTGAGACTCGCGAGTAGATTGAAAAGAAACTTGTCAAATTTTGTTGCATAAGGGTCAAATTGTCCTTTTTCTCGTGAGAATAATATTGATGAATAGTGGACCAAACTAAAAAACTAATTGTTAAGTTATTGGAGGCCCACGTTACAATTACTCTTATATATTTTCATTAGAACTTCTTTAACAAAAAAAAATTATTTTCATTAGAACATACCTACGTGTTCTGCATATTCATTTGATTCCTTTTGTATGCAGGTGGACATTATTATTCGATAACGCTGCGTCTTAAGCGCTCGGTCTCATGTGAATATCATTGGTGATTCAATTATAAAACCTTTCTTTTTTGACTCGCGACATATAACTTCCTAAGACACCATTAATATTTTTTATCAAAAAAAAAAAGCTTCCTGAGACTTGCACTTGAATTTCTATATATATCTTCATTTTAAGAAAAAAAATCTATATATATCTCTTCCAAAGAAAAAACAATCTAGGTAATCTTATAAGCAGGTTTTGTTTAAAAACCTGCATTGACCGACTAAACAATCTATATTGAATTGTTCAAAAAACTAATCTATATTGAAAGTCAAATTTTTTTTTTTTTTTTGATAAACCCTATCGGCTGATCTGGTCAGCCCCGGTAGTAACGCACTGAGGTACTACATTGTGGATTATTCCCAGGTTCAACGGACACTATGAACTCCGAACTGGGCTCCGAACGGGCCATGAGATCCAAGTGGACCACCACACTGCATGTCCCGAGTTTGGAATGCCTTCCAACTAATGTCAGAGGTTACTGAACTACCAGATAAACTGGTCTGGCCCCAAACTTCCCAAAAATTGTGATTTAACGTCAACATTAGCGGATAACCTTTTACAGGATTAACGAAAATGCATCAAAATATTGGTGTCATATTCTATATTATTTGATTTTATACGGGAATTTAAAATATATTTAATATTATTCGAGATGAGTAAGTGGTTTGTATTAGTTTCGCCGTTGTATATTAAATCTAATAGTGTGAGTGTGTGATTTGTATACATATATAAAAAAAAATCTGTCAAATTAAAAGTAGATATAATATATATTTATATAAGTGAATACTATTGGCATATTTCTCAAAATGGAACTATGTATGTAAATTAACCGTTGTGTCAAAATAATGCAACTTACCTTTTTGGGAAACTATGCCTGTCCGAACGAGCTCCGGTATGGCTTCGATCATACGGTAAGCAGCGAACATCACCGGCCAGAATCCCGCGATCGGAACACCACACCGATCAGCCACTCTTATAGCCCACGAAGCCAACAAATCAACCACCACACAAGCCACACCCACGTCTTCTTCTAGTAGGAGCCGTTCGAGCTGAGAAGGCATGATGTTCTCCATCGACTTCTCTATCGAGAAGAAGTCCGAGGGAGGTGCATCCGGACGTTCTTGACCGTCGGATAAGGCCAAGAACGTGATCCCAAGATCCAGGTTACTAGACGAGATCCGACGGTGGATAGACTCGGGAGTCATAACGACAGGGGAGAATCCACGGCTTAGGAAGGCTGACGCGAGGTGGAGCATCGGTGTAACGTGGCCTTGCGCCGGGTAAGGGATCAATATTATCTTAGGCTTTTGTGTTACTTTCATATCTTCCTTTTCCCTCAAACTATGATTTTGTGTTTTGGTAATTGATAGTGCTTATTTTATTAATTATATGTGAATTCGGGTTATTATAAGGAAGATGAAAGGCTAGGAGATTATTAATTTAATTTTATTGCACACCATGCATGTGCTGTATTTACATGCAATGTACAGATTGGTTGAGTCAATACAGCACATGCATGGTGTGCAATAAAATTAAATTAATAATCTCCTAATAGTCGACTTCCCCTAAAATGAAGGTGTGTTCTAATAGTTTTAGCATATAATATATGTAATTTTTAGAAAAGGCAGCCAAACAAATGTAATTATTAGAAAAGATGAAACTCGAAGACAATAATTTTCTATGGAAACTTTTCTATTCCAGTTGTTGGGCCGTTGTGCATTGGTCATTTGAAATAAAATATATATATGATTATAACTTTATCGACATGTTTCCGTATAGAAGATCTTCATCTACTATATATATATTACACACGCACATATAATGTGAATTGGAAGTTTTAAAAAAAGAAATGTGAATTGGTAATTTGTTGTAACAATATACAGTGGCTGCATTAAAAATGTATACTTATATATGAAATGAAAATTATGTATGAATCGAATATAAAATACTAAAAAAGGTTAATAGTAGTAACTAAATGGTGGTGGTTCAGCAGTTAAAAGGTGTATTATGAATGTTCTTTTTTTGGTAAAGTTTCAGTTTTTCCACTGTGATTTCAATTATTTTTAGCCATTTACAAACGTTTTGAGTGGCAAGAAAACCCAAATTTTTATGGGTTTTGCAAAATAATTCTGAATTTCGATTTACAATTCTTCCGATTAAAAAATAAATCTCAATAGTCATTATAGAGTTAACAATCCCCCATCAACGTAGAGAAGCAAGGCATTGATCCAAAAAGATCGGAAACTATATATATATCGAATCTTCATCATTAATTTACTTCATTAAACTAATTAGTTTAATGAAGTAAATTAATGATGAAGATTCGATATATAGTTATCTTTTCTTTTTTGTTTTCTTATTTAAGTTTCATTCTCAGTTATTGTAAAAAATCCCAAAAAAATTCAATACAAAGACCCTTTAAAAAAAAAAACTAATTAATTACATACTAAAGAAAATATTTTTTTATGGTACATGTCTATATTATATAATATGAATTATGACGACTAACTTGACTAGAAAAGTATAGAAAATAAAATCTAAAAATCGCATAATCGAGTGGCACTTAGGAGGGAGTCATATTATATATTTTGGTCTTCAGTCTTTGAAATATATGGATCTCGGCTCTGAACTTTCTATAGACAAAAAATATGAGGATTCCTAACATTAATATATTTTAATAAAAAACAATATTAGAATGTTCTAATTGCACATAGGCATGTCGGACGGAAAATTTGTCGCGATCCGTCCCGCATTTCTCGTCCCATATCCACTTCCGTTCAAATATTTATCCGTTTAGAAATGTTTAATTTAGTCTAGCATATAAGAGAACGAGTCAGGTATGGGACGGGGTATCCGAATTATATGTTTGAGAATTTAACTTTTCAAAAATTAATGAAAATCATTTAAATGTTTCTTAAATTTTCCTAAACTTTCTTGAAATTACCGAATTACCCGAATTACATGTCCCTAAGTCGATCATTCCCGTCCCAAAGTTAGCCTTTACCCAAATTAGTGAGAGTTATTTTAGATTCTCAAATTTTAGATTCGTACGTAGGACTTTGTATTAGCATACCGTGACGTAAAAGGCAGGTGTTAGGTCGGTAAGCAAACTAATTAATATTCTGCATATTAAATGAAAATGATTATTCTAATAAAAAAAATTGAACAAAAATGGTTATTCTAATAATTTAGAGTAACAAGATTAATAGTTGATTAGCTGGATTACGAGATCAAAAGCCGTTGAAGAAAGAGATCCATATATAGTAGAGGATCAAGACTTGCCACTCTTTTAACAAAAAAAAAAAAAAGACTTGCCACTTTGGCACTATTGAGTCCTGATTCCTGAAATCTTTAAAGATCTCACGCGGTGGGTTTTAAAGATCGATCCATCTCGATTTATATCATATATCAATGTGCTTTGTATATTCGATTAATAAAAAACCATTATTATGTGAAAAGTATGTGTGGCCACAAATCTAAAAAAGGTTTACACTGTTAATTTTTTAAAAAGACTATTGTATCTTGCTTGTAAGTTGTATCTCAATATATAAATTATACATGTGAACGAGAATCAAAAGGTGTTAGGTAGCACGAAACCAAGATGATTTGAAAGACAGTCCGAGATTGGAACGCTAGCTGCGGGCACATATAATTAATATTTGTCCGTACAAAATCTATACCAATATTTGGTGTGAGAATCATGTATCCTAATAAAAACTACATTATTTCATTTATTAAAAATATCTGTTTTTCGTCCATTCAAACTGCCCTAAGACTCTATTCTCTCCTCTTTTTTTTTCGTAATAACATCTGGCCACAAACATCTTGTATCGCAAACTTTTGTGAACTTACACGTATTGTATTCGATGGACTCCTAACTACATGATACATATAAGTTTGTGTAGCTTAAAAGTTCATGTAGTTAGGAGTCCATCGAATATAATACGTGTAGTTTTAGACTGTTGTCTTTACTAATGAAACTCATATATAAACTGTTAACAATGTATAATAAAGAGAAAAAAACCTCACGAGCTATCTTCCTTTTTTTTTTACGTGTTTTGGATTAGTATGCATGGTCTAGTTTCTCAAATAATCTGTTTGAAAATATCAAATCGGTTTCTCAAGATATTTGACCGTCCTCTCGTTATGAACGGCGTTTAATTACCATCTACAATGCGGATTTCATTTGAAAAAAACCTTTTTTTAGCAACATACTATATGCTAACAATAAATATTGTGACTTGTGAGATATAATTATGCGCACTACTATTCAATTATATAATTTATATTAATACTAATACTTGAGTTATTTTTTAATTGATTTTGTTTCATAAGAAAAGCAAGGATATTACTTGTTAGTAAAAATAATATTTTGTTTGAAAATCCACCCCGAACATAAATGAATTGAGGTAACATTTTGAGAAAAACAAGAACATGTGATATTTAGATATAAATATAATTGGTTCATATAATTAACGAGAAGCAAGAAACTCATCGAATAATGTCCCAACTTTCAAATCCACCATAAATAAGATGGCGTCTGTTTGCTGTTTTTTCTATAAATTGTTATGAAATTCCTAAAATGAAATGTAGATTAGATTCCAAAACTACTTTAAGAAAGAACGCAAAAGAAAATTAAAAACAGTTTTGCATCTAAATCAAGGATCACGGCACCAAGAATGTCAAGAAAACGCGAATCTTCAATATAGCGATCCAATGGTCCAATCATAAACTTCTATGCGCTCTCTTAAAACTAAAATTACATCATATAATATGTAATAACTATTTTGATTTTGAAAATAAGTCGTTATCCTTTAAGCACACGACATCTTAACTAATACACTAGGAGTATTTAGAGGACTTTTAAACAAATAAAAACTTAATATATTATCAATCAGACAATCATATCTGAATGAATGATAATCAATATTTTGATGCGGCGAAATCAAAATTGAGCTCTAGTAGCATATAACTTTACATTTATAAGTGAATAACGAATTTTCTATACTTGGAAATTTCAAATAGTTGACGCGTAATTTTAAGGACCATAACAAAAAAATTGATAAATGAGGTATGTTTTATTTTTAAAGACGACGTCGTTTGTACAGTATTTGCTTGTCAAAGAGGCAATATTGAAATTTTATTGTATTAAGAGAATTGTTAATACTACTAAATGCAAGTATTAAAAACACTATTATTAAACCATATATATACATGTTTACGCATATAAATTTGTGGGGTAAACGATTTATTTCTCCACGAAATATTTTTTATCTAACTAGATCCCCCGAACTATTCCTTTTGTATATCCCTCACAAAATAAAAGTTAAAAACGTAAATCCCCCGAAAAAATAGTTCGAAGCTTAAATCCCCACCGAAAAAAAATTCAAAACGAAAACCTCCGTAGAATTCGGTTTAAGATGGTTTACTATTTTGTAATCACGTTTAACCATCTAAAACCCGACTTTTAACCGATTACGATCCTATTAGATTTCTAAACCACAGATTATAACCTATATCCAATTTTTAAACCAGAATATTCTTATTATTTTTTTTATTTTAATTAATAAAATAAAAAATACAAAAGAAAAAAAAAAATATTCTTCGATGCTTAAACTCCGACTCCTTCATCACCGCCCTAATTCCGCTTCTCCTCCGCCTAGCCGCTGATTTCCCTTGTCGGAAACCACGGTGTGAATGATCTAAATTCGATTTTCTCCTCCATTGCTGATTGAATCCCAGTAATCATCGAACCCATATTTCAGGAACGACCCGACACTACTTCCATTGAAACCATTACGGGAAGAGCAAAACCTAGTGGCAATTTCGTAGATGTCAGCCAAGCAGCCGGAATCGCCGTCGCTTTGAGGGATCTCTTTCCCCTGAGCTAATTCCATGAGAGATTGAACAATCCGGAGATGGGTTCGACAATCGAGGGCTCAATCTCGAACCCGCCTTCCGCGAATGTCCTGGCTTTATCAATGGTTGAATCCATACATTCCCATGGCTCGTCGGAGACCAGAGAACCCGTCTCCTTGGCGATTCTATACACAGGGCTTCCACCAATCTCGTGGATCCACGTGGCACCCATCTCAATCTTCTCGGAGGTACTGATCCTCCCGCCGATTCTAGAGCCGCCCTCTACGATGGAGAGCTCGAACATGTTGTTGGAGCTCGTGTAGAGCTTGTTCGCCGCCGTGAGACCAGCCATTCAAGCTCTGATTATTACAATTCTCGGTTTCTTCGCCATAGTCACTGCAAATCTCTCTCCGTCGGTGTCTATGCTTCAATGGAACGTGAAAAAAAGGAGAGATTTTTGTGTGTGTTTTTGGTGTGAAGTGTATTTGGGGATTATGGGAGGAGGAGACGAAGAGGGAAAAGTAATAAAAAGAAAAGAACAAAAAAACTGGTTTAGCTGGGTGGGTGGTCGGGTCATTTCAAATTTTACAGAAATTGGGTAGGCGGGTCATTTTTTCGGGTCGGTTTAGTTGGAATTGGATTTTAATTCGGTTTAGAATCTGGTTTAGTTCACATAACTTTTATTTCGGGAAAATTAGGTCTTTAACTTTGGAAATATACGTAGAACATAGTTTGGAATGGATCTGGCTAGATAAGAAATTTTTCGTGGGAAAATATATCGTTTTCCCAAATTTGTGAGAAATACTTGTATTTATACATATACTTATAAATTTCATGATAACCACAAGTTAATTTTATAACACATTAGTTTTCAAACATAGCATCATGTCGAACTCTGGATCAAATAAATTTGATCATATAATATAGACTCACTAACAAAAAAAACTGTATTTGGATAAAACTTGAAAAACCTTCATAGTATATAATATATCATTATTGTTAAAATATTATAAGATTCTATTATACAATAATCTTTCATATAAAGCATGACTTAATTGAATTCAACCACTCCAATAATCTTAACAAGTCCACACCTGCTTTTCTCGTCCGCATCTTCACAATCTCAATTTATATATACATCATCAACACACGATAACTATTTTTTTTTTAGTTATAAAACTTCATAATATCCGTCTTCTTTAAATTAAAACCACAACACTCTCTCCTTTTCATAATCCTTAATTAGCTCCTCACTTATCATTTAGTCAGAATGAATCCATCCGATCACAATCAATCTTCAGGTAATCCTCCGAATTCTTCAGTTAATTATTTTTTATTCAATATAGATATCCGTATATATATCCAACAATTATTCCATAAACACCAATTAGATATATAATTTAATAATCTATTTTAGCCGTAGTGGACAAACCTTCACAGGGGGCGTACACAAGTCCGCCGCCGATTGGTTATCCGACTAGAGATACGGTGGTGGGTGATCCTCCGGCAGCCGCAGTGGAGACGAAGTCCAAGGGCGATGGGTTTTGGAAAGGATGGTATATATTTTTATTCACTTACTTTTTTATATGTTTTTAAGTTGCTTCTAATTATCCATTAATATTGTGCAAAATATTCATACAGCGCTCATTTTTTTAAGATGATATGGCTGTATTGTATATTTTTTGAGATTTCAGTATACTTTTAAAATTTTTATGGGGTATTTAGTAAACTCGAATTTTTGTCATAAATACTATTTAAATACTCGACTCGAATTAATCTATCAAAATAAGTGCTTTTTTAAAAAGGGTCAGCATTATAGCTGAAATTTTAGTTGAGAAATTTATAAACATGTTTTAAATTCACTCGACTTCAAAGTTTGCAGCTCAGTTTTTATTTTCTCATCCGAGCAACTATGGAATGTTACGTACGTTGCTAAAAGAATTTTTCTCTGTATTTTTTCAGAAATTGTTACAATATTAAACTCATATTTATACATAAAAACTGTAAAGAAGGAAATATAAAGGGATTAGCATTAATTTATGTGGTCTTGTCTATTTGGCAGTTGTGCTGCCATATGCTGCTGTTGTGTCCTGGACGCATGCTTCTGAGACTTCGGGATTAACGATTTTATCCAAATTATTGCTGTATTAAGAAATAAAAAGTCGATGATTATAGTTGTGTTGCTTAATTAATTAATCTCTGTCTGGTATGTTGATGATGGTTGTTGTTATGTTTTACAAGTGATCATATATTTAAGTGAATTATAAGTTCATCGAACCATCAATTAGTAAGGATACGAAGCAAGGTGTTTCGGTTCCTCGGGCATTGGTCCAATGACTTTTTGGTTTGGTTTCTAAAATTTTTCTTTTGTACAATTAAAGATTACAATAAGTGGTGGATTCATAAAATATTTTAACCGGGATCCTAATCTAAATAAAATATTTATCAAATATTTAAGAAAATAATCCGCCACAAAATATATTACATAAGACATTAAATTTTAGCATATTTTTCAATTTTTAACAGAAAATTATACTAAAAAACTAAATAAAAATATTTTGCCCAATTTTTATTGAAAATTTACATATAATTGTTATCATATAAAAGAATTGAACATAAGAATGATAAGTGAACTAAAATCAATGGTGAAAGTGAAGAAATAAATATTTTTATTTTATTTTGGTGAGGAGACAAATAAAAAAAAGAGGAAAGAACATATAATAATGAGAAAATATTTGCAAAAAATTATTGGCCGGAAGGAAGAAATAAAGATTTGTTGAATTTTGGTGAAGAGGCCAATAAAAGAAAATAAAATAATTTTATATATTGGAAAATACTTGCAAATATAAGGAAATGTATACCGTGTTGAAAAAAATAAAGAAAACATTTACGGATGAAAAAGGGAAGGGTACAAAAAGTTATGAGTTTTTTTTAAAAAAAAGAACGGGTCATAGAAGAGATTTGAACTCATGTTAGAAGGTGCAAAAAAAGACATTTTAGACAAATGTGCTACTGTAATTTAGTAAAGACAACTAACAAATTTAATTTATGATATTTAACCGGATCAGCTGACCCTTTTCCTGTATGTGGGCGGGTCCGCCCCTGATTACAATGATGGTTTATCAATTTCAACGAAGGGTTTTACCCAATTTGATATTCATGAATACAATTAGGAACATAATTCGTAAATGAAAGAGTTTTCTTCGTTATTCGATCTGTCACGCTATTACCTTCTCGCGGAAGGGAATTTTATCTCGTATTTGTCAAGTCAGAGAAGCCTTTGGTTTATGTCCTGGTCTCAGGTGAGAGAGCTTCCACCAACTCCTTTGAATATGTTTCATACATGATATGCCTATAGTTGAATTTTGTCATAGATGATGTGCCCAAAATTGAGGTCGGTGCTAGAGATAGAGGCAAAAGCTTTGAGATGGTCAGAGTCCATATTCGTATTAAATTAAAAGATACCATTTTTAGTTTTAAGTTTTTTTCCTAAATGTGTTACCTCAGTTTTTTTTTTTTTAAAGTTTAGTATTTTTTGAATTTTAATATTTTGACCTTAATTTTGTAGAACAAAACTTTTTCTATGAAGTGAAAAATTTGGATTTTGTGTGTTTGGCCCAGCCCATTTTATATGGGTCGAATTAGATGCATAGCCTTTGCCTTTAGGGTTTTTTCTTGCCACACTATATAAAAACTGAAAATTAGGGTTTTCGCCGGAAGAGT
Source organism: Eutrema heterophyllum (assembly GCA_002933915.1). Taxonomy (NCBI): domain Eukaryota; kingdom Viridiplantae; phylum Streptophyta; class Magnoliopsida; order Brassicales; family Brassicaceae; genus Eutrema; species Eutrema heterophyllum. Next base: position 683,133 of record PKMM01021804.1, read on the forward strand.
GTGAGAAGCCATGGTTAAGTTCCTCAAGCAGAACAAGGCGGTGATCCTCCTCCAAGGTCGTTATGCCGGAAAGAAGGCAGTGATCATCCGTTCGTTCGACGACGGAAACCGCGAGCGCCCTTACGGACACTGTCTCGTCGCCGGACTCAAGAAGTATCCGAGCAAGGTCATCCGCAAGGACTCCGCGAAGAAGACGGCGAAGAAATCGAGAGTCAAGTGTTTCATCAAGCTCGTGAATTACCAGCATCTGATGCCTACTCGTTACACACTCGACGTAGATCTGAAGGAAGTTGCGACTCTCGATGCTCTCCAGTCTAAGGACAAGAAGGTCGCGGCTCTCAAGGAGGCTAAGGCTAAGCTCGAGGAGCGTTTCAAGACCGGAAAGAACAGGTGGTTCTTTACCAAGCTCAGGTTCTGAGAACCGAGTTTCATTTTCCGGTTTATTGTCTATCTTTTGTCGAATTTATAATCTACTTTTTTTTGTTAGTACTAGAATGAATGTGGATCATGTTTTGTATGGTCAAAGACTTATTATTTGGAATTGATTCTGGATTTTGCCTTTTTACTTATCATCATTTTGGTTGCCTTAATTTATATCATCAATGGTTTTGTAGCTGAATTAGCTTTGTGTGTGAAAACCCTAATTGATTAAATTCTAGAAATGTGCTGCAAGCTTGAAGTTGTTAAATTTTCCAGTGTCACAGTGATGGATTGGTATTGAATTGGGTTTCTCTTTATTCATTTTCATTTTTTTATCATCAACTGTATATGAATCAAGTAAATGGTTTTGTGTTCTGTGCTTTGCCATAAAAGGCATGCTTAAGTTGTCTCTCTCGATTTCCTGTTGATCTTATGGTGTTAGAGATAGAGCTTAATAACCAAACTCCACCATAATCTACAGAGGAGATTCTTATCTTTCTCCTTTTAAATGCAAAAAAAAAAAACATAGTTGGTGGCTCTAATTTAGCCAGTATTGCTTGTATTGATGTGCTTGTTCAATTGGAGTCCAATATCTTGTGCTCAGACATGACTTTAAAAAGATAAGGAGATGGTAAAGATGTATTTACATTGTGTAAAACTTACCATGTATGAAGAGAAGTAATTGTCTGAAACTAAAGTTGAACCAAATCTCTCTGGCCCAGGAAAATTTCGGGTCTTGTCGGGTCTGGTCGGTTATGTGATTTCAAATTAGAATTGAGAAGGAACCGAAAAAAGTTTCGGTTCGGTTCGGGTATGGTTTTTACCCGAAACCCGAATTAGTGTACATATTATGAACCGAAAAAAAGAAGACAGGTTTGAGAGAGAGGAAAGCCGACACCTAGCTTCGCCGTCAAACCACACCGACGGTCGAATTCCTATCATCCCTACCAGAGGCGACTCAACTTCCATCGAAAATCTCCACCATACCACCGCCTTCTGCAGATAACGCCGAACAGTTAAGAACAGAGCCTCGATGCCATCAGATTTTGAATCGCCGAAGAACCCGATAGATCTAGGGAATAGTCATAAGCGATAACACTTTTCGATCTGGATCAAGACCACCCCGTGAAATAGAACCACCATATGTGATGATGGAGAAATCCTCACGATTTATTTATTATTATTATTTTTTTTTGGTCAACAACACGATTTCTTTTTCAAAGTCGAGAAGTTACGACAAATAAAAAGACATCCAAGGTTCCAATCCCCGGTTTGGGTTGGTTAAAAAAAAAAAAACATGTCATCCATTTCGGGTTATTCGGGGACCCGAATGGTTTTAGGGTAAAACCCGACCCGAACCAAAAACCGAATCAAATCTATAGAGGAACCATTCGAGTTATATTGAAGAACCGAATCCAAACCGAACCGCGTTTTTCGGGTCGGTTCAATTCGGGTCCTCTCAGGTCGGTTTTTATGCCCAAGGCTAGTCATATATCTTCTCCCGATTTCAAGTTTCCCACTTTCTTCTCTTTTACATTACCAATAAGAACAAACAGAAAAAAATGCGAAAAACATAAACATGAGAAAAACGTTTTCTGATGAATTAAAGGCCAAGTAAAGATCAATTAATCATTCATATCCAAATGTAGAGAGGCAGCAGCAAAGCTACACCAGCCCATTGTCTTCCCCAAATAGATGAAACAACAAACACAATGAGTTTCTTTAATTTCATGCATCAAAGTGATGTTAATATGGGCATCAAGCCCGCATACTTATAGAAGCCTGTCATAAAATTATGAGTTCGGACCCGTGTAATAATTTGCATATATAATCGGGCATGCCCGTTTAGGCCCGTTTAATAAACGGGTATCCGTTTATGTTTTTTTTTAATTAACTGAGTAATTTTTTTCTTCTTCTTATTTTCTTCGATCTCGATCTTTCTCTCTCTCTCAATCTATGACTCGAATCTACAACTCAAATTCTCTCAATCTATGTTAAAGCCGAAATGGGATTTCGAAATTTTCTTCCCAGTTTCAAAGGTACAAACTTTCAATTTTTTTTTGTTTTCTTCCGATTATGACAAATGAGTGAAAGATGAACGCATTTTGTCTCGCCAATCTAAGTTTACAGCAGATCGATTTGTTTCCACAATAGGCAGTTGTTGTCAAGGTTATTGATTTGGTTTATGTTCTGCTTTAGATTTTGCAGAATGGATTTGGATTTGGAGTCTCTTCGTACCATAGATTTGGTTATGCAGAATATGAAAGTAAAACCTTAAGATTTACGAAAACAATTTTATAGTTAAATGATTTTTTCAACTAATTGACATTTTTGAATTGTAGGTACCATAGAGGATGCTGATGAGACTGACATTGAAGATGCTAGAAAGACAGCGAGTAGCTCAGAAAAAGAAGGATCAAGATCAGGAGATTCAAGCATGCCACGAGAATAAATGTATTTCTGAATTCTCTTGATAAATATGTGTTTGAAACTTGTTTATAAATTCTTTTGATTGTCGAATTAAGTGATATTTCTGATTATTTTTTTGCAGTTTAGGCTGAAGAAAAATATCAAGTTGAAGTTGAAGATAACCTCTAAAAACATTTATTTTATAATTTTGTGTTTCCTAAAACAAAATTGTTATGTTATAATTTTGTATTGAATTTTGCTATTAATTACTTATGAAACTTATTGGATTTTGCTATTAATTATCTTATATAATATAAGGTTTTGTTCATGATACTAGTTTTTTCAAAATTTTCACAAAGTTTTTTTTTTTCTTTAAGATATTATATTTTCCACAAAATATGTAAAAAAAAACGTAACATGTATTTTATTTTAATTTTAGAACATAAATATTATTACAATAGCATAAAAAAAAAAAAAAATCTAAACGGGCGTGCTTAAGCTCAGCGGGCTTAAACGGGTAGACCTTAAACATATACAAACATAAACGGGTTTAAACGGGCGGGCCTTAAACGGGTCCGGGCCGCCAATATTAACATCACTACATGCATGTGACCTGCCATTGACTTATGAACGTTTCTAGCACTGCAGGATGTGTTCACACTAAATGAACAAACGTTTCTAACACCTCAGGATGTGTTCACACTAAATGAACAATGCATGTTATTTGTCAAAGAAAGATATCACCACTTACCACAAAACTCACAAAAAACGAAAACGTGCATTGATTCTTAGAAAGGATGATAAGATCCAACTCAACGAGCTTCTTTCTTTGCACCATCGTTCTTCTCTTCTTCTCTATTTCAAGTTTTTTATACACTTCTGCTTCTCTTACACAGTGTCGTCCCGACCAAAGGGACGCACTTCTCGAATTCAAGAATGAGTTTGAGCTTGATGATGAGTGTACGGATGATAATCTGGTATTGGCCGATGTCACCTTCTACCCGAAGACAAAATCATGGGCAAACAAGAGTGATTGTTGTTTTTGGGGCGGTATCACTTGCGATGCCAAGTCCGGTGAGGTGATTGGGGTAGACCTTAGTTCCAGCTGCCCATTTCAAACCCAATAGCAGTCTTTTTAGGTTGCGGCAACTCCGAAATCTGAACCTTGGTTTCAACAATTTCAATGCCTTTCCGATCCCGACTGGGCTCAATAAACTCATGGGGTTAGAAAGACTTAACTTCTCCGACTCTTCGTTTTCTGGTCAGATTCCACCAGAGATTCTTCATCTTACCAAGTTGGTGTCTCTCCATCTTTCTTCTTCTCTTTTGGGCAAATATCTTTCTTCTTCTTTTACGTTTTTTAATGGATTTTTAATTGAATAACCTTTCCTGGAGTTTAATCAAAAGATTGATAAATAACAGAACTTTAAACTTTTTGAGTGACTTAAACTGTGTTGGAGAAACTGTTTCCCAAATCAAGATTTGATGTGTATGAGTTGGTCATTAAAAAATTTACTTACATGTGTAAATGTGGTTTGTATTGAGCATATGGAATGTTATAGTATCTTCTTAGAGAAATGATTAAATGAATGATGATGACCAATTGTTTCTCTGAATCCTACTTGATACAATCTTGAAATTGTTCTTATACGTTTGTTTAGTAATGATGAAGTGCTCAGGTGAGACTCATCAGGTAAACTATTGTTATCCTTGCTATTTGATTCTTCATGATTTTCTTCTCCCAGAAGGATTTTAAACTGTGGAAGTGATAAGTCTTTATAAAGAAGACAGAAGTAGAGTTTTGCCAATGCTTAATGTCACATTAGTAGCAGTCAGTTAACAAGTTAGTTGGTCTTTGATAAATCATACTTATGGGTTAGACATACTTATAGGGAGATCTTGTATTTTGGATGTTTGGGAGTGCCTTGGCCTTAGAGAGAATTATAATCTCTAGAACAAATTTCCTAACTTTTGGTTTTGGTTCTGGTGATCCCGTTTGATCATTGGTTCTTCTTTGTAAGCTACGATTTAAAGAAATAAAGTAGCATTTATTTTTGCTCCCTGCAAATCAGATTCAGAATCTATAAGAAAGTGTATGTTGAACACAAATGATGAGTTTTTGTGTCTAGCTTAGATTATATTTAAACGTTTTACTTATATTGTTAAACAGAAAAGGTCTCCGTTTGATTTCATCTACTTGTAGTGGATGGTTCATTGTTTTGTGTCATTTTTTGGTAAGGTGCCCATAATTCTTTTGCTGAATTTCTTTAGCAGATGGTGAAGAAATGGAAGGAAATGTGAGTGCAGTTGCAAAACTATTTCGGGAGATACAAGAAACCGTTCGAAAGTTACGCCGTGTAACTAATAGCAACATAACCGTTATGGTGGATGACATTTCTCTCCTGGAAATTGCTGCTACCAGTAGCAATTCAGATCACGTCTTGGACTTCCTGCACTACTGCCACTCCTTAAAATCCATGAAAAATCCATGAAAAAACGTAAAAGAAGAAGAAAGATATTTGCCCAAAAGAGAAGAAGAAAGATGGAGAGATACCAACTTGGTAAGATGAAGAATCTCTGGTGGAATCTGACCAGAAAACGAAGAGTCGGAGAAATTAAGTCTTTCTAAGACCATGAGTTTATTGAGCCCAGTCGGGATTGGAGAGGCATTGAAATTGTAGAAACCAAGGTTCAGATTTCGGAGTTGCCGCAACCTAAAAAGACTGCTATTTTGGGTTTGAAATGGCCATAGAGGCAGCTGGAACTAAGGTCTACCCCAATCACCTCACCGGACTTGGCATCGCAAGTGATACCGCCCCAAAAACAACAATCACTCTTGTTTGCCCATGATTTTGTCTTCGGGTAGAAGGTGACATCGGCCAATACCAGATTATCATCCGTACACTCATCATCAAGCTCAAACTCATTCTTGAATTCGAGAAGTGCGTCCCTTTGGTCGGGACGACACTGTGTAAGAGAAGCAGAAGTGTATAAAAAACTTGAAATAGAGAAGAAGAGAAGAACGATGGTGCAAAGAAAGAAGCTCGTTGAGTTGGATCTTATCATCCTTTCTAAGAATCAATGCACGTTTTCGTTTTTTGTGAGTTTTGTGGTAAGTGGTGATATCTTTCTTTGACAAATAACATGCATTGTTCATTTAGTGTGAACACATCCTGAGGTGTTAGAAACGTTTGTTCATTTAGTGTGAACACATCCTGCAGTGCTAGAAACGTTCATAAGTCAATGGCAGGTCACATGCATGTAGTGATGTTAATATTGGCGGCCCGGACCCGTTTAAGGCCCGCCCGTTTAAACCCGTTTATGTTTGTATATGTTTAAGGTCTACCCGTTTAAGCCCGCTGAGCTTAAGCACGCCCGTTTAGATTTTTTTTTTTTTTTATGCTATTGTAATAATATTTATGTTCTAAAATTAAAATAAAATACATGTTACGTTTTTTTTTACATATTTTGTGGAAAATATAATATCTTAAAGAAAAAAAAAAACTTTGTGAAAATTTTGAAAAAACTAGTATCATGAACAAAACCTTATATTATATAAGATAATTAATAGCAAAATCCAATAAGTTTCATAAGTAATTAATAGCAAAATTCAATACAAAATTATAACATAACAATTTTGTTTTAGGAAACACAAAATTATAAAATAAATGTTTTTAGAGGTTATCTTCAACTTAAACTTGATATTTTTCTTCAGCCTAAACTGCAAAAAAATAATCAGAAATATCACTTAATTCGACAATCAAGAGAATTTATAAACAAGTTTCAAACACATATTTATCGAGAGAATTCAGAAATACATTTATTCTCGTGGCATGCTTGAATCTCCTGATCTTGATCCTTCTTTTTCTGAGCTACTCGCTGTCTTTCTAGCATCTTCAATGTCAGTCTCATCAGCATCCTCTATGGTACCTACAATTCAAAAATGTCAATTAGTTGAAAAAATCATTTAACTATAAAATTGTTTTCGTAAATCTTAAGGTTTTACTTTCATATCCTGCATAACCAAATCTATGGTACGAAGAGACTCCAAATCCAAATCCATTCTGCAAAATCTAAAGCAGAACATAAACCAAATCAATAACCTTGACAACAACTGCCTATTGTGGAAACAAATCGATCTGCTGTAAACTTAGATTGGCGAGACAAAATGCGTTCATCTTTCACTCATTTGTCATAATCGGAAGAAAACAAAAAAAAAATTGAAAGTTTGTACCTTTGAAACTGGGAAGAAAATTTCGAAATCCCACTTCGGCTTTAACATAGATTGAGAGAATTTGAGTTGTAGATTCGAGCCATAGATTGAGAGAGAGAGAAAGATCGAGATCGAAGAAGAGAAGAAGAAGAAAAAAATTACTCAGTTAATTAAAAAAAAAACATAAACGGATACCCGTTTATTAAACGGGCCTAAACGGGCATGCCCGATTATATATGCAAATTATTACACGGGTCCGGGCTCATAATTTTATGACGGGCTATAAGTATGCGGGCTTGATGCCCATATTAACATCACTTTGATGCATGAAATTAAAGAAACTCATTGTGTTTGTTGTTTCATCTATTTGGGGAAGACAATGGGCTGGTGTAGCTTTGCTGCTGCCTCTCTACATTTGGATATGAATGATTAATTGATCTTTACTTGGCCTTTAATTCATCAGAAAACGTTTTTCTCATGTTTATGTTTTTCGCATTTTTTTCTGTTTGTTCTTATTGGTAATGTAAAAGAGAAGAAAGTGGGAAACTTGAAATCGGGAGAAGATATATGACTAGCCTTGGGCATAAAAACCGACCTGAGAGGACCCGAATTGAACCGACCCGAAAAACGCGGTTCGGTTTGGATTCGGTTCTTCAATATAACTCGAATGGTTCCTCTATAGATTTGATTCGGTTTTTGGTTCGGGTCGGGTTTTACCCTAAAACCATTCGGGTCCCCCGAATACCTGAAATGGATGACATGTTTTTTTTTTTTAACCAACCCAAACCGGGGATTGGAACCTTGGATGTCTTTTTATTTGTCGTAACTTCTCGACTTTGAAAAAGAAATCGTGTTGTTGACCAAAAAAAAATAATAATAATAAATAAATCGTGAGGATTTCTCCATCATCACATATGGTGGTTCTATTTCACGGGGTGGTCTTGATCCAGATCGAAAAGTGTTATCGCTTATGACTATTCCCTAGATCTATCGGGTTCTTCGGCGATTCAAAATCTGATGGCATCGAGGCTCTGTTCTTAACTGTTCGGCGTTATCTGCAGAAGGCGGTGGTATGGTGGAGATTTTCGATGGAAGTTGAGTCGCCTCTGGTAGGGATGATAGGAATTCGACCGTCGGTGTGGTTTGACGGCGAAGCTAGGTGTCGGCTTTCCTCTCTCTCAAACCTGTCTTCTTTTTTTCGGTTCATAATATGTACACTAATTCGGGTTTCGGGTAAAAACCATACCCGAACCGAACCGAAACTTTTTTCGGTTCCTTCTCAATTCTAATTTGAAATCACATAACCGACCAGACCCGACAAGACCCGAAATTTTCCTGGGCCAGAGAGATTTGGTTCAACTTTAGTTTCAGACAATTACTTCTCTTCATACATGGTAAGTTTTACACAATGTAAATACATCTTTACCATCTCCTTATCTTTTTAAAGTCATGTCTGAGCACAAGATATTGGACTCCAATTGAACAAGCACATCAATACAAGCAATACTGGCTAAATTAGAGCCACCAACTATGTTTTTTTTTTTTGCATTTAAAAGGAGAAAGATAAGAATCTCCTCTGTAGATTATGGTGGAGTTTGGTTATTAAGCTCTATCTCTAACACCATAAGATCAACAGGAAATCGAGAGAGACAACTTAAGCATGCCTTTTATGGCAAAGCACAGAACACAAAACCATTTACTTGATTCATATACAGTTGATGATAAAAAAATGAAAATGAATAAAGAGAAACCCAATTCAATACCAATCCATCACTGTGACACTGGAAAATTTAACAACTTCAAGCTTGCAGCACATTTCTAGAATTTAATCAATTAGGGTTTTCACACACAAAGCTAATTCAGCTACAAAACCATTGATGATATAAATTAAGGCAACCAAAATGATGATAAGTAAAAAGGCAAAATCCAGAATCAATTCCAAATAATAAGTCTTTGACCATACAAAACATGATCCACATTCATTCTAGTACTAACAAAAAAAAGTAGATTATAAATTCGACAAAAGATAGACAATAAACCGGAAAATGAAACTCGGTTCTCAGAACCTGAGCTTGGTAAAGAACCACCTGTTCTTTCCGGTCTTGAAACGCTCCTCGAGCTTAGCCTTAGCCTCCTTGAGAGCCGCGACCTTCTTGTCCTTAGACTGGAGAGCATCGAGAGTCGCAACTTCCTTCAGATCTACGTCGAGTGTGTAACGAGTAGGCATCAGATGCTGGTAATTCACGAGCTTGATGAAACACTTGACTCTCGATTTCTTCGCCGTCTTCTTCGCGGAGTCCTTGCGGATGACCTTGCTCGGATACTTCTTGAGTCCGGCGACGAGACAGTGTCCGTAAGGGCGCTCGCGGTTTCCGTCGTCGAACGAACGGATGATCACGGCCTTCTTCCCGGCATAACGACCTTGGAGGAGGATCACCGCCTTGTTCTGCTTCAAGAACTTAACCATGGCTTCTCACACTCTTCCGGCGAAAACCCTAATCTCAGAGACAAAGGACGAAAACAATTAGGTTTCAGTTTTTATATAGTGTGGTAAGAAAAAAACCTAATGGCAAAGGCTATACATCTAATTCGACCCATATACAATGGGCTGGGCCGAACACACAAAATCCAAAATTTTCACTTCACAGAAAAAGTTTTGTTCTTACAAAAAAAAATTAATAATATTAAGGTCAAAATATTAAAATTCAAGAAATACGACTCTTTAAAAAAAAACTGAGGTAATACATATATATATAAAAAAAAACTTGAATATGGACTCTATAGCTTCTGCCTCTGTCTCTAGCACATACGTCAATTTTAGGCACATCATATATGACAAGATTCAATTATAGGCATTCATATCATCTATGAAACAAATTCAAGAGGAGTTGGTGGAAGCTCTCTCACCTGAGAAACCATGCCCCATACAGTCGTACTCAAAGCATTTAACCAGGACATAAACCAAAGGCTTCTCTTAGGGGTGGGACTTATTATCCGGGATCCGAGATCCGATCCGGGATCCGAGATCCTATCCGGGATCCGTTGAGATCCGATCCGAAAAAATGGATATCCGGAGGGGCCGGATCCGGATAGTAAAATCTCGGATCCGGATATCCTGATTTTAAGGTCCGGATATCCGGTTCCTTTAAATATATTAAAATAATATTTTATTAATAAAATGTTAAATATATTGAGATTTTATATATTAAAAATTAAATTAATTTTTTTTTTTTAAAATATCAAAATTTGTTTATTTTCTTTAAAAATAATATATAATTTTTTTTAATTTATCATTATTTTAATATTTTATTTTAATTAAAAAAAAAAAAAATCGGATCCGGATCAGGATATCCGACGGATATCTTAATTTCTGGACGGATATCCAAAGTTTGGATATCCGGGAGCAACGGATCCGGATAGTTAAAACTCGGATCCGGATCCGGATATCCTGAAATTCCCGGATATCCGGATCCGGCCCATCCCTAGCTTCTCTAGCTCGACAAATAGAAGATAAAGTTTCATCTGCGAGAAGATAATAGCGTGGCAGATCGAATAACGAAAAAAAAAAACTCTTTCATTTACGAATTAAGTTCCTAAGTTGTATTCTTTATGCCAAACTGGCAAAGTCCTTTGTTGAGGTTGATAAATCATTATTATGTTCTTTAATTGAAGAAATAAAATTTGCTATTGAACCCAAAAAAAAAAAAAAATGGACTCCATGTGCCTGTGTCCTATTTTGCGTGTTTCTTGTTGTTTATTTCGTAACCAAGTGTTACCCTATACGATTTTTAACGTCAGTGTAACACTTTGTTACAAAAAGAACCTTTAAAACTTAATTAAAAACAAAAAGAGAGACTTTGGAAACTTCTAGTTTATGTGATGTGATATCATTGGTATAATGGTTGGTTAAGTTATTAATGATTTTTATAGATAATTAATAGATGTTGTTCAAACATGAGAACATCTAAAATCACATTTAGCCTTAGCTAAAATCACATTTTTATAAATTATTGTTTCTAGCCTCAACTAATCACATTTAGATCTCAGCTAAAATCACATTTTGGATCATAGCAAAATATGACCAGTTGCTGCACGAAGGAAAATAGAAGATGACGACAACCCTAAGTGGCAGATTCAATAAGAAATGTAGGTTTAATAGTGATAATGAAACTCAATGGAGGAGGAGAGAACAAAAAAAACCATAACCCAGTGGAAAGGCTTCATATTGGGCCGTTAAGTTATACTCATTCTAATTTGGGTTTTTACATTGTTAATTACCCGGCCTAGAAAATGCCAATTCCGATTGTGAACTTGGTTATATCACTAGTTTGCTATACATTCTTTCGTTTGTTTCTCTAATGCTTTCATTGTTTCACAACGAATCAAATCAATTCTAAACTATTAACATTTACGGTCGTAATTTTCATCACTCATTCAATATTTGTGCAAAAATTGTATAACCAAATTACTGCCAAACACCATGATTAGTGTTTATGTATATGTGGAAATGATCACATTATGCAGTTAATAAAGGTGCGAAAAAGACAAAATCAAAATATAAGGGATGAATACTTGCAACATAAGAGAGGATAGTCAGCTTGATCATCACACAGATTACTCAAACGCTCTGTCACCTCCTCTTTGTTCTTGAAAAGCGCCAACAGAACACCAAGATACATACCAGAGATCAGGCCGCAACCGAGAGTTGTTCCTAAAACCGGAGGATCTCTTGGTTTGATACCTCTGGCCAGTGCAGCAAACGCTTCAAGACTAGCCAAAGTCGTCACAACCTTGAAAATGAAGAGGTATAAAAAGTATCATTTCAGGAAATGATATAGTGACATTGCCAATTGTAACAAAGCAAAATAAAAGTATCGGAGACATTGTCGATCAAAGAGTGAGCGAGAAAAGGAAGCCAAAGTTAAGTGCATTGCTCATAGATGCATTATTTAGTTATTTATTGCATTCATGTTAGATAATTTTTGTGTCTTTCACTTGCATTTTCATGGTTTTCTTTGGTCTAGCATTCTCATTTAGAGAGGGTAGTGACTAGTGAGTTCTAAGTAAGTCCTAGAGAGTCTTATAGGCTATTATTAGATTTTGAATTTCAATTATGATTTTAGTTATGCAGCTTTGTTATTTGTTATTTTTCGGTAAATAAACATTTGTATTTGCTCTACATCTTAATAAATTATTCTTTCCTTTTCAAGAAAAGTTATATGTAATGGATTCGTCTTGTTTTATTAGCATAGATTATACGTTCACTTTTTATTGTTACAGTAAAGAAAAAAAAATATATATATATATATATATATGTTTTTTTTTGACGTCTCTCATTGTTGGGCCTAACATAAGGTGATTTCACTTGATATTAATCAAGCCCATTTTATTGACCCAATTCCGAATGCACTTGACGATCTTCTTCTTCCTTCATCTCTCGAACGTGTAGGGTTTCTTATTAGCAGATCTCTTTTGTTGAATCAAAGCATAAGAACAAAAATTCAACTCCGCAACTGCATCGGGGAAGGCTACCAAATGTTAATGAAACGTACCTCAGAAACGAGCTAACGAGTTCTTCTGCTTCTATGATTGATGATGTTGAACACCTTTGAGAACCAATGCGGTTTGTAGGAAAGCATGAAGTATCCAATGGTCAATCCAAGCACGATACCAGGTGTGAAACCTATGGCAGCTGCAATCCAACTCAAAACTTCTTATTATTCTTCTTCTTCTTTATCATCCTCTTGTTGTGAAAGCGGCGGGTCATGGACAGTTCCACACTCATCGAGAGGAGGACCACATAGTCCAATATTATCTTCAAAACCTGAACGGTTCTGCGTTTGAAACTGTGCGCTTTGCGGAATCATACCTACAAGCTTGTTGTGGGAAACCCGTATGGAAGATAGACGGGTGAGGTCCGCGAGAGAATGAGGAATTTGTCCTGAAAGCTTGTTCTTTCAGGAAACATACTCCGAGGAAAAATCCCTGAATCCATTGGTCTACTAAAGCGTCTTATCGTGCTCAATCTACTAAAGCGTCTTATCGTGCTCAATCTGTCAAGCAACGGTTTCACTGGCAACATCCCTTCATCAATGGCGAATTTGACTCAGCTCGAGTCATTAGACCTATCGCATAACAAGCTTTCAGGACAAATTCCTCATGCTCTCGCGGACCTCACCAGTCTATCTATCATACGAGCTTCCCACAACAAGCTCGTAGGTATGATTCCAAAAAGCACACAATTTCAAACGCAAAACCGTTTGGGGTTTGAAGATACTATTGGACTTTGTGGTCCTCCTCTCTATGATTGTGGAACTGTCCATCACCCGCCGCTTTCACAACAAGAGGAGGAAGAATAAGAAGAAGAAGTCTTGAAAATATTTGCCATAGGTTTCACACCTGGTATCGTGCTTGGACTGACCATTGGATACTTCATGCTTTCCTACAAACCGCATTGGTTCTCCATGGTGTTCAACATCAACAATCGTAGATGCAGAAGAATTCGTTAGCTCGTTTCTGAGGTACTTTCCATTAACATTTGTTAGCATTTCCCTTACATCGATGCAGTCGCAAAGTTGAATTTTTTTGTTCTCATCTTTCTTCACTTTGATTCAACAAAAAAGATATGCTAATAAGTACCCTAATTCATGGAATTCAAGATATTCGAGAAGGTGGAGGAAGAAGAAGATCGTTAAGTGCATTCAGAAATTGGGCCAATAAAATGGGCTTCATTAATATCAAGTGAAATCACTTTATCATTATTTATTTTTTTACTGTAATAAAACAAGACGAATCCATTACATATAAATTTTTTGAAAAATGAAGATTAATTTATCAAGATGTAGAGCAAATACAAATGTTTATTTACCGAAAAATAAAGAATAAAAAAGCTGCATAGCTAAAATCATAACTGAATTCAAAATCTAATAATAGGCTATCAGAAAATCATACTTTTTTTTTAAGTAACAATGTAAAGCTAATAGCTAATAACTAAAATAAAAATAATAAAGCGAAAATCATAAAATTTTAATAATAATGTAATTTCTTTGTCAATTTTACTGTAATTAGTTTTAAGAGATATGGAATGACAATAATTTTCTCTAGATTCTGTAAAAGCGATAATTCCAAAATCCAAATCATACAATATCCTTCTATGGTTTACCCAAATCATTTTTATAAGAAAAAAATTAGAAGATGCCCCACATAAAGTCACTTATCATCATACCAGACCTTAGACTTTATGTAAATTAACAATTCAGTCCTCAAACTAAAACGGGATTCAGCTACGCAAAACAAAAAGAAAACAAGTTTAGCTTGTTGAACAAAAAAAAAAAAAAAAAGTTTAGCCAAATAAAGGATTTTTTAAAAAAAAGACATCACAAACATAAAAATAAAAAATTGTCGTTTTTATAAACCAGAAAAAAAGCTGCCCAACCTTTCTTCCTCTCGAACCCTAAACGAGCCGGGTCATCTCAAAAATTTCCCAGACATTGCATTTCTCCGTCGCCCTCAGATTCTTCTCCGCCGTTCCTCCGACTCTTCTCCTCCGCCTGATTCCACCTTCGTCTTCCCCGGAACCGAAGTTCTCGTACCGTAATTTAATCAAGTTGTTACCGAACCGATTCTCTCGTAACCAACCCGGTCACCAACCTGCAAACCAAAGAAGGTTCGTTTAATTCTTCTTCGTCTCTGTTCTTACGATAAACGGAGAAATTTACCGGTTTTGTAAATCGGTTGAGATTTTGGTGCAAACCTGGGTTTTAGATCAACGGAATAATGAACATCGAGAGAATTTTTTCTGCAGAAGATTTGATCTTGTAAACGTTAATTGGAGGATCTAGGGTTTGTTTCAGTGATTGAATCAGCAATGTAAATTTTTCTTTTGTAGGATCTCTCTGCTTGAGAATGGATTCGGATTTGGAGCCTGTAGCTCTCACACCTCAGAAACAAGACAGTGCGTGGAAACACTGTGAGGTTTACAAATATGGAGATCGAGTTCAGATGAGATGTCTCTACTGTAAGAAGATGTTTAAAGGAGGTGGTATTACCAGAGTTAAGGAACATCTCGCTGGTAAGAAGGGACAAGGCACGATCTGTGACCAAGTTCCCGAAGAGGTTCGTCTTTTCTTGCAGCAGTGTATTGATGGCACTGTGAGACGTCAGAGGAAGAGGCGAAAATCGAGCCCTGAGCCTCTGCCTATAGCTTATTTCCCTCCTTGTGAAGCAGAGACTCAGGTCGTTGTCTCTTCTGATGCGAATAACGGATTCAAATCGCCGAGTTCCGCGGATGTGGTAGCTGGTCAAAGCACCGGGAGAACGAAGCAGAGGACTTACAGGAGTAGGAAGAATAGTAATGCTTTTGACAGAAATGATTTGGCTAATGTTGAGGTTGGTGGTGCGGACGATATCAGGGACTTGATTGGTCGAGACATGGAGAATTTGATTCCTGTGGCTATTAGTAGCGTGAAGAACATTGTGCATCCGTCCTCGAAAGACCGGGAGAAAACAGTCCATATGGCGATCGGAAGGTTTTTGTTCGATATTGGAGCCGATTTTGATGCGGTGAGTTCTGTTAATTTCCAGCCGTTTATCGATGCGATTGTTTCTGGAGGATTTGGTGTTTCTCTGCCTGCACATGAAGACCTTAGAGGTTGGATTTTGAAGAGTTGCGTAGAGGAAATGAAGAAAGAAATCGATGAATGCAAATCGCTGTGGAAGAGGACAGGCTGTTCTGTTTTAGTCCAGGAATCGAACTCCGACAAAGGCCCTAAGGTCCTTAATTTTTTGGTTTACTGCCCGGAAAAAGTAGTGTTTCTGAAATCCGTTGACGCATCCGAGATATTAGCTTCTGCTGATAAACTGTATGAGTTACTTAAGGAGGTGGTTGAAGAAATCGGTGACACCAATGTTGTGCAAGTTATTACCAAGTGTGATGATCATTACGTCGCTGCTGGAAAACAGTTGATGGGTGTGTATCGAACTCTATACTGGGTTCCTTGTGCTGCACATTGCTTAGACAAGATGCTCGAAGAATTTGGGAAGATTGACTGGATAAGCGAAATTATCGAACAAGCTCGAACTGTCACAAGAATTATTTACAATCACAGTGGTGTCTTGAATCTGATGAGGAAATTCACTTTCGGCAATGATATTTTGCTACCAGCCTTTACCAGTTCTGCCACAAATTTCGCAACAATGGCAAGATTCGCGGATCTGAAACCCCATTTGCAGGCCATGGTTACTTCATCCGAGTGGAATGATTGTTCATATTCGAAGGAAGCAGGTGGATTGGCAATGACTGAGACTATCAATGATGAGTCTTTCTGGAAGGCATTAACATTGGCGAACCATATAACGGTTCCTCTTTTGCGGGTTTTGAGGATAGTTTGTTCTGAAAAGAGGCCTGCAATGGGGTATGTCTATGCTGCACTATATCGAGCAAAGGAAGCGATTAAGACTCATCTGGTTCACAGGGAGGATTACATAATCTACTGGAAAATTATAGACAGGTGGTGGTTGCAACAACACCGTCTTCCTTTGCATGCTGCTGGTTTCTATCTTAACCCAAAGTTCTTCTATAGCATCGACGAAGAAATGCGTAGTGAGATCCATTTAGCGGTGGTTGATTGCATAGAGAAGTTGGTCCCTGACGACAGCATTCAAGATATTATCGTTAAGGACATAAACTCATACAAGAATGCTGTTGGGATTTTCGGAAGGAACTTAGCAATCAGAGCTCGGGACACAATGCTTCCTGGTATGCCATTTTATATTCTTATTTTTAATTGAATCTGATAAAAGAATCGTATGTTCAAGTGTTTCGTAAGTACTTAAAACATGTTTGATTCCTTTTAGCTGAATGGTGGTCTACATATGGAGAAAGCTGCTTGAACCTGTCACGTTTTGCCATACGCATTCTGAGTCAGACATGCAGCTCATTGATTGGCTCAGGGAGAAACCTGACACCAGTCGAACAAGTATATGAATCGAAGAACTCCATTGAGCGACAACGGCTCAGCGATCTTGTATTTGTTCAGTACAACATGCGCCTCAGACGACTGTAAGTTGGAATCTTTTGCTTCTTCCCGATTACAACACTATGTTTGTTCAAGACAGAACTAAGGGTTTTCTGTGTCTCCTTCAGGGGCGTTGAAAGCGGAGATGACAATGTGGACCCATTATCACACAGCAACATGGAACTTCTTGAAGACTGGGTTTCTAGAAACCAAGTCTGTATAGAAGGAAATGGAAGCTCAGACTGGAAGTCACTCGAGTCCATAAAGAGGACAGAAGAAGTAGCGGTTATCGATGAAACAGAAGACTTGGGGTCAGGTAACAAGCTTTCACAGAATCTAGTTTTTTGGAGATAGAATAATGGTGTGAGAAGTTGTTATAGGTTAATGGTGTAACAAAGGCTTTTTAATGAAATGTGAACAGGATTTGATGATGCTGAGATATTCAAGGGAGAAAAGGAAGTGAGTGATGAAGGTTATTACACAAACATATCAGAGAAGCTGTTCACGTGAACTCACTAAGAAGACCTCTTTCTGTAATCATAGGGTTTGATTTGGAGAAGAAAAAAATTTGTGATTTTCCTCTAGGGTTTGATTTGTATTCAATAGAAATCTTTACCAGTTACCAATTTAAGCTGTATCCCAGTAACTAATAATTACTCAGCATGCATTTCTCTATATGTTAGTGAGGACAAATACCATTCAGAGATGTTGATTGTTATTAATTTTCAGGTTTTGTCTAATCTACAGACTATTCAGTTGTTTCACAAATACCCTTTTATTTTCTCTCTTGTCTAATCATACTTCGATATGGTCTTGATGGATTTTGTTTGGACATGGGCTAATTTTGATTCTTGAAAAGGGATTAGTGAGAAAAAAACAAAACAAAAAGGGTTTACAATTGTCATTAATTGGTTAGTAATGTATGGTTAAGGTTGTGTGGTTTTCAAGAAGGCATATTTATATATATAAAGAGCCTTATCCTCAAGAGAGAAGATAAAGTTTGGTTTCTGTTCTGTTCAGAGAAAGAAAAATGGATGGGCTTAGCCATATCGGTCTCCCTGTTTTGGGGATTCTCGCAGTCTCCGTCGTCACTTTCTACGTCGTTAGCTTCGCCGAGATCAGAGAGGTTTGTCTTTTTCAAGCCAATTTCTTTCTCTTCTTTTCCAATTTCTCTGAGTAGAGAAACCTCATCAAGACAACAATCTAGTTCGGTGTCATTATCTTTTCTTGTTTGGCAATGTACTCTGAAAGTGATGGATTTTGAAATGTGCAGAAATCGTTTAAAGATCTGTACGACTCGGAGAATGGAGACGGAGCAGGGTTCAAGACTTCACTAAGTTCGAGAGAGAGAAGATCGAGAAGAGAAGCAAACAAGAAACGTCCTCGATCTTGAAATCCCAAAAAAAAACCATTGGTTTTGGTCGTATGGTTCTGATCATATACTGAAAAGTC
The DNA here is from genome assembly GCA_002933915.1 of Eutrema heterophyllum. NCBI lineage: Eukaryota > Viridiplantae > Streptophyta > Magnoliopsida > Brassicales > Brassicaceae > Eutrema > Eutrema heterophyllum. Next base: position 701,643 of record PKMM01021804.1, read on the forward strand.
CCATTGTTGTATCTATTCCATCAAGTAGAATGCACTATAACTATAACTAAGGCTTGTGTACATTCAAAAGAAAAGATCCAATCTTTGAGAAATAAAAGGGTTGAGCCAATTTTCCATAGATTTTTCATGTGGTGAAAGTGTTCTGAGTAAAAGGGTTTTAAAGTTGGAAGCTTTATTATGCATATAACTGAAATGTTCCAAGGAGAGAGATGGGAGAAGAATCTAAACCACTTCATCAGAACTTTGCTTCTCACTTTTTTTGGCTGAGTCTTGAGTTCTTCTACCCTCTCTTCAGTTGCTTTCAATGCTTTCCCGTAGATAGTAATCAACTGCAGAATTATAAAAACCAAAAAGAGGAAGAAGAAAAAAGAGAGTTTCAGAGAGAAATGGACACAAGATTTAGCAGATCAAATGTCTCAAGATTGCCAATTTACCCCATCGATCTCTTCATGAAATATTAGTTAGTCCGAAATAACTTCCCAATCATACTCAGTGCAAAAATATATTCAATCTAATAATCTAAAGTTTCCTTAGATATTGATCAAACGTCACACAAGGAACCTGCCTAACACTGCAAATTATGCATAAGATTAGACCTTTCATATTAATATCCTTCTGATATTTGCAATGTAGAAAATGGGTTGTGAACACTATCGGGCTTTAATTAGTTTTATTTTGGGCCTTCAAATAAAAGAGGATTTAGCCCAAATTAAAAAAAATTCAGAAATCAAGTCTTTTGTCCCACATCGGTAGTTCTTCTCATATTGTGCTTGTTTATATATAGCATAATGACTACTCTTCACCGTCGAGCTAAGTAACGAGAGCTTGTGACCCAAGTGGGGACAATAAGATGGTGGAACACTGGTTCGGGTCCACGGGTCGATTCTGGTTTGGCACGTCTCTGAGCCGCCTAGTCCAAGCTGCGAGTAGTCAGTCTGGTTCGAGCGAAGGCTTGAGTCAGGCGGATTCTAAAGTCGGAGGGTAAAGCGTGAGGCTGGTTTCACAGAGCAGCGATTACTTCCCGCTCTCAGCAGTGGATGGATCACGGCTCGGCGCCTCCCAGAATCACTATGGCCTGCTGGTTCGATCTCTGATGGACCACCATTTTTTTGTTCTTCTCTTCTTTTTTCGGTTTCTGCTGCAGAACCGAGAATCCTTCTCTTCAGATTCTCCTGCAGAAACAATTTTCATGGTTAAAAATTGAAAAGATTACTTTTAAAAAAAATGGAAGTGATGAGAATCACTCGCATCAACATGGAAGATGATAACGCCAATCAATAATGAGGACAATCCGTGTATATAACACAAATGGTGAAGGTAAATCAAAATCTTGATGCATCCCTGGAATTTTGGAACAATGTATAAAATTTGTTTGGAAAATTTTATAAAATTTAGCACTTCTTCGAAGATTTAACCGAGGAGCTATAATTTACCCAGACAAACTTGCTGATACCAAAGTAGAGCCATGGTACATGAAATCATATATAAGCATTTTTTTTTGTGCTAAATGATAAATATTTCATTCAAAATGAAAATAATTCTATGTTACAAGATGTGTTAACAAATTGTTCTATCCAAAGATTGGTCCCATGCCAAAATAAAAGAACATGGAAGCAAATTCAATCGGTATTTCTGTCGACAGTGTAGCTATGAGCAAATGGTGTCGGACCAGTATCGATAAAGACCAAGAAGACTCAGGAGGAAAAACAAACAAAAAGAAACAACAACAAAAAAACACAGCAGACAACGCCGAGAGGTTAAGGAACCGAGAATTGAAAAATGAACACCGGAGCGAAACCAGACGAGAAAACAGCAGTCACACGCCAAAACGCGGATCATCCCGAATTGCCCGTAGCTCCGAAGAACTAGAGTTCTCATCATTGTTACCACGAGCATCCTCCCAATGTCATCTCCAAACCTCAGGAAAGAGATGCCTATAGATTCTCCGAGAACTAACGGAATTTCCGGAGTCCGTAACGGACTAACTTGCAATCGGCAATAAGGAAGTCCGAGCGGGCAATCGGAAAGTCACCTCCGACCGCCATTCCCGTGAAAACCTTAGTCTCCTCAGGAACCAGCCCCCACAGTTACAAGCTAACCGCAACCAAAACCGGCGCCTCTATTTAACACCTCGAAACGCTCCACCATCTACACCAGACCTTGTCGGGAACAACACGCACCTTTGTGAAACTCAGGCCACGCCGATTACGAACACAGCAACGAAGTAAAATTGCCGATACGATTATTTAGAAATCTAATGGAAACACACAAATTGTCATTACGGATGTGAGAAAACGAATAGAAACTCAAAGAAACTTTAAACATATTTGTGGTCACCAAAGTTGTGTTGGCTACGTCCACGGATAAAGCAGAATGATATTAAATACTATGAGCGGAGGAAGATTATTTCGGAATACATAGAGGCGAGATGGAGAACAAGAGAATAAATCTAACTCTTATTCAGCTCTAAACTGTCTAGACCCGAAAGCAACGTACGTATGCTATTTAGGGTATTTTTTTTAGATTCAAAGCATATCAACACAAAAAAAATTATTTTTTCTCACGATGTGCTTCTTGCGATAAAAAATTTCTTCTCAGGCCTTCCAAGTGCGTTATTGTAATACCAAGCCAGCTTGACCTGCATTATACATTATACAAACATCATTAGAGGAGATCAGAGAGACGAATAATAATCAAAACAAGAAGAAAAGTAATTTTGTGAATGAAACAAATCTTAAACTCTTCTAGGATTAACAGTTTAGATTAGAGTTATATGGAAACCTGGGTATCATTATAGCCTCTGATCCACTGTTTGGAAAAAATGCTTTTGTCATTTTGTTGGCAGTGAACATGTCTAAAAGTTCCTTAGCAAGATCCTGTTTTTACAAGAAAAAAACATCACAATGATCAAACTCATCAAAGAAACAAATTAGAATAATGACACCCAAAAAAGAAATTATATTCTATTACACATGATTTGTTAACAAATGTGTTATTAAAATGTTATGCATGGGAAGCCTAATGTTATATTCTAAATATTTTCTTTGAAAATCTTAGAGAAAATTTGGAAGCAAGCTTTCTATACTAAAAGAATAAAATTCTACTATAGATCGAGCGATAGAGTAGAGAGAGAGAGTGGGCGAGAAGAGAGATCTAGTGATGATATTAGATCTAATAATTGATGGGTAAATGTCAAAAATACTATACTTTCAAAAAAAATTCCCAAAAACACTACTCTCACTATTTTATTAAAAAGTTAAATAACAAAGTTTCTGAAAACATTATAGGAGTATAAAAACAAATATTCTTCTTACTAACGGTGTTTATATTAAATAAACGGAAATTTCTTTTACATAATTTCTTAGAAATTAAGTTTTGTATTTAATTCTTTATGAGATAGTAGGGGTATTTTGTTGACAAAAGTTGAAAGTTTGGTATTTGTTTGGCATTCTAAAAGATAAAACTGTATCTTTTGTTTGGCATTTTCCCCCATGATAATTTAGTGTCCTATTATTTATTATACTTTTCAAACAAAAGATAAAAATGTATTTGACCATTGCGTCTAATGGTTATTTTACTTGGTTTGACCATTTTATGGTCATATCACCCAAATTCTCTAAAAAAATAACAATGAAACTCATATCCTGTCCTTAAACACTGAATCTGCTGGTTTTTCCTCAGTTTCAATTCTCTTCCACCTTTATTAGACCATCAAGTTAGTGTTAGCTAGGCCTCTTATGTTATAAATAGCATACTTCATGTCTAACTGCATCTGTCCCATCGCATTCTCTAGGTTCAAGACTTGTGATCCACACAATTCCTCTTGTGTTTAGTAATTCATGGTTTTTCTTTGGCTACTTCTCTGAGTGGATTTACTAAATAATGGGAGATGCCTCAAGTTACAAAAAAGATTGCTGTCGTAAAGGATCAAAAAGAACGTGCAACTGATGTGGTGTTGGATGATTGCCTGCATGCTGATCCAACTGCAGAGCTGTGGAAAACTGATGGGACAGTCGCACAAACTTTGGAAGGTCTTGCACGTGTTGCCTTGTACCCATACCTTAGGAAAAGCAAGCTTTGACAACAGAAGATGGAGATTGTGGGATATAAACACAGGAGCAACGCTGCTTTTGCAACAAGGTCACAGTCGCAGTAGCGTCTACGGAGTTTCATTTTCTGTAGTCGATGCAAATAAATCACAATACACTAGAAGATTACTATCTCATTCAGTATGAGGTTCTTCGCCCTTGTGAGTTTGTATACCAGCGCAATCCAGAGTTAAGCATTACTATTTCCTCCTACCGCATTTTCTGATTTTGCTTTCTCACCAAGTCACAAACCAAAAACCAGAGCTAATCTTTTCCCCCCCAAATAGAAAGACTAAAAGAAGCAATGACTTACCTTAAGAACACCGGTGGATGCAAGAAGCAATTTACCCTTTTCATTCAACACCAGTAGCTCGGGTGATCTCCTTCTCAGGACAACAACACAGTCAGCAGATGATTTGTTGAAAAAGTTGTTCCGATACAACATTCTAATCTGCATCTGCAGTGTAAAAGTTTAGACTTTGGCAAACACAACGCAATACTTCTCTGTACATAGATAAACACACAAGATTGGTTCCATAACAACATAAGAAGTTGCCAAATACAATTGGTTCCATAACCACATCAGAACCTGGCATAGCATTATGAATAGATGAAAAGCTGATAAAACTGAACCAATCCGCTGACAATACAGTAAACAACAACCCATTGACCGCAAACACAAAACACGAATATAAAGCTTGCTTCCATTAACCACATCCGCTTCAAGCGTCGGATGCTGTTGATCAAGGCCATTTCTCGTATGTCGAATCTCGAACCGGGACGAAGAAACACAGAGAGAAAGATAGTATTAGAGAAGGTGAAGGAGAAGCGAGTGGATTTTGTGAGAGGGAGGATACTTGAGGTATATTGGAATTTTATATACAGAGAGATGACTTATGAAACAGAATATACCTTCTTTGTTATTTCTACAAGTTCAATTATTGTAACCAATGTGGTCTATGTCAATGACTTGTAAAGTAGTAATTATAGTACGGGTAATTTGGTTTTATTGAAAAAGTCAGTCATTTAGCTGGTCCATATTTTTGTACCGCAACTATAATAGATTTTTTTTTTTTTGGGGTTAAAATACAAAATTTTGATTTACATATTTCGTATAAGTTGGTAGAAAAAAGATTAAGAAATACTGCTAATATTCGTTTTACGTCTATCGGATATCGGAAGTAATCATATAATTATATATGATGGAGATACACAAACTTGCCCAATGCGTTGTGGTCTTGTTAGATCGGCGAAAAGGCGTAAAATCATTTTTTCTCCAAGTTTGATTTCTACTAAAAAAACAAAATTGCGGCATATCGGGTAAATCTATATCAACTTTTTTTTTTTTTTGTATCGATCAATACAATTTTATTCGAGACAAAATCCACGATCATTTCATTCATTCGAAGTGTTAGAAAGAATAGTTAAAGTGTAAACAAAATATTATTCCCGCACTGCAATTATTATAGTCAGTAATGAATCACATCACTTTTTTTAGGTAAAAACATCACTGGCCACAAGAAAATTGCTTCCTTACTACAAGAGAATCTTAAAAACAACGCCTTCTCTTGTTGACATTCTGAAGGTAAAATCTTTGGATATGTCAAAGACATTGCACCGCCATTGGAAATGAATCGAATCGGCTCTCATGACCACCTCTTAATTAAACTCAATGCGAGATTTGCTTAATTAGTGCCACTATTGCTTATTGCATGTTTACTTAATTGCTTTTAGAAGACTGTTTGTAAGATTAGACCACATCACATTTGTTTTGTTTGTTTAGCTTGGGCGATGGATGCTTCTAGCAACAAAGGAGCAGAGTTTGCTTATGGATCTGGACACGTTCACCCGAAAAAGGCGATTGATCCGGGACTTTTGTATGAAACAACAAAAGAGGATCACTTGAACATTTCCTGCTCGAAAGGCGGTATAATGTCAAAGGTAAGAGATCTCAACTACCCTTCAATGGCAGCCAAAGCTTCTTTCACCATCGCAGCCTTTCAATATTTCTTTCTCAAGAACTGTCACAATGCCAACATTGTCTGCATCTTTGGTTTGGTAAGATGATTTTGATAACATCGTCAGATGTCCCATTGTTGTTTATTCCTCATAGGATGCACTTGTTAAGACTTGTGTATTAAAAAAAAAAAAAAAAAGATACTTTCCACTATTTATGGTTCACTCATTTACCGTTAAGACCATTTTCCATAGTTGTCATGTGGTGAGGAGCTCGAGAGAAAGGGAATTAAAATGGAAAGCTTTATTATGCATATAACTGAAACTGTAAACTGTGCAAAGCAAATGGCAAACAATTCAAGGAGAGAGATGGGAGAATATAAAGCACTCATCAGAGCTCTGTTTCTCACTTCTTTTGCTGAGTCTTGAGTTCTTTTACCCTCTCTTCCGTTGCCTTCAACGCTTTCCCGTAGATATCAATCAACTGAAAAAAAATGATAAAATCCCAAGGAGGAAGAAGAAAAAGAGAGTTTCAGGGAATTGGTCACAAGATTTAGCAGACAAAAGCCTTAAAATGTCTCAAGATTGGCAATTTACCTCATCGATCTCTTCAGGTGAGATAATGAGCGGTGGAGACATCATTATGCTATCACCTGCAACACGGACTAACATCCCACGCTTCTGGCACTCGGCTCCAAAGTATGCGCCAATACCTGTAAACATTAATTGAAAATTGTAGGGATTTAGTAAAGTAATGAGTTTAGGAGAGGAGAAACATTTTTTGTTTGGTCATGAGAGGAGACTTTACCCCATTCTGGTGGAAATGGTTCGTTTGGTGATTTGTTGTCTGTAAACTCAGTCCCGAGAATCAAACCCGTTCCTCTTATCTGAAACGATCACAAAATGCCCAAATGTTCAATCAAATACATCAAAAGAAGAGCTGGTGAGTAATGACCAAGAGATATTATACCTCTCCAATAATAGGACTACTCTTGGAGAAAGCTTTAAGACCATCTTGAAATCTTGGGGCAACTTTGGCGACATACTCTGGTATGTTCCTTTCCCTGTAATATGAATAAAATAAGTGCAGATAAGAATAGAGAAACGAGTAACTTTATCACCTGTGTGTGAGACAGGTTTTGAGTTTTTGGTAAATTAAAATTTTAAAACCGGCTCACTTGCATGAACGAGCAAAGTGACAAACTTACTTATATATCTTTAACGCTTCAATTGCAACAGCACATGAAACTGGATGACCAGAATAAGTAAATCCATGCGAGAAAGCACCTGACATAAAAAAAAATTTACCGGCATTTTAAGATCAAAACATTGGGATATTACCACGTGAACATTACTAAAAGTACCTAGCTTGTTGCTTTGAGAATAAATGACATCTGCCACTTCTTGACTCAGAAGAATGGCTCCAATCGGCATATATGCTGAAGAAAGTGCCTGCATATTAAAACATTTACAACATGTATGGGAAATTTGTCAACAGAAAAAAAAAACTACTAATCAGTTTGCAAAATCTCACCTTAGCTAAGGAAACAAGATCTGGCTTGATGTTGTATTTGTCACAGCCAAACATTGTCCCGAGCCTTCCAAATGCACATATCACCTTAATTAAAGTCCAAAAAAAATAAAAGTAGATAATGGTATCTTTTCTTCTTGATCGATTTTGGGGTCATGATCCTGTGTGTGGACTGATAGTAAACATGGTTCAATTAGATATGCACATACCTCATCAGCAATGAACAGGATATCATATTTCTTAACAACAGCTTGGACCTGCAGCACAGAAAAAGAGCTCAATGTCACATCCAGAAAGATCTAACCACTAAACCGCATAATCATGCTAACGGTACTTAGAACCAAAAAAGTTTACGAAAATGACCTTTTCAAAGTAGGTAGCAGGTGGAGGTATCACACCTCCCGCACCCATGACGGGTTCAGCGATAAAAGCACCAATCTAGCAAGAAGACATTTGTGTTAGATTGAGATTCCAACATCATCATTAATGCATAAAGACCGGAAGTATTAGAAGAATGTTTACAGTTTCTGGTCCCTCTTTGATGATAAGATCCTCTAAATTCTTGGCTAATCTGGTTGAGAACTCCTCTTCCGTTTCACCTGGACAAACACTTCCAAGGTTAAGATCAATGACTACTATTACTTTAAAAATGGAATTAGAATCATTCATAGTTCATACCTGGAAGATGAAAACGCCAATAGTGAGGGCAATCTGTGTGCAGCACAAATGGTGCAGGCAAATCAAAATTTTGGTGCAGGGCTGGAAGACTGGAAGAATGGAATATATTTGTTAGGAAAAAGAAGAAAAGAATCTTTAGCACTTCTAAAAAGAATGTCTGAGGAACTATATTTATCCTACCCGGACAAACTTGCTGATATTAGAGTGGAGCCATGGTACCTGAAGCCATAAAACTGCACTAATAAATACTTTGAGTTCTTATGAAAACAGACAAACACGAAATGACAAGCAAATATCTTTTCTCACGATTTGTTTCTTGCGATAAACTTTTTCTTCTCGGGCCTTCCAAGTGCGTTATTGTAATACCAAACCAGCTTGACCTGCAGATAGATACATGAGATTTATAAACCACTCTTATAGGCCGACAGCTTAGAAAATCAGGGTACGTCGTATAGTTATGAAAACCTCAAACCTGTGTATCATTGGCCTCTGATCCACTGTTTGTAAAAAATGCTTTGGCCATTTTGTTAGCCGTGAACATGTCTAAAAGATCCTTAGCAAGATCCTGTTTTGCAGGAAAAACATCACAGTGATCAAATTCTTTTTGATTACCCATCAAGTATACTGCCCTGAGTCTTAACAGCACACAGAAAGCAGCAGTAGAATGTAGAAAAAAAACATTATAATAATGACACCAAGAGGAAATGTCTGAGTACCAGAGAGGGTTTAGTAGTACGGTTCCAAAAGGAGTGATAAAACGGCAAGGTGTTTAACTGCTCCACAGCAGCAGAAACAAGCCGTGGCTCATTTCCTCCTGCAAGATTTTGGGTATCAATGAGGGTCAGAGTCAAGGACGTAATGCTAACACATTCACAACTATCCAGGAAGACCAAACTGTACAAAGAGAAACATAACAGATAAACGAGGAAACAACCTAAGGCTGTACACCAAAGACCAGCGAGAGAATCAAGATACTTTGTCCCTTGGTCATCATACACATAACTTCCCTGTACAAGTTTAAGAAAAATGTCACACTTAACATACATACCAGTTTGAATCAACATTTACATTGCATGCCGATAAAAAAACCAACAACCAGAAAAGAAAATTGACATTTTTGATATGTACCTCAGACTTTGCTATGACCAAGGGATGTATATCAGCACTCTGCCACCCAGCTGTAAAAGGTGCAAGCATATCATGCCCCTTAGACCTGCTCAGAGATTTCATGTAGCTCTAAGAAACACATTTCCACTATTCATTGTCTCATTGAAGACGCTACCAAACAAAACTCATGAAGCCTTTATTTACTTTACTGAAGCATCAGAAATCATCAAATCGAAACTCACCCAACCGTGTTTTGCTTCTCCGGTGATGCTTCTGTAGTGAAGATCCTCGAGCCAGACATGGATTTGGCAGGAGCAGCATACCTGCTCTGCAAATTAACCTGCACATCACTATTTGTGTTATTATATAATGATTTCCAGAGAATTTCTTCAATCACTATTTGGGTTCCCTGATTACTGGAGAATCCCTAAAAAGTATAATCACGCCTGAGCTTTTTCATCCTGATCCAGGTCATTGCTTGGAATATCAATTTGGTCAATGCTTCTGAATCCTGATCTACTAAGCGAAACGAAGAAGAGTGACGAGTGAACTTATGATTTTGATTTTGATTTTGATGATGATGATGATGATGATGATGATGATGATGACGACGCAGTTAAAAGCAATCGAGGATCATCTATCTATCTGGAAACGATAAGATCATCGAAAGAAACCTGAGCGGTACGAGCCAAGCGTCGGAGGCTGTTGACTACTGCCATTTCTCGTAAGTCGGATCTCGAACCAGAGAGAAGAAAGTATTTTGTAGAGATGATCAAAGAAGAGGAATCTGTAGAATCCTGGATTCTTTGAGAGTGAGGATCAAAATATCTCTTAAGAGTTCCATTTGATTTTGACCAATGACGTGTCATTGAGTCATTGTGTTACAATTATTTATTGATATAGGCAGCCATATTTAGCAATTTCTTACCATATTATTAAATCATCGCACCAACTAGGCCAACTAGTAGAAACAAATTTTCCAAACTTGGTTACATATTAAATTGAAGTTAGTAGGGGAAAACATTTTATATAAATTTACGGGTGTTCAATATATTATACATCAAATACATTTTTTTTTTTTGTTTTTATGCCTTACGGATGATTTGCATATCTAACCATATTGGGTCATTGATTTAAGAATATAGCCATATTGAAATCAACTTGGATAACAAACCAAATTTAGACTATTTACTCCTTCGTTGATATAAGCATGAAAAATGGGAGAGACGAGAGGCTGAGAACTAGAGAGAGAAAGTGATTTTACTATACTGCACTGTCATTGTCTATACTGTTCTGTTTAAATATAAAATATGGTTACCCATTTGTTTTGTTTACTTTGTTAATCTTACACTAAAAATCGATGACATCTTTAAATACTACTTAAAAACACACATATATTTATTTTTGTATACCATGATTTGAAAAACGGATACAAATTTTTAAAATAGGTGAATAGTGTTACTAATAAAGAACATACCAGTCTATATAAATACACATAGAATAGAATAATATTATTTACGATAAGATTTACTTCAAAAGAATAACATGAATCGTGCTATACTATAAATGTTTACATATTTGGTTGTTGGGAGAGAACAAGTGGAAAAATATGAGAGAAATTGTGTTTGCACTGCTGCGGAATAGGTGTTTGCACTGCTGCTGGAAGGGGATACAAGTGAGGACGAAGAAGGAGAAAAAAAAATAAAAAGAAGAAGAATAAGTAGGGGAGAATATTCTAACATACTATACTATGATCATAAAATATAGTAACATACTATACTATTTACCAAATATTTTACTAGTTTCACTATATTTTGGATTTGAGTTTAATTTTTTATGTAGTGTTTAATTTTTGTGATTAAGGTTCAAAATTTAGAGTTTATGATTTAATTTTAGATATTTATTTAATTAATTTATTATTTTGGTCAATAAAATAAAATAATATTATATTCTATGTATTTTATGTAAATAGTATAGTATCAGAGTTTGTTGGGAGAGAAAAAAAATAAACATATGAGAGAATTTGATGTGTGCACTGTTGCTGGAATATGGGATATAGTGTTTGTAATAGTGCATGAAGGGGGGGGGGAGACCTGAGGAAGAGGAGAGAGANACAAGAGATATGATAGTAATGTATATATTGTAGAAAAAATATATAATATATTCTAACTACACTCTCAATATAGTTACGCTGTTAATATCCATTTCTAATATAATTATTTAGTGTTATTCCCCTTGTTTTATTGACACAATATGATAAGAATATTTTTTTTTTCCGACTAAACAAATATATTGATATCAAAACGAGTTTGCAAAGTCGTTACAAAAAGTGCGAAAACAAATTATTACATAAGCAGATATATGCGCCATATACTGAAGACGATAGAAACTAAGAAGTGAATTTGACGATGCTTTTCTTAAAGTCTTACTGGCTAACGGATTATTAAATCCGTTATTTTCCTCCTTTGTAATCGAACTTCTTATGCGACAATTGTGCGTGGCTATCTTTTCTTTATAAAAGAAACTCCAATTTGCACATCGCATTACAAAATCCATTGCTTTCGTTGATAGCTCCGAACATTCGACAATCTGATACCAATCATTCCGTATCAGAGTCATTGTAGAAAAATTTGACTTTGGTGTTCTCCCGAATCGATCCCAATAGAGAATAAAATTTATGGCGTTCCACTTATCACAGATTATCGGTGCTGGTTTCCCCGATCCATCTTCAAGCATATGTTTGCTCACAATTGATATCCCCAGTTTCCAAATACGACAGACTTTGAAGCAATCACCCCCAAAAGGGAAAGCAACCCAACCAGAAAATCCACAAAATAACTTTGTCGATTTTGAAGTCGGGGAAAGGAAACCTCGAGAAGAGGAATTGAAATCAAACTGCCAAAATCCATCCATCAAGCATGCTGAAAAATTGTGCCAAAAAGATTTTTTTTTTTTATAGATATGCGCTGGATTTTCACCAATATGAGGATTTATGGAAGTTCGAATAGCGTCGGCCAACACCGCAGAGCCACCGGAAAATTAAGCCTGTAATCAAAGATCGCCAATTGAAGATAATACATTGTAGATCCGACCATGCGTCAAAATCAAGTGCCAATCCAAAGAACAAAAAGAAAACGACGATAAACCCGCAATCAATCACGTCTACAATCATTGTTATCTTCCAATTTCCTTGCGAAACCACTGTTTCAACGTCGTAGTCACTTGATTTTTCACCAAAAACCATCCGACCTTGACGGGAATAGAAACTAAAACTAAGAGAAAAGAAAAGCAAGAGTACGACCGAGGCTAGAGCCGACGTCGGTCGGAGAAACAACGTGAAAAAGTATTTTTTGGTCAATCGCCTTCTTCGTCGTTGGGAGAGAAAGCGTGTGAGTGAAAATAAAGCGGAAAAAATAGCAGAATAATTAAAAGCGGGAAAACATAACATAGCAATATAAGATAAAAATAGTGGTATCAATTTAAATACCGCTATTTTTTTGGCTTTTTAGTAATTGATTACCATCAACTGTATTTTTTTTAACCTATGCGACAAAAGATTATCGATAAAACATAGGTTAAAACATAAATGATTTTTTACTATGTTAATTTTATTTTTTTGTCTAACAACATATAATATACAGAATCGAATCCAAGTGATAACACAATAGTGATAATAACACAAATTACTAGGCTATATATCGTTATCGGTATATTAATTTAAATAACAAGATAAAATGTAGTTACAAAAAAAAAAAAAAACAAGATAAAAATGATCCGCTTAAGATTACAAACATTACAAAATCAGTCACATCATATCATAGATGACAACACGTCACATAAGATAAAAAGATTTTTGTCTTCTTATTCAAATATAATAATAGTGTAAATGCATGCATTGAACAGTATGATAGTTGCTACAAAAAAAAAAATATATATATATATATAACAATAATAATAAAGTAAACTGCTTGCCGTTTTACAGCTCAATAAACGCTGCTAACTTCAGGTTACCACGGCGCAATTTAGCACCGTACGGCGTGCAATCTATCAATCATTCATTCGTATCTGACGAGAGGGAAACGAAACGATAAATCAATTTTTAGCAAGTCAAGTCCTATCTATCTGTAATCTTCTTCAAATAGAGAGTGTGAAAGATAGAGAGAGAGAGAATGGACTTTTTGGAGAGAGAAAAAGTATTGTGAGAAAGACGGTCAGTGACTGAAGAAGATCACTCACCCTCTCTGGAGATCTCATCGGCCGATCTTTCCTTCCCCGCCGGTAAAGTTTTCTAATTTTGCTTTTTTTTTCTCTCGAGTTCCGTTTGATGTCTGCTCGTTTCTCAACTCTCGTCTCTCTTAATTTCAGAGTTTCTTGCAAAGTTTGGGTTATTAATTGTTGGTATAAAGAAGTTGTTGATTTAGTGTTCGTCACTATACTTTTGGGATCCAGAAGAATTTAGCGACTCAATTGAGTTTCCTTATCTGTGTATATGTGCTTTTAAGTGCTTATTAATCAAACCCAAAACAGAAAGTTTTCGTTTTTATTTTTGTTGTTTTGAATAATTCAGTTGCTAAATGCAATCCTGCAGGTCGTTGTTATCTTTGCTGATCGTTGAAATTTTGATACGATGGGTGCTTCGGGGAGATGGATTAAAGCATTGGTTGGTTTCACAAAATCTGATAAGTCAAGGTCTTCAAAAAAAGATGAAAATGTGAGTACACTATGCTATATTTGGTTACAAGAGTGTCTCTTTATCGAATTTTGCCAATGTTGGTTAAAAAGATGTATGCAACCTTCTTTTTATTTGTATTTTTTTTCATTTATATGTTTGTTCAACTGATGAAGGTGAAGATTGCCACCAAGATCCGGTTTGGGAGAAAGAATTCAGTTGATTTTGACGCTAAAAATTTCCAATTTGAAGATTCCAATGCGCATAGTATGATAGATACTGGGGTCTCTACTTCGTCTTCACTGCAATCATATGAAGAGCAAAGGAAGGAACATCGGGCTGCCACACGCATCCAAACAGCATATCGAGGATTTCTGGTTTTAGTTTTGGCTACTTACTTTGATCTGTTTCTCCTTGTAGTCTTGTATTTCTATTAGCATGCTCTGCTTTATGGCTTTGACTGGACTGACATAAAGATGATACATTTCGTAGGCTAGAAGGGCTTTACGGGCATTGAAGGGATTGGTTAGACTTCAAGCCCTTGTTAGAGGACACGCTGTGAGAAAACAAGCAGCTGTAACGCTTCGATGCATGCAAGCGTTAGTAAGAGTTCAGGCTCGTGTACGTGCAAGACGTGTTCGTCTCGCCTTGGAAAGTGAAACGGGTCAGCAGACGCTTCAGCAACAGCTAGCTGATGAAGCCCGAGTTCGAGAAATAGAGGTGATGTTCACTTGTCTCAGTTATTTACAAACTTTGTATGGCCTTTAATTTTTGTTGAGAGAATTACAGTCATGTTGACTATGTGTTATCATCTCTCAGGAAGGTTGGTGCGATAGCATTGGATCTGTTGAACAAATACAAGCAAAGCTGCTAAAGAGGCAGGAAGCTGCAGCTAAGCGTGAGAGGGCTATGGCATATGCTTTGACTCACCAGGTTACTCACAACCACTATGCTAGTTAAGAAATAATTGTTTGAATTTGCTCACTTTGTACGAATCATAACATCCCTGAATAGTCTCTTTGATTGTCATTGGTTCTCTTCCATAGGACCAATCTTTAACCAAACACTATGACTAGCAAAACTGAGTTTTTTTTTTCTTCTCAATTCTCTTTACCTTCTCCCTACAGCTGTCTGTTAATGGATAACTTTTTTCCGCCGGATCAATTTAGTCATTTGTTTTTCCATGAAAGTGGATCTTTTTGCCTATGCTACTGGCCTCATCTCAGCCTCGTTAACAGTTTCCGGTGCTGTTGTTTCTTTGTGGCTGCAAAAGGATCTTTCTTTATCTTACATGCAAATTGCTCTCTTGTAGTGGCAAGCGGGAACTCGGCAGTTATCTGTGCACAGTGGCTTTCAACCTGACAAAAACAACTGGGGATGGAACTGGTTGGAAAGATGGATGGCTGTTCGTCCATGGGAGAACCGGTTTCTTGACAGTAACCTCAGGGAGGATACGACATTAGGTGAAAATAATATGGAGCAGTCTGAGAATGTGCATAAAACGCAGATGAAAAATGCAAGCAAGATGCCAAACACTTCAAATCTTGTATCCGGTGTTTCAAGTCAGAAGGCAACCGGGCCATCTCTGTCGGATGGTAATTCGTCTTCTCCTGGAATATCTTCAAGCATTCCAGTGGTATCCAAGGCTAGGTCAAAGCTTGCTAAAGACGATCTTGCTGTAGAAGTTAACTCAAAACCTGGTGGTGGTCCAAGATCGCACAGCAATCCGAAAGAAAGATCAAGAGAGCCAATTAGATCTTCAAAGGAACGATTATCTCTGCCAAACAGTGGTCAGATTCTCTTTCTCTATGCCTAGGAAACCTCGTTTCTTTTCCCTTTTTTATGATTGAGGGAATAGTCTTATCAACATGGTGATAGTGATAAGAGAATCAGTTTTGCATTGGTCATAAAGGTGCAAACCACAATTTAGATATTAGGATAACTAAGTTTTAGTAAAACCCACAGATCTGATCTAATGTGCCAGTGGAGAGTTTGACCAGGCCTCAAATCAATCAATTAAACATGGAACAAGTCACATTCATCTAAGAAGCACTACATTTGATCTTTGAAACATTTCGGTTGTCTTTTGACCTATTGTCCTTTTAAGTCTAAATTGTGAATATTGTTGAGCAGGAAAATCCTCAGGATCTCAGGCAGCTAAAGCCAACCGAGCGGGAAAACTCACGCCAACATCTCATAAAGTAGTCGAGGAGAAATCTGCCCAACACCAGAGAAGACGTAACTCCGATCCAATAAAACAGAGGCGTGCATAGCCCTGTTAAGTGTGTAGCTCTGAGAATTGTCAGCCCTCCCTCTCCCATCGTCCATGTACATACACAGCTTCTGATGAAAGGAAATAAAAAATGTAAAAAGACAAAATTCATGGGAGAACACAATGGGTTTCAAACTCGAGAGAAAGCTGCTTGGTTCATCGATCAAGAAGAGAACAACGTCGTACTGGCGTCTTTCTGCCTTCATTGTTGTCGTTATTTATGTTAGCCATCCCTTTTTTGTCCATGATTCTCTGTGGATTCGTATATGGATCGGTAAGTAGTGTTACTATTTTAAGTAAGGTGTTTAGGGTATATTTGTGAAACAGTTTTTGTTGGGAGAACGGACCATGCTGCTTCATGGCCCTCCCAATGTGATTATATAGAGTACGTTGTTTTGTATACTCATTTTCCATTTCAAAGAGTGATAATCATAATTATATATCATTTAGCTTCGAAACGGCATACTAATTAGTTGATTAATCAAAAGTGCAGGGAAATAAAATGTCGTCAACTAAGCAAAGAGATAGGCGAAAGAAGAAGTCTGTCTATACATGGATGGTTTTATGAAGAATCAAAAAGTGATGACATTTCTGATTTCTGGCTAACAAGACGCGCCGACCAAAGAAGCTCGAATCTTTGGAAGAAACAATAATAGTCCTAATTTAACATTGAGAAATGACTGCGAACTTCGCACAAATTCCAGTGACTCGGAAACTCAATTTCAAACCTCGCAGTTCCCGCATCAAACAGCAAAAAAACTGTTGTCCGTGGACCGTTCCATTGATTTTGAGCCTCTCCAGGAATTGGGAAGGCGTTTTGTAGAAGATATCAGAGCCTTTCGAGAAATACACTTGGTTTATCTACTTAATGCTAGAACCGGGTTGCGAGTTTGTCCCAAGACCTCCAGGGGCAAACACGGGAAGCTGGTTTGAGGTTGAATCCCTTCTGAATCTTGAATCACGATGAAGTGTCGATGCCAATCTGTCTTGTCCATCTCTTACCAAGCCCCTTTCATTTCTCGGGTTATTTATAGTTGGGATATTAACCAGAGGTCCTCCAAAGAAGATAGAGTCACCTGTATATGTCAGTCTTCTCTCGGCTTGCTGCAAAGGAAGAGGAGCCTTTAGCGCTGATGATCCAGAAGATGAATCTTGAGGTGGAAGAATGGGTCTTGGATTCTGAGTGTTGGCTATTTGTGAGCTAGGATTTGGCAATCTGTTGCGGACTTCAGGCATTGTCGTTACAGGAGCTGATACGTATCTCCCAGCTTCGGGATCCCAAACAACCGATGTCTTTCTCACGTCTCTCAGAAGAGAAGTTGCAGGAGCGGAGAGAAACAGTGGATCAACGCCATTTCCTCTGTGCAGCACCTTTTCATCAAACGTCGAGTGCATGTGATGGGTTGTAGCTGCAAAGCGATGGTCAATTACTGTAGGATTTTGAGGGAGAGGAGCAAGTGTGACAGACTCGTGAACATGGCTTGGACTGCTGAAATTGCTCAGGCCATGGCTCCCAGTGTCATACTCATCCCGGCTACTTTGGCTTGGTGCAAACGAGTTTCTAGAAAGAGATGACCTTAGATCATTGTTCCGTATCTCTGTACTTGCAGCCACATTTGCATCTGTGCTTACACTACTGATGATACTAACCGTGCCAATGGAACTAAGTTCATTATCTGGTAAATGGCGATTATCTATCCGTCTTAGGACAGATGAAGATGCTCTGGCTCTGGCGGCTGCCCTTGCAGCTTCATTTGCATCCAACTTCGCGAGCTTCCATGCATTACGTTTGACGGGTCTTTTCGGAGCCTTGATGCCTCTCTCTGCTGCATCTGGATCTACGGTCGACGGGACCATGTGAGGGTCTAAATGGGGAATGACTTCATCCTGCATACAAATAATAAGTGTTGAACTGGCAAGTCAATTCCGGAACATCATCTCAGTTTAGGCAGTACATGTATGCAACAATTAACGCATTTCAGCATCGGCTTTCAAGGTTATATATGCGATTGATACCATGGATAACACGACATTCAAATGATGTATATGAGGTATAAAACCCAACTATTGCAACCAAAACTCTAATGAGTTTCACAAGGGATTAGACATGCGATGAAAGGGAACCGTTGGATGTTTAGGAAAAGGGAAAGATACCTGATTATCAACAAACACTCTAGGTGGAGTGCACCAGACCCCCTTTTTGTATGGTAGACCGAGAGAGCTTCCACCACTAAATCCGGTTGTGGCAGACCCGGTGGGAGAATAGAGCACATTCTGAATTTCCTCGTCAACAGATGCTCCAGCTGGCGCCTCGCTCATGGCCCTCATTGCCACAACATACTCATATGTTGTAATTCCCTGCCGATATTAAACAGAAGACAAGTTCACATTGCTTATATTGGAACATGCCATCAGCAAATTATAAACAAAGTTGTAGACATAAGTTAAATACCGTAGTTAGAGCTTCTAAATTGGGAAAAGAATTAGGGAGAATGGTTCAGATGGTTATAATTATGAAAGATACAGGTGAACATCAAGATATACAGCAGTTAACCAAAATAATCCAAGATTAACCTCACTACTATGTAGAGCATGGATCTCTTGTGCTACTAACTTCTATCTTAAAATTCTTAGCATGATATCTTACCGTATGAAAAATTATCAGTGTTATAAGTAACTAAAATCAGAGCTAGCTTTTTTCCTACTGACCTTTTTAATGAGCAGCATGTGGAAAAAGAGAAGTTCACCCAGTGGAAAACATGCCAGAATGGTAACAGCAGTGCAAAGGCCCTACATAATTTGCAGATATGACATTAGGAAATAGGAGCACACCTCAAAGCAACGACACAACATCAAGAATACTTACAACAACTGCCGCAAAAGGCGCACGCGAGAAACTATTTCCAAGTCTATTGACAATTTCGGTTGCCATGCTCTTCTTATTAACAAATACACGCACTATAACTGCAATTCCAACTGCTGCTTCAATAATGAGCTGAAGTAGAAAGCGTAACCTGTTAGTGGTTAAGTGAGAAATAAGTTCAAGAAATAGCACATACAAGGCAAATACATACCCAAAGAAGGCTGGCAGTCATCAGAGAGACAAAAGTCATGTAGTTTTTGCGACCCACACAATTGTTAAGCCACTGTAGCATTGATTACAACTATGTCATCTACTGAACCCATGAAAATCCAGTCAAATATCCAGAAAAGGGCAATTGATTGCAATAAAAACATTTGAAGCATCAGAAAGTTTACCTTGCAATGGTGATCGAAACCATCAACACATTTATCACAGCTCCGACAATGCTTGCTGAACTTGCGTACCTGTGAAACATACAGAGTTCAGAACCAAAAGGCATACACGTCTAAAATTTGAAGTAAAATTCTTTCCCTATAAAGGTTTCTAAGCAAATTCTACGAAATAAACCCCAAAGGATTTAATTGTTTTCTACTGCTCATGCATAATTGACTTTTATATTAAAGAGCATACATGTACACATGACATATACAACTATGGGGACTTGATGTAGCTTTCTGAATCTTGGAACCATGTTACTATACCTCAGAATTGCACAATGTGCAAAACAAAGCCTCTTCGCTGTTTCCCTGTTGTTCAGCTGTCTCTTCCTGTTTCCAGCAGTCTTCAAGAACAAACACGCAACAGAAGATAGCCAGAGGATTATAGCAAGGTTTTCTACGAACAGAGTCCACTCTTTGAGCGTCTCCTACAGAACCTTTCACACTAGAGTTTGCTGCTAAGGTAGAATTCCTGGAGACAACAGAGGGAGAAGACTGCAACTGACTGCCAGTTTCATCAAAATTCCCGGAGATATCTCTGGCTGATAAGGCATGAGCCATGTCAGCTCTGTGAATGCCTGTATCAAATATTGACATGATTCTTGGATCCGCAGGATTGATTGCAGTACACCGAACATACAGAACGAAAACAAGAAGAGCCTGAAAACACATAATCCATCAACATTGGGAAATGCAGTAAGATATGTATGACTGGCTCTTGAATAGGCTAGGCTAGGTTAGGCAGTAAAAAGAGGGAAAGACATGTTTGATCGTGTATTGATCTTAACACTTATAAGCATCATCTCTATTTTCTAGCTCAGATGCTCAAGCGCATAGCTGTAGAACCTAAAACTCGTGATGAATTTGCAAATTGATCCTAAAATTCAATGCTTGCTCTCTTGGGTATATAGTTTTATCCAAAGATTCAAGTTGCTAAAAACCCATTTTCGAACTTCAACTAGATTGGGAAGTATACAGCTTGAGAAGCATTGAACATACCACCGGAGAGTAAACACCGATCAAAACGTATTCCCAAATGCGGCCTCCGACGAAAGGAGCGAAGAAAGCATAGTAAGCGACCACCAACAAGCAAAACACCGTAATCGCAATCACCTGACAACAAAAATATCAAAACCATTTCTATCGTCAATCAAAATCGAGACTTTCGATTGACCAGATTCTGGAAACCGTCGTCAACAGAATCAAACAAAATTGGAATTCGATTCATGGTTAGAGAAGGTAACGAATCGATTACTTGGAGTGTGTGAGCGGGAAGTTGCCAACCGTGTTTCCTCACCATAGCTTCTCCAATAGCCAGAAAAAAAAAAAACAATATGCCAGCCGAAAACCTAATGTCGACAACGTCTCCGCCACGTTGCCACCGCCGTGATGATCAAGTGGGAGAGTGTTGATGGCGGAAACGGGATTAGCTGTAAGACGGAAGAAAAGGAAAGTGAGAAAATATCGTCTCTCTCTCTGACTCAGTTTAAGTCATAATTATTGACCTAACTATTACTAATTTCGTGGACTAATTCTAATATACAAAATTAGTTAGTGATAAGAAGAAACTTATTAGCCAAATTAGGGCTGGGCATAAAACCCGAAACCCGAACCCGAACCGAAAAACATGATCCCGATCCGAACCCGATTTGCTAAAAACCCCGAATGGATCCTAAACTCATAAATTCGAAGAACCGAACCCGAACCGAGAACTGAATGGGTACCCGAATTACCTGAAATATAATTATATACCCAAAATATTAATTATATTAAGATTTGATATAACTCAATTACCCAAAATTACAATTATAAACCCAAATATATCAATTATTTTATACCAAAATAACTGAAATACCCAAAATAAATGAAATATATGAAAGTTCTTAGTTATATTTGTCAAATTTTAACAAAATTTATTCAAATTTTAACCAAAATTTATTTAATTTAACCAATTTTTTTACCTTTTTCAAATATTTTGGATACCCGAACCCGAACCGAACCCGAATGGAACCGAACCGAACCCGAACCGAATTTCTAAAATACCCGAACGGGTCCTCCAAGCCTAAACCAAAATACCCGAATACCCGAAATACCCGACCCGAACCCGAATGGGTACCCGAACGCCCACCCCTAAGCCAAATTTAGAGTAATATATTTTTTTGTAAAAGGCAATTTAGAGTAATATCACTAACTAAAAAAATTATACAAAATTATTTTAGAGATAAAATTTGACACAAAAATTAAAAACTTAGAAATTTTATTTTGAATATTAGAAAATATTGTAAGCCACCATAATTTTTAATAAGTTTTTAAATTTTGTGTTAATAATTTTTGAAAATATAGAAAACCGTCGCAAAAATTGTAGAGATAAAATTTGACACAAAAAATGAAAAACTTAATAGAAATTTCATTTTGAATATTAGAAAATATTGTAAACCTATTTAACCAACATGACTTCTCACCACCGTAAATACTTGGAAATACCAAATGGTTCTAGGTTAGTAGCGAATTCTCGTATCTCTAAACGTTATAAATTTGTGAACTTTTAAGTTCGAATTAATATTACAAAGTCATAAAAAAAAATACAATGAGATGTTATATTAAAAATAATACTCTGACAACAAAAAATACAAACTAAATATATAGATATTTGAAATTAAAAAAAAATATACACCAAGTGGTTGGTGGTCTAGTGATACTTGAGAGTTTTCAAAATCACTAATTTAACTCCACTTAGGAAGAGTGATTTACGTCTTATCGGCCGGCTACAAACACGGAGGGAGATTATAGTCCAAACTCCGGAACTTCGAAGGTTTATCCAAGAAAAAAAAAATTAAAAGGAAAAACTACAAGCTAATTTTGTTTTTTTGGTTTGTTTAAAATAATTGAAACAAGTACAATGGTAATCGTTCGTGGACCAACCATTTAAAAGCCTAAGTCTAGTCGGACGCACCCAATAGACTATAGTATAATTATTCATGATGCCATTCCATTATTCACGCTTCATCTATTTTACCAGGCAAGTGTTGGCACGCGCAACGCGTGCGCCGTGGGGAAATATCGAACACCGAGAACAACTTAAAACACACAAAAAAAAAAAGTGTTTCTCTTTAAGTGGAGAGAGAGAGAGAGACAACAAAAATATATCATCAACATGGTGGGGAGCTGCGTTTAGACAG
The DNA here is from genome assembly GCA_002933915.1 of Eutrema heterophyllum. Taxonomy (NCBI): domain Eukaryota; kingdom Viridiplantae; phylum Streptophyta; class Magnoliopsida; order Brassicales; family Brassicaceae; genus Eutrema; species Eutrema heterophyllum. Next base: position 724,423 of record PKMM01021804.1, read on the forward strand.
AGAGAAACCCTAGAACCAAAAAGAGGAATCGTGCCTCCTTCCTCCCACTCGCTCCCTCAGATCGCGTGAACACCACACACGAGATTTCTCTCTTTTCCTCCCTCTTCTCTCTATCATCCCCTTCCTTTCGCAGATCGAAACGCCAACTCGCACCGATTGGCGCGTGCGTTGCTTCTTCTTCTTCCTCGAATCGTCGTCTTCTTCTTCTTCCTCGCCACGAGATTATAGATTGCTGCTTTCGATTCGCCTTGTTTCTCCAATCTCTCTGCTCTTCGTACGAGGTAATTTCATTTCGGTTTCTAATAGTGGAACCACAAATTGCGGATATATACAGTGTTTGATCAGCTTCGCTTCTTGTTTCCATCAATTTGAAATTTGGATTCAAGAATATGTATTAGAGACCTGCGATGATGATGAATGAAATCATTAACCACTATGAATTTAGCTTCGAGTACTACTTTCTCTGCAATTATGAGAACAAAATGCATATACATTTGTTAATTTCCACGGAACTTGATTCTCTGATTGTGTTATCTTTTTTTGTGGCTAATCTTGTTTACGTTTTGACCTAAAGATGTACCTTATGCTTAGATTTTTTCAGTGTTGCAGGGAGTCTGCTTCCTTGGATTATAGGAAACTTCTTTTGTCATGGATATAGATCTCCGATTACATTCAGGTGACCTCTGCAAGGAAGGTGATGAGGATAGGGGACTTGATAATGTGTTGCAGAATGAGCACAAACTTCATGATGCTGATGAGGATATGGATATTGGCAAAATCGAGGACGTCACGGTCGAGGTACATACCGACGACCGTGCCGGCATGGGTGTTCCAACGGGGGAGTTGGTTGAATACACCGAGGGTATGAATCTTGAACCTTTTAACGGTATGGAGTTTGAGTCACACGGTGAAGCGTATTCGTTCTACCAGGAGTATTCTCGGGTGATTGGATTTAACACCGCGATACAGAACAGTCGTAGATCAAAGACGACGAGAGAGTTTATAGATGCGAAATTCGCTTGCTCTAGGTATGGTACTAAAAGAGAATATGACAAATCCTTCAATCGGCCACGAGCTAGGCAAAGCAAGCAAGACCCTGAGAATATGGCTGGTCGACGAACATGTGCAAAAACCGACTGCAAAGCCAGCATGCATGTTAAGAGAAGGCCGGATGGAAAATGGGTAATTCACAGCTTTGTGAGGGAGCATAATCATGAGCTTTTACCTGCACAAGCGGTGAGTGAACAGACTAGAAAGATATATGCTGCTATGGCTAAGCAGTTTGCTGAATACAAAACTGTTATCAGCCTAAAAAGCGATTCGAAAAGTTCTTTTGAGAAAGGTCGGAATTTATCAGTGGAGACAGGGGATTTCAAATTCCTGCTTGACTTCTTGTCACGGATGCAAATTTTGAATTCCAACTTCTTCTATGCGGTAGATCTTGGCGATGATCAGCGACTGAAGAATGTATTTTGGGTAGATGCAAAGAGCAGGCATAACTATGGCAGTTTTTGTGATGTTGTTTCTCTAGACACCACCTACGTTAGAAACAAGTACAAGATGCCACTTGCGATTTTTGTTGGAGTGAACCAGCACTACCAATATATGGTCCTTGGGTGTGCCTTAATATCCGACGAGAGTGCAGCAACATTTTCTTGGTTAATGGAGACCTGGCTGAAAGCGATGGGGGGACAAGCTCCAAAGGTTTTGATCACTGAGCAAGACGTTGTATTGAACTCCATTGTCCCCGGAATCTTCCCCAATACCCAACATTGCCTTTTTCTTTGGCATGTTTTGATTAAGGTTTCTGAGAATCTTGGTCAAGTTGCTAAGCAACATGAAAATTTTACAACAAAGTTCGAGAAGTGCATCTATAAATCATGGAAGGAGGAAGACTTTGCTAGAAGATGGTGGAAGATTCTTTCTAGATTCGGCCTCAAAGACGATCAGTGGATGCAGTCGTTATATGAAGACCGCAGGAAATGGGCACCGACCTACATGACTGATGTTCTTTTAGCAGGGATGTCTACATCTCAAAGAGCTGATAGTATTAATGCTTTCTTCGACAAGTACTTGCATAAGAAGACTAGTGTACAAGAATTTGTGAAACTATATGATACAATTCTGCTAGATAGATGTGAAGAAGAAGCCAAAGCGGATTCTGAAACGTGGAACAAGCAGCCAGCAATGAAGTCTCCATCACCATTTGAGAAGAGTGTTTCTGAAGTCTATACTCCTGCTGTATTCAAAAAATTTCAGATTGAAGTTTTGGGTGCAATTGCGTGTAGTCCCAGAGAGGAGAACCGAGATGCAACATGCTCTACTTTTAGAGTTCAGGATTTTGAAAACAACCAGGACTTCGTTGTAACATGGAACCAAACAAAGGCTGAAGTCTCTTGCATCTGTCGGTTATTCGAGTATAAAGGCTATCTCTGCAGACACACGCTTAATGTTCTTCAATGCTGTCATCTTTCTTCCATCCCCTCGCAGTACATATTGAAGCGGTGGACAAAAGATGCAAAAAGCCGGCATTTTTCCGGAGAACCTCAGCAGTTGCAGACGAGGCTGCAGCGGTATAACGACTTGTGCCAACGAGCGTTAAAGCTGAATGAAGAGGCATCCTTCTCTCAAGAGAGTTACAATATTGCATTCCTTGCCATTGAAGAAGCTTTGGGAAATTGTGCTAGTGTTAATACTTCCGGCAGAAGTCTTCCAGATGTGGTCACCTCACCAACTCAAGGTCTGATTTCCGTCGAGGAGGATAACCAGAGCAGAATTGCTGGCAAGACAAGCAAAAAAAAGAATCCAACTAAGAAAAGAAAAGTAAGTGCTTGTTTATGATCTCTTTTTGCATACCACTTAAGGTTTTTCTTAGCTTTGAGCTTTTATGCTTTCCAAGTCTTATGATCCTGACGACGGATTGCAGGTGAACTCAGAGCAGGAGGTTATGCCAGTTGCAGCGCCAGAAAGCTTGCAACAGATGGTCTCTCTTTGTTGATATGTCGTAGCAAGCCTCTATTAATCCAGAGCCCCCTAAGTATTTGATATCTGACTTTTTTAATTGCAGGATAAGTTGAGCCCAAGGACAGTTGGCATAGAAAATTATTATGGAACACAGCAGAGTGTGCAAAATATGGTAATTAATCACAAAAATACTTTCATGTTATTCTCTTATAGATGGAGATTTTTGTATGTAATCTGGTCTGTTTTTACAGGTCCAGCTGAATTTAATGGCGCCAACTCGCGATAATTTCTATGGGAATCAGCAAACAATTCAAGGATTGGTATGAAAATCGACCATGACACCTGTCTGTAAAACTAGCTTCTGCTGTTTTTCTTTCATTAACTTTGGATAAAAAACAAAAATCCCCGGCTGGTTTTCTGTAGCGACAGTTGAACTCAATAGCGCCAAGCTACGAAAGTTACTACGCTGCTCAGCAAGGCATCCATGGACAGGTACCTATTCTCAGAGCTTTCAAGAGCAATGCCAATCTCTTATAAGACTGCAATCAATGATCATTCTTACTCCTTTTCTTTTTAGGGAGTAGATTTCTTCAGGCCCCCCAATTTTCCTTACGATATCCGGGTAAATTTTCAGTTGTAATAACAGATTATATCACCTTTTCATTTCTTTTTTGTATCAAGTGGTTATCTTTGTTCATGGAACACTCATATTCACTACAGGATGATCCTAATGTGAGGACTACGCAGTTGCATGAGGACGCATCTAGACACTCATAAACCAAACTATAGCCTAACTGCGAAGCAAATCTCAAAAAGTCTTTGGATGAAAGGTTCAAATCTCGGTAGAACAGACGCCAACAAGCACTAGAAGAAGCTCATTTCGCAATCAGGTTTGGAACAGAACAAGAACATGCTCTGTTTTGTCTGCTCAAGTGTTAAATAGGATGTTGTATTGTTTCGCTTATAATCCCATCCCAGAGATTCGCTCCTGTTAATATTGTTTGTGTTTGTATTATTAGTTCAGATGATCTCAAGCTTGATCATTGACTACTCGATTTTAGAGGGGGGACACAGTGTTTAGAGGATATTCTCTATTTGTAAACTCTTGTTAATTCTTTTGATCAAGTTTCTTAAATTTGTATCAGATACAAAATGTTATGGTTTGTTCTTTGATCCCAATCTTATCTTCTTAGAATTTGTAGAATGAAATCTCATATGCAAGACAGTACATAATCTCCTAGACACTATTTATCTGAAAACCACAAAAAATGTGTTTTTACTTTTTACTACACACGTTTTATCCATATTCCAAGGATCTGTCTAAAGTATATTATATAGGCTTAAAACGCCTAAAGTTTACAAAATTTTAGTACATACTAAATATGGGAAGGGAAAATGTGCTCTCCCCCAAAACAAACTATGTTATGTTATATATTCGATCTGATGCAAAATTCTAACAGAAGAGAACGATGAGGTAGTTCCTACTGCGTATGACGACGTAAGAAACAGATTATGGTTTACTTTGAAAATTCTCACTAGTTTCCTCTTTGGTCGTCTCTTGTTTAACATTCATTCAAAGTCACCTACCCTATCAATTAATTTATGTCCACTTATTCCCTATTAAATTGCGTAAATAATACCTATCAATTATTGAAACACTAGTAGATAAATTAATAAACTAAGGAAACACTAGTATAGGTGTTATTTTCAGGAAAGATTAGTAGATAAATTAAGTGTTATATAGAAATAAACTAAGTGTTATATAGAAAGACTAATCTTTAGGTATTATTTATAGGTATTTCAATAATTGATAGGTATTATTTACGCAATTTAATAGGGAATAAGTAGACATAAATTTAATTGATAGGAAGATTGATAGGTATTATTGAAACACTAGGAAGATTAATTGATAGGAAGATTAATTCATTCAAAGTGTTATATAGAAAGACTAATCTTTCCTGAAACTAAGGAAATAATACCTATCAATTGATAGGGTAGGTGTTATTTCAGGAAAGATTATTTAAGGAAAATTGATTCCCAACTACACGAAGTATACGATAATGCATGGCTACACATTCGAAGTAAAACAATGTTCTAAAAACTACACCAACAATTGATATAGCATAGCTAGCTACACAAAGTATACGATAATGCATGGCTACACATCCAAATTAAAACAATGTTCTAAAAACTACATCAACAATTGATATAGCATAGCCAGCTACACGATAACTATCCGAACAAACATGAGTCATATCCGACCTGAGTATTACCACCCGTGCTACGCACGAAGACAAATATATATATATATATATATATATATATACATTTTATAAAATTAAAAAAAAATATTTTAAAAATAATATATCTTTACAATGTCGAATTATTGAGATTAAAATGCTCAAATCCTAATTTGGGTCATGTCAAATTATTTTTTCCTGAATTCTCTTTCCCTGTATCTACTTAGTTTTTCTCTTTTTTCTTTTGCAGCTTTGCTCTTCCAAATATCAGCAAAATCTATACATTTGGTGGGAAACAAAAAGTAAAAATAACTAAAGTAGGTCAATCACATTTTCTTCTCTTCCTTGATACTAAATCGATTATCGATTTAGCAAGAACATGTTTATATATTGTGGTGGTTATTTTGCGGAGAACAAGGGTAAGAGGCTCACCTTGCGCACAAGTACAAAACAAGTATAGCCTGAAGAAAACTAACAATAATATGAGAAAGAAAATGAAGTATACATAGCGAGAGATGATTGAAAAAACAATTTTTCTTCATTATGTAGTGTATAGAATATGTGTCTAATCGTTCGTTTTTTTTTTAATGTTGTGTTCTCAGTTCTATTTTGCTGGTTCTAAATAGTCAAATCAATTTAACTAAATTTAATTTAATAAATCAAGGAATTTCAATTAATATAAATTTAGTGTAACTATATGTAAGACTAGCAAAGAGATACTGAGGTCAAATTATCTAAAAAATAAAGGTTGATGTTTTAATTGTATTTTTCTATAAGATATTGTTTTCCCTCGAATTGTTTTTGATACTTAATGGTTCTCATTGGTTAAAGAATAAAGATCAATATTGACATATATCTCGAGCCCATATTTTTAAATATTTTTTTTTAATAAAATGTATATATATATATATATATATTTACGCACATGTGGTAATACTCTTTTTGGGTGATAGCAATACTCTTTTTGGGTGGTAATACTCTTTTTGGGTGGAAATAACAGTTTTTTTTTTTTTTAACTTTAGGTACTCTCGGGTCGGATCGGGTCAGATTAAGTCGGGTCGGGTTAAATTTGGGTGGGTTTTATTGTTTAAAATTCGAGTCAACGCCGGAGCTCGATGAACGGTTTTCCTGAAATATATGGTTATGGTATTACACATATGACTCATGTTTGTTCGGATGGTTATCGTGTAGCTGGCTATGCTATATCAATTGTTGATGTAGTTTTTAGAACATTGTTTTACTTTGGATGTGTAGCCATACATTATCGTATACTTCGTGTAGCTGGCTATGCTATATCAATTGTTGATGTAGTTTTTAGAACATTTTTTTACTTCAGATGTGTAGCCATGCATTATCGTATACTTCGTGTAATTGAGAATCAATTTTCTATTATTTAAATCCTTAGTTTATTACCACAAAGGATTTAAATAATCTTAATATCTAAAATAATCAAAATATTATGCAAGAGTGAAGATATATCTAACACACTAGGACATATCCTGAGTTTCTTACGAAAATTTTAATAATATATGTCCTATACATCATGGTTAAATTAACTATTCTTAGCTGAATCTTCTTGATTTATTTCTTTCATGATTGTTGAATCTTCTTGATTTATTTCTTTCATGATTGTTGAATCTTCTTGATTTATTTCTTTCATGATTGTTGTAGCTATAATTACAATGATCAAAATTTGTAAATATGAATAAACAGAGGATTTCGACTTATCTTTAATAACAAAAGAACTCAATGACTATCGAGCAATAAACAGAAAATATATTGTTCGAGAAGGCCAAAACGGATCTAGATTTGAACAAGGTTTTTGCGGAGTAAACTGGATTTAGTATTTCGATCTCAAGAGTGATTTTACAAGAACAAGAACAAAAAATTGCTACGTGTTTAAGTGTGTAGTGCTTGATGCATGAAGAAGAAGTTGTGTTGCTCTTTGCCCTCGTCCTTGCTTTATACTATGAGATCGTGCTTAACGTTACCGTTTACCCCGTCTGATTCGCCATGAATGGTCTTTAATGCGGCCGAAGGATCCGGCCGTTACGTCTGGACGCCTTAATTCACCGGTTTGAATGAGTATTTGGTCTTGTCAGGGTTGACTAACGGATATGCATTTAATCTCTTTTGACCGTAAACATCATCCCGTAGGCCTTTCAGCTCGACTCGTCACCTTGTCTGCAAATTTGACATCGCCATGCCTTTCTCACCATTGGTTGATTGGGTCTATCTTTCTGGGCTGGAACTTTCACTTCCACAATCATCTTATTATGTCTTAAGTATAATTAGATTCTAACTTGCGAGCATGTGCATGATAAAGTTTTTTGTAAATTAAAATTTGTAATATATAAAATGTGAAATAAGAAATAATTTAAGTGTTATTTAGAAATAAGAAATGATTTAAGTGTTACAGAAATAAAAAATAATAAGAAATGAGAAATAAGAAATAATGATAAATAAGAGGTATAAGACTGTTTAAATATTTGACAACATGTTTAATACATGTTTTGTAATTGGTTCAATTTATTAAACTAGATAAAGAGTGTTTGGAAACGGATTCTAAAAATGCTCATGATTTATTTCTTTTCGTGATTCGACTAACTATCGTTCGTTTTCGCGGATTAAAACAGCCTACATGATTCTCATTTATTTTGTGGGTTGAGCAAAATTGTCGGTGTATTATATTCTATTACGTCAACCTATTAAGAAAATGATATACATGCATGTAAGTACACTAGTACTTAGTATATAGCAAATCGCATCATTATTATTATCGTAAGCCCGTCGTTATTAATTCGTGTTATATAATACGGCTACTGCACTAAGCAGGCAACGTGATATGAATATATTAGCGTTTTGGTTAGCAAGAACGTACAGAAAATATGCCATCAGCTTTGTGACGATTATGTAAAGTGAGGGACTTATTTACTATTTAATAAAAGAATACACTTGTCACACACACACACAGTGAAATGGGCCAATTTCGTCAACTTGTTGGGAAAGTAGCCAATACCAAACAGAATTCTACTAATCTATTGGTTAAACTCAACTAATTGTAATTTCGGAAGGTCCACTATTTTATATGAATTTTTGCCTAAATCATGATCATATCGAATCAGATTAAATAAATAAAGTAAGTAAGTTCAAAAAAAGTTTTATCAATTAGACACAAAAGTAGTTAACGCAAAGCCACAAAATCAACGTGTAATGAAAACGTTCCTAAACCATCGGTCACGATTGATTAATAAGTTTAGAATAGTCTTCCATTGACCAAGTCGAATCAAAATTAAACCTAAATAAATAAAGAACTAAGGAAGACAAAGGCTTTTGCTTCTTTTGTTCATTTCTTAACAATCTCACACACAGTCTTTAAGACTCATCACAACACAAAATGGCTAACCCAAACGAATGGTCTCAGTTCTACAACAACAACCAAACTTTCTTCACAACTTCCACCATCACTTCAACCGCCGTCACAACCACCACAACTGCTTCTCCCTCCGGTGAAGCCACCTCCACGGACGCTCGTCTGAGTCCAGAAACCGGCCGTGTAACCAAACCTGCACGTAGAAGATCAAGGGCCTCACGTAGAACACCAACAACACTTCTCAACACCGACACATCCAATTTCCGCGCCATGGTTCAGCAATTCACTGGCGGTCCATCCGCTATGGCTTTCGGGTCCGGTAATACTACTACCGGGTTCAGCCTCACCTCTTCGTCGGATCCATCCGCCGGATCTTCCCAACAAACTCCTTGGCAATATAACTTCCAGCCTCACGCGCCGCCGCCTCCTCCGCCGCAACGGCCTTATATGTTCTCGTTGAGCAACGCGAATCCCGTCGTTGGGTATAGTAACATGAACAACCCTAATACGGTTGTTTCCGGTGTGTTTGGAACGGTGGATGGTGGTGGTGGAGGAGGTTCTGCTCCGTCGTCTAAGGAGGCAACGAATAGTAATACGTCTTCTTCGAGGCTACAATGAGAAAACGATTGGATTCTTTTGAATTTTTTTTTCTCTTTTTTTTTCGCATAAAGGCAGAAATGTTAGGTACTGACTTTCTTTGTCATAGAATGAAAACTTTGACTTTTGTATATTTAAGTTTTTTCGTTTCATATTTAGCGTTATCATGGCCCTAAATATGCAAATATTCAATGACTGAAGTTGCATACTTGCATTCCAAATTGCAAATTGTCAATCAAAAATTAAAATAGTGTTTTCCAATTAAATATAGGGAAATTCTAAAAAAAAAATTTAAAGTTTAATAATTGAAGGCAAAAATCCCAAAACTAACATTCAATAAAAAGAAAAAAAGACTAAACTATCATCTATTATTATTTACAATTAAAAAATTCTAAAAATTAAAAAGTGAAACTTTTTTTTTTAAAAAGGCAGATCTGAATCTACTGGGTTTCAAGCTTCGTCGCCGCAACTCTCTTTGCCGACTTCGGGATTCTCCATTTACTCTCCGACAGCTTTAGATTACGGGGCTACGGGGCTGCGTCAACGATGTCTGTAGGATGCACAAATGCCTCGTCGATCGGTTCGGATTCTCCGAGAGAAACATCACTGAGCTGATCGATACTGCTTTCGTTTATCGAGCAGCTTTCGTTTTCTGCTTCCAATTTGCGAGACCGGGACGTGCTCTCCAAGGTTGGCTGTAATTTTCAAAAATTGGCTCCTCTAATTGTTTTTTTGTTGGCTTTTTTATATGGTGTGGAAATCGATGCTTGTTGCTTGAATATACTCATCAAAGGGTTGTGCGAGAGTAGGAATCTGGATGCTGCACACCAGCTGCTCGACGAATTTCCTAAACAAAAATCTCGGCCTAATGTGATGACTTTTTCACCCTTAATCCGCGGTTTCTGTAACAAGGGCAAGTTCGAGGAAGCCTTCAAGTTGTTGGAGAGGATGGAGAAGGAACGAATCAAGCCTTCAAGTTTTATACCATTACATATAGTTTTATACAATTTTATATATCATTAGTAGATTGATAGAGAAAGCTCTTGCACTGGTCAAAAATCGTAAAAGGAGGATGGAACATTGTATAGTTTTTGGTTTGATCAATAATATTTAGTTGGATAATTACTTAATCTTCTTCTTTATGATCTTAGAACATTTAGTCTGGTTTTTTTAGGACTAAACTAAAGTAAGTTTATCTTGTGTTGTTCATAATATATCCTCGTTTTTTTTTTTATGTTTCCACATGATGTTTTCATGTTTCTAATCTACAAGGAAAATGAACAAAATTTAACTATGGTATCCTGTATGGTCTTAGCATCATAGATGCCTAATTTTTTTCAGTTTTTTCAGTTAGTAATGTTTTGTAAACCTCTTAAAGTATTTAAGAACCATTTAGGAACATATATAACGTATTTAAGAAAGCCTTCCTAAATCAACATTCTACGTATTTAGGAACCATTTAGGAACATATGTAACGTATTTAGGAAAGCCTTCCTAAATGAACAAGAAGCAGAAAAACTATAAAAGACTATATTAACTGTTGATTTTCATGCGTAAATGAAACATCAGAACATGTGTTGTTGTTTGCCTACACAAAGAAAGAAAGATACAAATGATGAAAAATTATCCTTTCTGAAAATGAAACGTATTTAGGAACCATTTAGGAACATTTATAACGTATTTAGGAAAGCCTTCCTAAATCAACATTCTACGTATTTAGGAACCATTTAGGAATATATATAACGTATTTAGAAAAACCTTCCTAAATGAACAAGAAACAGAAAAACTATAAAAGACTATATTAAATATTGATTTTCATGCGTAAATGAAGCATCAAAACATGTGTTGTTGTTTGCCTACACAAAGAAAGAAAGATACAAATGATGAAAAATGATCCTTTCTGGAAATGAAACGTATTTAAGAACCATTTAGGAACATATATAACGTATTTAAGAAAGTCTTCCTAAATGAACAAGAAACATAAAAACTATAAAAGACTATATTAACTGTTGATTTTCATGCGTAAATGAAGCATCAGAACATGTGTTGTTGTTTGCCTACACAAATAAAGAAAGATACAAATGATGAAAAATGATCCTTTCTGAAAATGAAACGTATTTAGGAACTATTTAGGAACATATATAACGTATTTAGGAAAACTTTCTTAAATCAACATTCTACGTATTTATGAACCATTTAGGAACATATATAACGTATTTAGGAAAACCTTCCTAAATGAACAAGAAACAGAAAAACTATAAAAGACTATATTAAATGTTGATTTTCATGCGTAAATGAAACATCATAACATGTGTTGTTGTTTGCCTACACAAAGAAAGAAAGATACAAATGATGAAAAATGATCCTTTCTGGAAATGAAACGTATTTAATAACCATTTAGGAACATATATAACGTATTTAGAAAAGTCTTCCTAAATGAATAAGAAACATAAAAACTATAAAAGACTATATTAACTGTTGATTGTCATGCGTAGATGAAGCATCATAACCTTCTTAAACTGGCTATTTCTCACCATGTGTTGCCATATGTTCTTGAGCTCCTCAATTCGAACCGGTTTGAGCAGATAGTCGCAGGCACCGTGCTTGACTCCTTTCATCACATACTTTGGATCGCTATGCGCAGATAACACTGCAAGAATCAATCACCATGTCGGAGGTCAAAACTTTCACTCTAGTCTCTAGGAAACATGAAAAGAATCAAAGAAGAACTAAAACAAGGTATGTATTGTTCATACTAATGATAGGTAAGTCCATTTCAAGACCAAGCTCAAACTTGTTCTTGTTCTCCCTCAACAACTCCAGTGCAGTCTGTGTCACATGCCAGAGCAATTAAATTTGTAATAATTCCCCAAAGTCTCAGTTTTTACAGAGTAAGAGACTCTTTCAATTTCAACTAACTCAAAATAAGTAAATTGTTCCACCAGTGAAACTGGTAATTTGTATAGTAGCAAATCCAGAGAATTGGTAGAACTTCAAATGGTAAATCTAACTAAATCTTAATTCTATTCCTTAAACCCATCTTTAAAAACATATAAATCTACAGAGGAATCGATTTATTGTGTTTGACAAGAAACAAAATTTGAGGCTAAATTTTGTAGCTTAAGTGGATAACCAAATCCAAACTCAAATCAAAATCTTAAAAAACATTCGCATGAATTTTATAAACAAATTGCAGAAAAACAAGGAGGGAGAGAGAAGGAACCGTGGTATTGGCAGCGATGAAGCAAAGTACATCGCAATCGCCGTCAATTGAACGGAGTGAGATGGGAGAGAAGGGAGAGAGATGGTCGAAGGCGGAGATCTCGATGAGATACATCGGAGAAGAGAGAGGCGTGAGGGATGAGGAGGATAAGAAGAGACCGTTGGATCCCAATTCAAAGAACTGTTGGATCGCCGGTACGACGAGGCTGCCATGAGCGTCGGGGCAAAAAAGCTTCGAAGTGACGATACTGAGGCGTGACGACGGCTCAGGATTCTGGCAACACAATCTCCGACGATAACATGATCGATCGCTGGCGATGAAATCGTCGATAATGATCGATGAAGACCGACGAGATGATTAATTTCTGAAAATTGATAGAAATCAAGATCTAAATTGTTTTGGGCAAAATTATCTTTTACCTCTTTAATAAATGCTAAAAATGAAGTTTTTTATTAAGGTGCTAGTTTGGTCAGAAAATTTTCAAAAAATGTCATTTTGATCAATTTCTCTTAAATCTATATATTTTTAAGAAATCAAACCATCATTCATATGGATTATGATGGACTCCATATTTTTTTATTAGACTTAATATTAAAACAATTAATATGGTCGAACGCCGATATCACATATATTAGACATCTATATATATTAAAAAAAAAAATCACGTGAAGTTCTCAAGTGCATGTGAAAGTTTATCTTTTTCAAATACTAGTCAAAGAAATATATAGCATAGGATGAGGTAAATAAATATCTTACATATCCAACTTTTCTGTTCTTATTGGATTGTAGACATCCAAACATGATTAGTGTGAATGTAGCTTTGCCAAATTAGCTCGATAAAATATAGAGAATATGAATATAAGTTATAATTATCATTTCTTTTATAAAACGTGCATAGAATGGACGACCATGAGGCATTTGTATTCTTATGAAATTAGTGTGAATGTAGCTTTATAACTTTATAATTTCTTTGTTAAAACGTGCACAGAATGGATGATCATGAGGCATTTGTACTATTCTTATTATTGGATTGTGGACATTCAAACATGAAATTAATGTGATGTCGCTTTACCAAATTATCAGCGCGATAATAGAGAGCCCTATATGAATATAAAGTTATGAATTTATAATTTTCTGTATGTTATGGCACAATAGTTTCATATTATCATATGACTTGTAGACGGAAAACAGTGATTAGCCTTTTCCTTTTCACAATTTTAAATTGGCTTTTTTCTTTTCTTTGTCTTCAATCATTAACTTTTAAGATTGTTGAAATGTTTTATTTTTTTTTGAACATTTTCGTTGATTGTTGAAATATATTGAAGGAGAGTTTTCCTAAAGACCAGAATAATCCTTAACAATAAAATATGGAGAAGAGACTATTGGATCATACAGAAATCAAACTTGCCTTTCGTTCGGAAACAATGGAAACTTTTTGGTGAAGGTAGGCTACCAACATGCCTAGATTCTTAACGTTACCGTTTATTTTATTTTCTTTAATTTTCAATTCCTTCGCGCTAATATTAATTTATGATTATAACTATATTTAATTTGGCATAAATATACCAAAGCCTTCGCATTCACGATAGGTAACAAATACTACTTATAGAATGTCTGTAGATTTTTATTTTTTTGTTTCTTTTGCAATTTTCATTAGGTTTCAGATTCCTACGATAATTCCCATAAATCAATGAAAGAGAATAATTTTATCATGTCGTAGGCGTGTTTCTTTTGGACAAAATAAATAAAAATAAAATAAAAAAGGACATAATAACATAGAAGAAATGACAAAGAAAAAAAGAAGAGTGAGAAATGGTTGGGAAGAGGGGATGAATCTAAGCACATTGTGGGTCCCATTAAGCTCAAGTGAAATTGCATTCCTCTTTTACTATACAAAACATCTAAGCATCTCCGATCATTTTTAGGGGCGCAAATCCTCGAAAAGTTATTTGTGTTTAGGATCTGAGGATGTCTTATTCCAACAATGAATTTTCCAAAAAGTCCTTAAAATTTTATTAATTTGCAATATAGTTTTTTATATTGATAAAAGTTACTAATAATGATAAAATTTCATAAATAAATATGATACATACATTTAATATATTATACAACACACAATATTACATAATAAAATTACATGATAATATAAATTACATATATAATAATAAAACACACATAAACACAAATTTTACAAAGTTACATATAAAATATCAACTTAATAATCATTATTTCCGTAATACTTCCAAATGTGATCAATCAACGCATTCTGAAATGATAAATGAGCCTCCTTATTTTTTATTTGTAGATTACGAGTTAAAAATTGTTGAAATCGGGTATTTTCATTTACTGCCATTTCAACAGTTACCTCTGGCGTTGTCTTGTATTTCTAATCGGTGCATTGATATCACGTTCATCCTCGATTATCATGTTATGCATTATAATGCACGTTGTCATTATATCATGCATGTCTTCTTTCTTCCAGTAACGTGCTGATCCACGTGAGTTTATGCTATCTGATAAGATGATAATATATTACTAACAAATTTAGACTCTCTCGATGCATGATAATACACGTGAGTTTATGCAATATGAGAAAGCGAGAATCATACAAAAAAGAACTCAAGAGCAGCAACAACAACTTTCATTGTTCCGAATATTCATGGACAATATTTCGGTGATCTTGGAGGTTCAGGATCCGGTTTACCCGATAACTAGTATTTTGGTACCACTTGTAATATATGTAATATTTATGTGTTCATGTAATTTGTCTTTAATTTGATTTAAGTTGTGTTAAGTTTGTTTAATGTATTTTTATTTTGTTTGAACTTTGTATTTTTAATGTATTTTTCTTTTGTTTTTAATGTTATGTAATATTTCTCCTATTTTATTTTATTTATTCTAAATTAAGTTTAGTACAATTATTTGTGAAAAACATAATTATAGGGACCTAGAAAATAAAAAGTAGTTTTGAGGTTTTGAGGAGTTGTTGGAGATGCCCTAAAGACTCTCAATCATATTTTTATATATTCTAATGTTATTTATGACTAAATCATGTATCTTTACATTAGATATGGTTTCATGAAGTCTATAAAATTAAATAAACTAAATTATCTAATCTATTTTCTAAGAATATATAGAAACACAACTAGACTAAAAAGTGATTGAATTGGAACAAACTTCCTAATATTCTTTCACCTAACAGTTTTTGTAGTAATATTTAAAAATGTATTTAATTGGAAATAAATATATTTCTTATGAGTTTATGTAGTGGTGGACTAGTGGTTGAGTTGTAGTTTTTCTAGATGGCCATGTAATTTTCAAACTCCATGCATTATGGTATTTGTAATATCTAATGTAATCATATATGTAAACAAAAATAAAAACTCTCATTAAAAATTCCACTTCATTCAAAATGTACATAAATAAGTACTTGATCTAAATTTGATCTAAATTTACTTTCTTATAACTATTTTATGAATCGAAGAAAGTAAAACTATTAGGTATATATCTTTCATTTTTCCTACATGAGATTTAAGGTATAAATTCAATTCCATTCATTATTTATTTTAAAATAGGATGAAAAATAAAAATTATTATAATGTTTCGGTTTACAAGAGAAGTGGCCTAGAGTGAAGATGAGAGAAAGCAAACTACAATGGTGTTGTTTTTATCTACATCTCTTTTTTCCCAGTTTCTCCTCTGCCTACTTCATGATCGGCTTGTAATATTGGATACAAAGACCAAACTGTACAATGTGTGGCAAAGAATGGTCTAAAACCTCCATCTGCTGTCGTCTTATGTCTGGTGGAGTTTTCTCAGGGATCGGATCCAGACATGGCTAATGGTAGAACAATTGCTGAAGACAATGATGAACAAAGAGTGTTTATGACCATACAGATTTGCTTCAATCTCAACAAAAAAGAGCTTCGGAAATCAAAGAAATGAGAGTTTTGCGAGCTTACCCACTTTTAAGGCCTTGAATCATCTCACTTTTCCTCACATCTTATCTCCATATTCTGTGAGAGCTGAAGAGTTACTGGCATTCTCCTTCACTCCTCCATTTCCAAACTTGGAGTAACAGTTGGGAATGATGTCAGATACGAATCGCCTCTCATATCTTTAGCCAAATCGTCGATTACATCGTATATCTCATGAGACTGAGGATGCTCCTGATCTCTATACACAAAACAGTTTACATAACCTGCAACCTCAATCCCACTACGACCAACTTCTTTCCTCAAACCCTTTTCTCTCATTCCTCTCCTCAACCTATCAACGCTCGTCCAATTTTGTTCCTCAGCATACATATTCGAGAGCAAAACCTGATACCCTGAAAAGTTCTTTCCTTTATCTACTTTAGCTAGCTTCTCTGAAACAGTTTCAGCGAGCTCAAGCTCACCGTGTAGTCTACAAGCCCCAAGAATTGAACCCCATAGCTCAGCTACATTTCCTTCTTCACCAAGTCCTTCAACAAACTCGTAGGCTTCATTAACCCGGCCTACTCTCCCTAACATGTCTGTAATGCAGCAGTAGTGCTCATTCGAAGGCTGAACGTTATAAACTTCTCTCATTTCCTCGAATATTTTGAGACCTTCATCCACTAGACCGGAATAGCTGCAAGCTGATAACACTGCAACAAAGGTGATAGCATCGGGTTTGATTCTCAGACTCTTCCATTGAATGGAACAGCGAGATCGCTCTCTCACCCATTCCATGTTGACCATACCCCAATATCATTGTGGTGTATGTCACAGAATTTCTCTCTTTCGTTTAAGAAAACATGTTTTCTGCATACTTTATCACTCCTGACTTTGAATACATATCAACTAAGGCAGAAGCGACAAATACGTTCTGATCCAAGTATTGCCTGATAGAGAAACCATGGAGCTGAGTACCCAAGTCGATACTACCTATTTGGCTACACACAGGGAGAATCGATGCCAGAGTTACAGCATTGGGTCGGATATTCTGTTCTAACATCTTTCTAAACACAACAAACGTTTCCTCTGTGTGTCCATTCTGAGCATACCCGGAAAACATAGAATTCCAAGTAGCTTGATCTCTTTCAGCATAACCACTTCTCTCAAAAAGCTTCTGTGAGATCCTAATTAGACCTGACTTAGCATAAATGTCGATAAGGTAACTATTCATTCCTTCAAACTGAATCCCGTGCCTGAGAAGGAAACCATGAGTCTGCTTCCCAATCTCCTTGTTTCTAAGATTTGATGCAGCCGAAAGCAAAGCAGTCACAGTTATGGAATCAATCTTAAACCCTTGCCTTTGCATCTCGTACACCAGCATCAATCCTTCATCATCTAAGCCATTTTGGACAAATACAGAGATCATAGTATTCCACGATACAACATCTCTCTCTCGCATTGAATCGGAGACTCCAAATGACTCGTGCACAGAGCCACACCTCGAGTACATCACCATCAACGAGTTAAATATCACAATCGGTAGCTCTTGAAATTTCTTGCTCACAAAACCATGAAATTGCCTGCCTAATTCCACTTACTGCAGCGCTGAAACAGCACTTGCTGCCAAGAGGAACGTTACTTCGTCAGACACAATCTCTTTTGATCCTATTGCTTCAAGAAAAAGCTCGATACTTTCAACCAGGTAATCGTTCTGAACACAGACGCCAATCATTGTATTCCACACCTCGATGTTTCTCTCAACACAAGAATCAAATACTCTCCGTGATGATTCAAGATCGCCAAGCTCGGCGTACATAGAAATAGCCGAACTCACCACAAACAAGTCCTTCACACACTCATCCCCCAGTTTAAGCATCAAACCATATAAAACGTTAGCTTTCTTAATGCTTCTCGAAGTTGACACCGCGGGGAAAACATTGACAAAGCTAACTGGGCTCGGTTTGATCTTCATTCTCATCATTATCGCGAACTGCCTATACGCTTCTGCGTTTCTCTCTGTTTTCACATACCAAGAAATCAGAGTATTCCACAACGTTCTTCCTACGCATATTATCGAAGACTTTACGCACAACATCGTATTCAGAAGAATCCAATTCACTTCCAGGAGCGTTCAAGCACGAAACGTACATATTCATCAAAGAATTATGCAAAACCCTGCTTGAGTTCTGTAAACAACGGATTAAATGGCAATGCACGGCCTTACCAGCTCTCAAGTTCCTGGTCTCAGCACACGCCTGGAGTGTGGATGAGTAAGTGTAAGGATCACATTTGGTGAAAGGCGTCTTCTTCATCCGGGAATAGAAAAGGAGAGCCTCGTGAGGCAGATTATTGCAGATAAAGCCGATGATGATGGTGTTCCACAGAACGGTGGTTGGTTTGGGAATTGCGTCGAACAGTTGGCGTGCGAGTTGTGGGTTTCCATCTTGACAGATTCTGCTGAGGCGGGAACGAATGGAAGGCGTCTAGGGAGTGAGGTTTGGTGGTGAAAAGGTAGAAGAATGTTGGGTTTGATTTTGCGGCGGAGATTGTAACGACAGTGGCGGTGGCGGTGGCGGTGGAAGAGGCAGAGCTGATCCGGCCATTGTGAAGGAGATGACGATGCAGAAGAAGAAGAAAAGAAGAGCCTTTATTGGCTCTCTTCTCTCTATGTTATCATCTTTGAAGTTTTCAGTGATAAGAGTTTGTTTTGTTTGTTTTTAAAAAAAAAAAAAATCTCACTCAATAAATTCATAAATTTCCATTTTTTCTAAATTACAATCTTCTTCTTCAATGCCATTTACCAAATTAAACAAAAAAACATAACAGAAAAAACAGAAGCTCTGTTTCATATTATATATTGGGCTTCGTTATCAGAAAATATATTTATTGGGCTAAGGATGGCTTAATTATTGGGCGGTAAAGTGCAATATTAATGGGCTCTAGATTGCTTTGACTTTGACTTGTTGGAGTCGACCCAAAGTGTTAACTGGGTTTTTTTCTAGTGGGCCAAACCCAAATCCAAACCCTCCAAATTTTTACTAGGTATGAACATTATTAACTGTATTTTTTCTTTCTAGAACACTATATATTTTTTGAATATGAATATGTTTTGTTTGTGCTGAAAACGAAAACAATAAAATTCAGACGTGTCAGTTCTTCCAAACGAAAATCAAACAATATGCTTGGATATAAAACGAAAAAATTATTTCAGAGTTAGCTGAATATAGCATGATAATAAAATTCAGATTCAGACAAAATATAGAGCAAGATATCACAGGATAGGTTGAAAAAATGACAAGTAATAGAAATATTGTTCTTACCTGCAATCGTGTCACAAAATAATAGAGTTTTGATGATTGAGTACTAGGAGAATAGACGTCTCGAAAATCAATAATAGACGTCTCGAAAATCAATAATACTAGGAAATATATGAGACAAAGATTAGTAAAAGTAATTTACAAGAAAATACTTTTACTTATTCCCTTTTGAATAGAATAACATACAAATAATCAATTTGCTTTTGCAGGTATATATAATTTCTACGTTTTTTACTACGTTTTTTAATTTGTTTGAAAAAAAATTAAACGGTATTTATTATGAAAAAGATGGTGTATAATATTGTATTTTGCAATGGGTAGGTTCCAAAAAATCTTCGCAATCAGATATATATCCTTATCGTCTGATAGTACCAAATTTTTTTTGTTTTGTTTTGAAAAAAAAAACAAAACACAAATAATCCAAAAAAATGATTCGCTCAACCGATTAGAAACGAATTGTGTTCACTTTGATAAACGTAAATTCAACTACAGCATACTGGTAAAAGAAACTCATTTTCTTTAAAAAGTTCGTTAAGTAGTATCTCAATTTTTCTTTAACAAAAAGTAGTATCTCAATTTTCACTTGCGAAGTTGTGTGTGTGTTTTTTTTTTTTTTAACAGCTATCTTTATTTATATATAAAACTCAAGATTACACAGAGAGTACAAAAATAATAAAATACAAAGTTTTGAAAAATAATAAAACAAAAGAAATAAATATAACTATGCTTTTTGGAGAAAAAATTTATATTCGATCTGATACGACTTTTTATCTTTAACTATCAACATATAACCAATTTATACACCATTTTCCTCTGTTGTATTACTTGTGAAGTTGTCTATTAGAATTAATAATGATTTTTTTTAACCTTTTTTTTTTTACGTCGATTTTTTTTTAACATTTTAATAATGAATTGTTGACAAAAAATAATAATAATAATGAATGATCACCTCTTCATACACATACATAAATATGTTTGTTCGTGTTAAGATTGCCTTTGATAACGAAAAAATGTATATATTTTTAACATAAGTACTTTGGTAATATATGAAACTAGATTAGGTTTCGCGCGATACGCGGATAAAATATAAAATATTTAAACTATAAATTGATAACCCGCATAATTATGATCCCTATAATTAGATTTTAAATTATAATTCTCGTTGAGTTATCTAAAAATTACGTTTGGTAATTCGCACTTAAGAAAACTTAAATTGGGTTTCCCATCGTCGTGAAAGCTCTTAGTCTCGGGTTGGTTGGTCGGAAGTTGGTTAGAGGCGTGCGATGGAGCCTATCTCTTCTATTCCGTTTTGCTTTTGGTTTTCTTTTTATGGTTGAGTCTGGTTTTCGTACCCATAGATTGTTGGTTAGTTCTTCAAACCGGGCCCAATTGGGTTTTCCGGTTTAAGGTGTGTAATTTCTTGGAAAAAAACATATATATGAAAATCACAAAAAGATTAAGAAAATTCATAATTGATACATATTACCCATAAATAATTCTTTAATGAGAGGATTCGAAAAACAAATTTCAAATCTTATATAAAACTACTTTACTTTTGTCAATCTTATTAGTTTCCACTTTTTAAAAAACATAATTTTCTTTTCCTTTTTTTATTTTGTTTAATAAAAAAACAATTAACTAAAAATTAGAAAATTTATATTAATTGTTACATTGACACATATCACGATTTAAATTAACAATGATACATATTATGATCTATTGAATTAGAATTATCTTACGTGTCACATTGAACGCGTTCAGTTTATATATTAAGATAATGATTATGTGATTCGTTTGGGACTTTTATGTCCAAACAGGCTCAACGCCACACCATACTATTTAATTTAATTTTTTTTGTGTGATGCTTATTGCCATACTTTTCTTTGTTAAAGGCTTATTGCCGTTGTGTTTAAAAGTGTTATATATGTATGTGTTATTTTAATTATTAATGTGTTACAACCACGTACGCATGCATATGATAGATGACTACTACAAATTGTGAACCTCGTATACTACTACGGTATGAAAATAGTCTTTTTTTTTTTTTTTTTACGTGGAAATAGACTTCTTTTATTTACTGCTAGTTTTTTTTTTTTTTGCTAATGATTTTACTGCTAGTTTGGTGGCTTCAGTTAGAAAATTTCGAACCATCTTATTATTTTTATAAGAAAGTTCAAACCTAGTCTATAACATTGAAAACTGTAAACCATTCGGCTAATCAACTTCTTACCAAAGAATGAAAACTATAAACCATTCGAAGAACTTTGTATCATGTAATTTTTTAGTTTTTCTTATGTAATTTTCTTTATTCATCTTGATCTGAATCATCTTGTAATTTTCAAATGATGCCTCTTTTGGAGAGGGAGAAGAAGATGAATAAAGAATGAAAATGTTACAAAAAACAAAAATAATAAAGAATGAAATTTAAAATAAAATAAATAATAAAAATAACTTGTTACCGAAATAATCTAAAATCGCTAAAAGGACCAATTTTTTTTTCTTTTCCAAATTTATTATAAAATAAGTTCCATATCTTTTTTTTTATATATTTTTTTTTAATAAGTTCCATATCATCACTCTTTTTTTTTTGTCAAGATTTTCGAAACAAAAGGGCAACATTCTAGAAGTGTAAAGAAAATAATATAACAATGATAGTTTTCTTATCCAATGTTTTTGCTCTTTTCTGCTGGTTATTGACCGACGTAAAGAAAATGTCAAAACTTTTTTTCTGTTAAATAAAGAAAATGTCAAAACGATAATCGTTTTCTTGTGTCCTAATTATATTCTCTTTTCTGCTGGCGATGCACTGACGTTTAGAAAGTATCAAAACCACTATCGTCTTCTTGTCCCAATTTTTTGGTCTTTTCTGCTGGTGATGGACCAACAACGTGACCTTACGAATAGTACTCAAGTGCTCAGACGACCATTAGTTTTTTCTTTTTATCTTTTGAATTATTGTTGCTGTGATGAGAGGAAACAAGAAAACGATATAAAGTTTTTTTTTTTTTTTTGCTTAAGGGTTTGCTAAACGATATAAAGTTATGGACGCGGTTATACGTAGAAATAGTGTAACCCGAGAAGTCATTCACTATTAGGATTTAAATTTCATGAAAAAAAACAAAAATAAAATAAAAGAGAGAAATGGATAATGTTACGTTATGAATAGATCTCATGCTTAAGCCAAGCAATGGATCTCATGCACTTGTGCACCGTAAATATATCGGAAGGAGAAAATATTAATACTTTTGATTTCATGATTATATCATACAAAGTGGGTTCGTAGCTCTAATGTTGGTTTTGAACAGTAATTTTAAACTGACTTAGAAGATAAATCAGATTATATTTCGCCAATATAGATGTTAAAATGCATATATACGGAGGAGCTAACACATCTATATCTTTTTCAAAAAAGCTTTTTGTAATCACCAAAAATTTCATGTTTAAATGATATTGACATCCATATTAATATAACAAAATGCATATGCATGGTTGAAAAAGTGATTCAATAATAATTCTTATGAACGAAATTTAGAAATTTTAATAGTATATATATCACTAAATGATGGAAATAAAATAATTATACTAAAATTTTATATATACGTGAAAGAATCGGTTTACATTTATGACATTTTTACACGATAATTAAATTTGCGGTTTAGGTTTTTTGAACTGTGTAAAATTGCTTTAAAACAATTACTGTTTGATTTTAATCATATCTAAATTAAAATTTAGCTTTAACAAGTAGATGTTGACGAGATTTGAGTGGCCCAAGGTCAAATTCTCTATGTCACCAAGACCTATATAATGGGTTCGAAACCTAACATAAAACCCTCACATAGTGAGAGGGAAAATGCATGTGGTGTGAAACGACTTGATTAAGAGATGAAAAAAAAAGTACTAGTAGATGTTGATCTTTTTACATTATACATTAAATCCTAGCCTGAATACGATCGACACCAGCAGCAATTTGATTCTGGTGGAAGGAGATTAATATGAGAGCGTATGTATGGACCATTTCGTAGATTTGTGAGTGTACGCAAAATTTGATTCTCCATATCTATAGGTACATACACAAACTAACATCCAAAAATGACCTAAAATCATGATAACAGAAAAAAAGTGGACCTAAAGGATGAACGAAAATAAGAGAAAAGGATGTCTTTACTTATATCTTGTGACTGTAGAAAATAGACAATGGGACGTGGGTCTTAAGTCAAATAATGATGCAAAACTCTTTCAAATTATTGTCCCAGTAGTGGCCATTACACTACAAAAACATTTGGTTGCTCCCATTGTTTTCACCCAATAAGTACAAAACATTAATACGTACTATCAAGTTCTTAATTTTATGTCAATAATATAGCCAAGGTTAATTTAGTGACTTCTAAAATTTTATAGACTATACTAAGACTAGCTAGGCATCCTCTAAGTCTAAGGTTAATAGACTAGATTTTATGCTTTGATTTCTCTGATTTTTGCTGATTTTATGATGTTAGATTCTGGAATTTAGAAAAGATAAGGTAGACATGATTCCTAAATCTAGGTTGCATTTTTCAAAAAGAAATATTTGACCAATGATTTCAAGAACAATGGAGATCTATATATATACACTTCTTCTGAACAAAAATAAAATAGTATATCAGACAATAATTATGCGAAATTTATGCTGCTAAATGCTGAAAATTTTACCTTACAATGGTGCTTTTATTTTTTCGAACATTTTTTACGTTATATGCCGGTTTAACCATATGTATGCGCATGTCCAAATTTTTCAAATAAAAATTATGGTTTTTTTTTTTTTTTTTTTGCTAATAAAAATTATGGTTTGTTACGAATATTTTTTTTTCTTTTCCATATATGATTAGAAAGCTTTGAACCTTTTGACCAATAGTATTTTGGGTTAATTAGGTAAGAAAGAAAGCAAGATTAAAAATCTAGGAAAACAAAAAATGAGAAAAGACCGTAGATTAGTGGTTATTTTTTTCAACAGATTAGTTGTAAAAAATAATAATAATAACAAATAAAAAAAATTAGAAAACTGAAGTCGGCAACGGCAATAAAAACAAAATATAAGAAAAAAGAAATTGGCAACTTATGGAAAATTATTAGCTGCTTCTTTTTTTGGTATGTCGGTATATTATTATGGAATCCAATNACCTATGCCAAAATACGAAACTGGTACGTGTATATATAATGGAATACTAGCCTACATTTTTGTAATAGGATATAATAACAAACGAACTTGCCACTATATAATAAGTACAAAATTGCAAGAAATGAGGAACGAAAAAATTAAATTAACAAAAATATAAAACTTGAAACGTTTCTAATAGCTATGTCTACTAATAATATTGATGGTAAATATATGATTTTGAAGTTGTGAACTCCAATCCATCATAGAGAAAGCTTACGATTTCAAAAATAATTTTTTTTTAAGAACTTCTCTATCTTCTTCGTAGAATACCAAATCCATTGATTTATCTATAAGCATATTTAAATATATTTTATATTTTATTAGCGAATTAGTAAGAATTCGTCTTTATTTTCAATATCTACAATATTGTTTTTTGTATAACCTTACGGTTAAGGTTTTTTTTTTTCATTGATGAACTTCTTAAGAGTTAATTTTGAATACAAAAGAATTTCTATTTACAAAAGAATGATAAAAGGAAACACAAGAGCGTAAATAAACCAGACTGTATATGTAAAATCTACAAACGAGCATAAATGATCAAGCTTCAAGAGGGTTAGGGGTCTAATAATTGTATTACTTTTAATTAAAATACCGGCAAAAAAGCGGGTCATAATCTACTAGGTTTATAATATCTGCAAACAATTAAAGTTGGTACCGACTACCGAGTTCTTAATTTTTTCTTAAACGTAAAAGAACGTAGAAAGATATTATTTTGGATATCTTAATTTTTTCTTAAACGTAAAACAAATATAGGCCAATTTAGGACGAAACCCTTTATTTTTGTTATTTTAACTAAGTGACCTGGAATGTGCTTTAATCAAATCCATTTCCAATAGCCTAAAACGCTATCTGGTGCTTACATTAAGATATCCAAAATAATATCATTGAATATTTTTCTATAAAAGGGAGCAACACACTCACATTCCTACTTACTGAATCTCACTCCGTCACAAACCCAAACCCACTTTTGCAAAGATGGGGTTTCGCACACAAAACCTCTCTTTTCTCATTCTTCTCCTCTTCGGCTTCCTCGCCGTCTCCTACGCTCGTCACTGTAGCCCCAGCCCTCCGAAACCATCACCACATCCCCACAAACCACCAAAACATGACGTCAAACCGCCTAAACCACATCCCCACCCTAAACCACCAACCGTTAAACCACACCCCCACCCTAAACCGCATCCCCACCCTAAACCACCAACCGTCAAACCACACCCCCACCCTAAACCTTATCCCCACCCCAAACCTCCCGTCAAGCCTCCGCCTTCACCAAGTCCACCTATCATAACGCCACCATCACCAACACCACCCGTTGTAACGCCGCCAAAACCAACTCCTCCCATCATAACACCACCAACATCACCCGTCGTAACACCGCCAACACCACCGATTGTAACTCCACCAACACCAACAACACCCGTTGAAACTCCGCCAAAACCAACCCCACCCGTTGTAACTCCGCCAAAACCAACCCCACCCGTTATGCCACCATCACCAACACCACCCGTTGTAACTCCGCCAAAACCAACCCTACCTGTCGTAACGCCGCCAACACCAACACCACCGGTGGTTACGCCTCCAAAACCAACTCCGCCAGTTGTACCGCCGCCAACACCAACACCACCAGTGATAACGCCACCAAAACCAACTCCGCCAGTTGTAACACCGCCAACACCACCCGTGGTAACGCCTCCAAAACCAACTCCACCACTTGTACCGCCGCCAACTCCAACACCACCAGTAGAAACGCCACCAATACCAACACCACCTGTTGTAACTCCGCCAAAACCAACCCCACCCGTAGTGCCACCATCACCAACACCACCCATGGTAACGCCGCCTAAACAAACTCCACCCGTCGTAGCACCACCTACACCAACACCACCCATCATAACACCACCAATTCCAACACCACCCATGGTAACACCGCCAAAACCAACTCCACCCGTCGTAACGCCGCCAACACCAACACCTCCCGTTGTAACGCCGCCAAAACCAACACCACCCGTAATGCCACCATCACCAACCCCACCGGTCATATCGCCGCCAACACCAACACCACCCGTGGTAACGCCTCCAAAACCAACTCCGCCAGTTGTACCGCCGCCAACACCAACACCACCAGTGATAACGCCACCAAAACCAACTCCGCCAGTTGTAACACCGCCAACACCAACACCAACACCTCCCGTGGTAACGCCTCCAAAACCAACTCCGCCAATTGTACCGCCGCCAACACCAACACCACCAGTAGAAACGCCACCAATACCAACACCACCTGTTGTAACTCCGCCTAAACCAACCCCACCCGTAATGCCACCATCACCAACACCACCAGTGGTATCACCTCCAAAACTAACTCCGCCCGTTGTAACGCCGCCATCACCAATACCACCCGTTGTAACTCCGCCAAAACCAACACCACCCGTTGTAACGCCGCCAACACCCACACCACCAGTGGAAACGCCACCAAAACCAACTCCGCCAATTGTAACGCCGCCAAAACCAACACCACCTGTCGTAACGCCGCCAACACCAACACCGCCAGTGGTAACGCCGCCAAAACCAACTCCACCAGTTGTTACACCACCAAAACCAACTCCACCTATCGCAACTCCGCCAACACCAACACCACCCGTTATAACTCCCCCAAAACCAACCCCACCCGTAATGCCACCATCACCAACTCCACCTCTTGTACCCCCGCCAAAACCAACACCACCTATCATGCCACCATCACCAACACCACCCGTTGTAACACCACCTAAACCAACCCCACCTGTTGTAACTCCGCCAAAACCAACTCCACCTGTAATGCCACCATCAACACCACCAAAACCAACACCACCCGTTGTGACTCCGCCAAAACCAACCCCACCCGTAATGCCACCATCACCAACACCACCCGTCGTAACACCGCCAAAACCAACGCCTCCCTTTGTAACTCCGCCAAAACCAACACCACCAGTAATGCCACCATCTCCAACACCCGTTGTAACTCCGCCAAAACCAACACCACCCGTTGTAAGTCCGCCTAAACCAACCCCACCCATAATGCCACCATCACCAACACCACCAATCGCAACACCGCCAAAACCAACACCTCCTGTTGTAACTCCGCCAAAACCAACACCACCAGTAATGCCACCATCACCAACACCACCCGTTGTAACTCCGCCAAAACCAACACCACCCGTTGTAAGTCCGCCAAAACCAACACCACCCGTAATGCCACCATTACCAACACCACCCATCGCAACACCGCCAAAACCAACACCTCCTGTTGTAACTCCGCCAAAACCAACACCACCAGTAATGCCACCATCACCAACACCACCCGTTGTAACTCCGCCAAAACCAACACCACCCGTTGTAAATCCACCAAAACCAACACCACCCGTAATGCCACCATCACCAACACCACCCGTCGCAACACCTCCTGTTGTAACGCCGCCAAAACCAACACCACCAATAATGCCACCAACACCACCAGTAATGCCACCATCACCAACACCACCCGTTGCAACACCGCCAAAACCAACACCACCCGTTGTAAGTCCGCCAAAACCAACACCACCCGTAATGCCACCATCACCAACACCACCCGTTGCAACACCGCCAAAACCAACACCTCCTGTTGTAACTCCACCAAAACCAACACCACCAGTAATGCCACCATCACCAACACCACCTGTTGTAACTCCGCCAAAACCAACACCACCAGTTGTGACTCCGCCAAAACCAACCCCACCCGTAATGCCACCATCACCAACACCACCCGTCGTAACACCGCCAAAACCAACACCTCCCGTTGTAACTCCGCCAAAACCAGCACCACCAGTAATGCCACCATCTCCAACACCACCCGTTGTAACTCCGCCAAAACCAACACCACCCGTTGTAAGTCCGCCTAAACCAACCCCACCCATAATGCCACCATCACCAACACCACCAATCGCAACACCGCCAAAACCAACACCTCCTGTTGTAAGTCCGCCAAAACCAACACCACCAGTAATGCCACCATCACCAACACCACCCATTGTAAGTCCGCCAAAACCAACACCACCCGTTGTAAGTCCGCCAAAACCAACACCACCCGTAATGCCACCATCACCAACACCACCCGTCGCAACACCGCCAAAACCAACACCTCCCATTGTAACTCCGCCAAAACCAACACCACCAGTAATGCCAACACCACCCGTTGTAACTCCGCCAAAACCAACACCACCCGTTGTAAGTCCGCCAAAACCAACACCACCCATAATGCCACCATCACCAACACCACCCATAATGCCACCATCACCAACACCACCCATAATACCACCGTCAAAACCAACCCCACCCATAATGCCACCATCACCAACACCACCTGTTGTAACACCACCAAAACCAACTCCACCCGGTGCTATGCCGCCAAAATCGTGCCCGCCATCATCATCTCCTCCTACGCCTTCCGTACCACCTAAACCTAAGCCGGAGACTTGCCCGATCGACACATTAAAGCTAGGCTCGTGCGTAGACGTTCTTGGAGGTTTGGTTCACATTGGGCTTGGGAAAAGCGCCAAACAAGAGTGTTGTCCGGTTTTGAAAGGATTAGTTGACGTAGACGCAGCCGTTTGTCTATGTACTGCCATTAAAGCCAAACTTCTCAACGTCAAACTCATTATCCCCGCTGCTCTTGAGCTTCTTGTCAACTGTGGAAAAAATCCACCACCTGGCTTCAAATGTCCCACTTGATAAATGTATAGAGTTCTGAGAGTCTTTCGACGACTCTGAAGGTATCGTTTTTTTTAAAGATTTTTGTTGGTTTCATGATCTCTAATTGGTAATGAGA
The DNA here is from genome assembly GCA_002933915.1 of Eutrema heterophyllum. Taxonomy (NCBI): domain Eukaryota; kingdom Viridiplantae; phylum Streptophyta; class Magnoliopsida; order Brassicales; family Brassicaceae; genus Eutrema; species Eutrema heterophyllum. The sequence continues at coordinate 754,091 of PKMM01021804.1, forward strand.
GGTTAATTTGCGTGTGCAAAACCTTAAATTATATATTTTATTATATAAAATAAAAGGGGTTGTTTAGGTGTGCGATCTCAATTTCTTTGAGTTTTATGTTATGTTGTACTTTTAAGAAGATAAAAACAGTAAAAGATAAAAACTTTTTGTATCTGCTTAAGCTTATTTTGTTTTAATGTAAGTACGTTGTGGTGTAAATAAATGTGATTTTTATAGCCATGCGCATTGCACTGATGCACCTGCAGGCACATCGCCAATATTACTGAACAAGTACATGTGATCTAACTCAATTATATAGATAATTCCAAAATTAATTTATTACTAAAGAACAGTAAGTATGTACGTAACTTTATAGTTTTTTCTGTCTGTAACGTCGTGTTTGAAGTAAATTCAAATAATGATGTATCATACCTTAGTTCAAAAAAAAAAAATAGTGATGTATTATAACCTAACAAAATTCAATATGAATTATACAATATATCTACGTATGTGTATACATTAAAATTACAATATTTAACGGGGATTTATCAAACATGTCGTTCGCAAATAATACAATCTTGTTATAAAATACTACACGGTGCAAGCATTTCAAGGTTTTTTTCCTTTATTAACCAAAAAAATCCGGGAGTTAAACTCAAATTTCCTCAGGTCGGCGATCAGATTTTTTTTTTTTTTGCTAAGATGAATCAGAAAAGAATGAAATTAGATTGTTCCCTATCGCCGGTGCTAAATCAATATATTCTTGTTTAAAAAAATAATACATTCTTGTTGATATATATATATATATATATTATTGTCTACAATTCATAAATGCACACTCTCGGATTTAAATTTAGATGATACAAACAGCAGCACTTGTATATATCCACATATATAATATGAACCCAACATCTATGAACTTACTGTTTCTAGTGTATATTATTCCAGTAGCTAAATATTTGAACCTTGATCGAGTTGTAAGAGAAGACAACTATATAAATGTGACTATGATGGTAAGTAAAGAAAAGAAACAAAATGAACATATAACGATATCATAAGTTTTATTTATTTTTGGAACATTAAATGCATGAAAGAGAATTACCGATAAGTTGATAGAGAAATCATGAAGTGATTTCTTTGCTAAAACGCCTTCCGAAACATTGGCAAAACGCGGAATGTAGACAAAAGATAACGATGAAAAACGGATAGAGAGGGAGCAGACGATATCAAAAGATAAATCATTATTTTTTAACCAAAAACAAAAACAAAAGATCAAACATTCATATATCCGATACTGAGTTATATCTTAAATTGGGCTTGGTTTTGTAATTTGGGCCTTTACCCTATCTATATTTGGAACAGCTAGATAATGATTTATTTTGTTGTTATCTAAGCTGCGAACAACAGGCACATAATTCAAAAAAAAAAGTGTAACAAATACATATTATTTTAGTTGATAATACGTTATTAAAATGATATTACAGTATTAATTTTGATGTCATGTGATTTTACCCGAGAACACGCTATTTTATCTGATAGTACAATGCCAGTGTTGTTGGGTGTAATTTTATCATTAGGCTTGACTAGGTTCAATTTAATATAAGCCCAAAAGATTGGATAACCTCCACCGAACATTCGACACGTAGAATTTGACACCGAGGATTCGACATAGGATTGACACGTAGGATTCGACACTGACCTTATTAAATAAGGAAAGGAGGAGAAAAAGATTCGCTTCCTAATCCAACGAGGATTAGGATTAATAGGAGTACCTTATAAATAGAAGGCGAGAAGCTTAGAAAGGAGGAGAAAAAGAGAGCAAGAGACGGGAAAAATCAATCGATCCTTTGACGGCGATCATAGTTCATAGATCGATTGATAGTTTCTTGATTCTTGTTGTTTTGCTAATTTTTTAATAAAATTCAATTATACATCTCAAATCCGTGTTTTCCGTAGTGAATCGGTTATTTATTTTGGCGCTATTTTTTTTATCTATTTGGCACCAAATATGTGCGAACCATAGGTCGCCAAAAAAAAAAATTAAAACAGAAAAAGAAAATGTGTAATCGGTTAAAGGTTAACAAACAATAAATAATTGAATTACCTAAAGGGGCAAAAAAAACGAATATACATGAATATGTTTTGTTTGTTCTGAAAATGTATTTACGAAATAGCTGGCAAATTTTTTAAATATGTGTCAGTTCATCCAGCAAATTTTTTATTGCAAAGTTAGCTAAATATAGCATAAGAAAATTCAAATCCAGACAAAATATAGTAGAAAAACAGAATAGTTGCCGGCAACAAAAAAAGTATAATTTTTCATTAAAAAGTTACACAATTTTTACCCTGCACTTATTTCACTTCACAATATATATAGTGTTTCCATTGGAGCCTAACTATTCTCTCTGTTAAATTAAATTAAATAATAGTCCATTTTTATAAGTTCAACTTTGAAAAAAGAAAAAAAAATCAAACTAGTTGTAACAATGATTCGTTCAACTGATCGATTAGAGTTAAATTGTCCTGGTTCTACTAAATTCAATGCTGTGTGGAGAAAAGCCCTATAACTGTTAATGGTTAAAGAAACCAATGAACCCATTATTTTTATTTTTTTTGGTCAACGACCCATATATATTGATAAAATATGAGTTTTATTTACCAGAAAACTGGAACGGTTTGCTTTACAAATTGTTCGGTGGAGTAAAAAAAGTTAAAAAATGCCCCAAAAAAAGAATAAAAAGCCTAATTGATAACCGGTGAAAGGTTTGATCTAAACTAGATGAATGAAACTCCTCGTAGGAAACCATTGGGAAAACAAGTCTTTGAATGCTTTCCGGTGAATCCGAGCTAAGATGGTATCGCGGATGCTGCGGTCAATTTGCTTGAAGATCACCATGTGGGGCGTTACAGTTTGATGATGAAGCCGACTATTATGTTCCTTCCATGGTGAAAGATCATTGTTTGAATTGCTAATCTCTTGAGGGTGAGGCTGATGGTCCCTGATGGGGTTGAGATCCATGCAATGAGGCTTGACCAATCACCAAAGGTGTGAAGAGGCTGTCCAAGGCGGGATAGAACCTTATTCCAGATATGAGAGATGAATTCACAATGAAGAAAAATGTGATCTCTAGTTTTTGTTTCCTTTTGACAAATACAACAGGTGGTAGAAACATTTAATATTATCTCCAAGATATTAGTCGAGACCTTACCGGAAGGCGGTCTAAGTGGGAGACACAGAAGGTAAAAGCATAATTCATATATTTAAGAACTAGATTAAATAAAAGAACCCAAAATTGCGTAATTGACTCGGATTCAATATAACCAACCGTCTTCAAATTAACCATTCAAGGAAATAGAAAGGGAATGCGAAGAGGATTGAACCAAGAAAGGGTTAATTAGAAACCCTAGTTTCGAAGAACATCATGCAGTCATCGATCTTTGTATCAAGTCGTAGAGGTAGAGCATTGGAACTAAAGATGGAGAATTTCTGATGAGAGGATCGGCTGATTATCTAGGAGACTAGAAGCCATGTTCTTAACCTGTTGTTGATCTCATATAAGAGCGAGTCCATTGATTTAGTCAATATGTTAGCAGCTTTCCTTGCATAGAATCATTGGAGGGCATTAATAGTTGAGTCACAGTCGCTTAAGAATGTCAACTAAAAGTCTAAAAGAGCAATCAAAGTTTGAGAAGATTTCAATTTATTTTTATAAATTGTTAAAAACTATAGTTTTTTTTTAAAAGTATTATCTCGATTTTCTATTGCAAAGTTATCTATGATTATTATAGTTATCCATTCTTCATACGCACAAATATGTTTGGATTATTTAAATTGTTCGCATTAATATTTACTTTTTATAACTAACAGAATTGTTTTAATAACAAAATATCAAAATTTCCATATATAAATATAACTCTATTTTTGTTATGTTAAGAGACCTCAATTCAAAACGACTAATTGGAAGTGTACATAACTTATCAAAATGATTATCGTTTTTCATAATAAATAAAAAAGGCCAATCGTTCCACAAAAAAACCTCCCAACTCAAGCCCTATCCGCCTCTCTGCTTTTTCTCCGATCTCCTTTTCCAACGGTCGTTGTTTCTCACTGCCGTCGGAAAAAGGACCCCCGTTCATCTCTTTGTCTTCCTCGGCTCTCGGAGATTTCAAGGTATGGACTTGAGATCTGGATTTTTGGTTCGTTTAGAAGTTCTGCAAGGTGTCGACGTTGTTGATCTAGCTTCCCAGTGGTTGCGCTTTGAGTCTCGGCGAGCTTCTCTGGTCTCGCTCTTGGTCAGATATTTGAGGATGGTATCTTCCTAAGGGCTAAACCTAGGTGGTTATGTTGCTCGAGTTGCTCTCCGCCGTTGGCCTCTTCGCCGTTGACCTTGCATGGTGAGTTCCTGCTCTGTTTTCGGTTATGGATAGGTTTTCTTAGCTTCAGCTCTGTCTCGGTTCTTTTTTGCCTGAGGACGGTTTTCAGATCAGCATTTGCTGCTGCTCAGCCTCCTTACCTAGCTTTCGTCTCGCAGTGTAGCGTGTCAGGTCCTTGTCATCTCTAAGCGTCTCTCCTCCTCTCTTGTCTCTTGCCCTTCGTTGATGGTTTGTGTTTCCTCTGTGTAAGTTCTTTGGACTTGGTTAGGCGGTTTTTGAGTTTCTGGCTTAGGCAGTGGTAGTGTTGTGATATTCATGGTTTTTACACGTTTCTAACTCATGTTTTCATTAGTTTTGATCTCATTTTGCATCATTTAGGATCGTCTAAATATGTATTTTGGTTTATTTTTGCATTGTCTTGCATTCTAGAGCTTTAGGTTGCATTTTCATTCATATCATGCATTTGCATAGTCTTATGTTCTTTTTAGGTGTTTTGATCTTTGGGAATGCATGAAGCTCGAAAAATGATGAAGGACATGTTTTTTAAATGAAAATTGTATAAGGAAAATGCAGAGGCAATCTAAAGTGACTGAGAGATCATGCCAGATGAAGGCTGTCCATTTGGATTTAGCTTCGGAGATCTGGATGAAAGTCATGGATAATCGAGTTAGCTTTCGTTTGGCGCTTGTTTCAAGTCATTCCGAGCAGCGGTTCAAGAGATACATCAAATTTAGTAAGAGTATGTCTGTCTGGCGCGCAGACGAGCTACCAGAAGGTTGCAGAGGGGTGTTGCAGAGGTTTCCTGCGGCTGCTACAGTCCTCAAAATTCAAAAAATCACCGGGTCAAACCCGATTTGCCCCTATTCACTATTTAAGTGTTTTAGACCTAGTTTTCACACAAAGTTTTCTTTTAGCTTTCAAACTCTTTCCTCTTTAAGGTTCTAATCATTTTGTATGAGATTTGGAGTGATTTGAATGCAATCTTTTGTTATCTTATCTTAGTCTCTCTTTCTTTTATATTTAATCATGAATATTAACATTATCTCTATGAGTTTTGTTGATTTCATTATGATTAGTGAGTAGTTCTTTTAGAGTCTTTGAGTATGGTAGACTAGGGTGATTACTAGTGTGTTTATGATGCTTAGGGCTTAGATTAATTAAGATCCTTACTCATTATGTGGTTTTAATGCTAGATTTACCTTGATCAAATTGGATTTAGATCTTAGAGAATTTCTCACCCGAAATGTGTAATGAAATTCTCCAAAGAACTTAATGAGTGATTTGCATACTTAGGGGTAGCCTATGGAAAAGATACTTAAGGTGCTTATTGGTTATTTGAAATTGTGTTTAATGCTTATTAATTGCTTAATTGTGAATGAAAATTTATGTCAATTGAGTAATTAATAAAGTGATTAGTATTATGATAATGGATTAATCTTAATTAGTGGTCTAGACCTAGACCTAAGGATTAGCATTGTGTGAGTGAATTAGCATCATGCATTAGCTAGTAATCACCCGAGTCAATAACCTTACCCAAGGATTCGTTTGTTACTGTTTAAGCATTTTAGTTCGTTTTCCCACTTAGTTTGAGTTCGAATCTTGTTAGTCGTTTATTTCTCCTTATCTTTTGGTTTAATTTAGCTTGTTCTATCTTTGTTTCATCCAGGATTATAGAAAAACCAAATCATATTATTAACTTAGTTCGTTTAGTTTCTTGTATTCCTTATGTAGGTACTCTTAATCTCCTTGGATTCGATCCCTAAGTGTTGCAACGATGAATGCACATTAGGTAATTGATATGTTGGCTTTAGATTCACTGTATCTTCTCTGCTTCTCTTCGGGTTTCAGATTGAGTCTCTTGGGGCTTTGGCATTGTTTCGGAGTGTCTGGTGCTCTGTGTCTCTCTTATGGAGCTCTCGCTACCTTGTTTGTGATGATTAAAGACTGGTGAAGTGCTCCTGCCATTTCTGCTAGTTGTATCTTTGTGGTGGTTTTTTTGTCTGTTCTTCTCTTTCGGCGGTGACTTGTCTCTTCTCTGCTTCCTGAAGTGTGGTGGGCATTCAATACTCCTCTAGTGTGCCTCTTTGTCTCAGCATTGTGCATGTTCTGTCTTCCTTTTCTGCTTGGTCTTGGCCTCCCTTTCTCGTTGTTAGTGGTTGTGAAGTGTTTTGCGCTAGTTTTGTGATTTCTTTGGGTGTTTCTGGTCTTGCTGGCTTCGGTGCTCTGCTTCTTGTGGTTGTCTAGTCTTGGTTATGTTTTGTGTTTTACTAAAGCTTGGCCTCGGTGGATGGCGTGGTTCTCAGGGATTATGATCTCTTCTCAGCTCATGGGTGTCTCGGCTAAGGCATCTTCGGTCTGTTTTGGGTGTTGGCCTTGGTCTAACTAATCCTTTAGCCCCGGTTTCTGCTTGTTGTTGCTACTGTTGATATGCTATTTTATGTGGCTATTGAGGGCTCATGCTCTAAGGATCGGTTTTGAACTTCTCCTTTGGCATTTTTTTCATTTCCTTGCTAACCTTTATGATTCATGATATAAGACTCCAAGGAAAACTTATAGATCGTACGATTTTTATGGTCAAAGATGGCAATCGCACTCTCTTGTAAATTCAAATAAAGGAAGCGAAATGGAATGAGTTGCAACACAAAGAGTATGACAGCTCTTTGATACGGCAGTTTGGGTTGTTCTTATGGGCTTCACACACACTCTAAGAACAAACACCACAAGCTCTAATCAAGATCCGCTTGATTGAAACTAAAAAAAAACACTTCATTAATTTCGTAAATTCTTAGTCTTAAAGGTTATCTTACAAAGGAAATGAGCTGGTTCTTATATAAGCAACCACACACGTTTTTACAAGTTTTAAAAAACTCACAAACAATTGCAATTCAAATTTAAATTCAAAGAAACATAAACAAAGATAAAAAAAGTGGCTCTTGTGGGGTAGGAGGAGAGCCTTCCTTGTGTGAGTGGAATGGCTCCTTGTGTCAAGTGGGGAGGAGCGGTTTTTAAGGCTCCTTGACCCTGTTTTGATATTTTTAGCTCCTAAAACTCCCCTGGCATGTTTTGTAAATTCCCTAGTAATTTCCTCAAGGGTTAATTGATCTTTCATGTCATTTGCTCAATTTACTCTAGGTAAAGTAACTTTAGGAATTACCGTTCCAAACTCATAAAAGTGAATCATTGTCGCCAATAGAACAAGATCTAAGCTTGTCGTACGCTCAGTACAATCCCCTTTTGAATTGGTAGTATCCAAAAGTTTTCATGGTCTCCAAAGTCGGTTTTGTAATAGATTAAACCGATCGTTTTTCACAATCTTCATAACCAACTCCGGTTGGTTCAATTGATGACACGGATGGATCCGCCTGATCCAAGGCGTGCTGTGCTCTAGAGTGTTGTGGGGAACTTCTAGAAGTAGCACAACGTCTCCTGGGCGCCAATGATACGTTTGGAGTCTCCTAAACCAGTAAGGTTCAAAATAAGGCAAGTCGAGGATCCTATGGTTTAGAAACTTAATAACTTTCACATCTGAACCGGTATTGGTGTGAATCCAATTTTCTACGAGCCGCTATTGAGTCAAGAGGCTAGAACAATTCGGTTCAGTTCTTAATTCCCTCTGGTTTGGTCGCAGTCCTCCAATGAGTGCGCGTAGGTCCAAATCGGGTAAGTTCAGAATCACCCGACTTTAGAACTGAATATCTCCTTCATGCAAACTGATATTGGGTTGATTCCACTTCGAGGGGTGCTCTAGATGAGCTGAGAATGTTCTCCAAGTGATTTCGTGACCTGAATCTTTATGGTTGAGCCGGTATGCATCGAACAATAGCCATAGGTCTGCATCGGCTTCAATAGCATGATAGTTTGGAATCATCCAGTTTGTAAATTCGATTCTGGTTCGGTCCGAGATGATATGGAACCAGTTCCAATTCTCCGTGAGCCTCTGATGAGTTGAGTTCTTGGAACAAGTCGGTTTGTTGCTCAACTCCTTCTGGTTGGTTCGGTATGCTCCATGGAAGGCACATATGTCCTTGCTGGATCCAATACGGCTTGAGTAGTGAGTTTGGTTGAACTCCGGTTCAGCTACTGAATTGATGACCGCATCATAACCTCCCTCTTCAAGAAGTTTTGTCCTCAAAACTTGATTACCTGCACATAGACTAGGCAAGTTAGTTTCATAAACGGTTCGAGGGTTTATAAGCTTACCTCGGCTCATGATTAGCTTGGGCTTTGTTTGGAGTTGGATGTGCGCATCCGGTGGCTCTTCCTTGATCAGCAAAGAGGAAATGACTCCTCTCCAAGGTGTGTTATTGACTTCCTTGGGCAGCAATGCATTCATCTTTGTGAAATCTCCTTTTTCACAAGTAATTTCTCCATTGATTTGTGGCGGTTCATGCTCTTGTGGCTTCTCATATGTACCTGAAATATTCTCAACACTTTTGACAAGAGACAAGTGTATTAAAACAGTTTTTGAATCATGGTAAACAGATTGACAAATTTAAGTGTGGACCTTTTCATTTTCAAGTGAAGAAACAATTTCTTGTTTCTTGTTTTCTTGCGGTTCAAGAGAATTAATTTTATCAAGACAATTAATTTGGTCCGATTTCTTTTTGGTACTTAAGACCTTCTCATTTCTTTCTAATGCACACAAGTATTTTAATTTATCAAGGAGTTGATCAATTTTGGAAGGAGAAGTGGTAGCACTTACCTTGACAAAATCCGCTTATGATTGCTTGCCTTGCGGTTCAAGTCGAGGTATTGAACTCGGTGTAGGTGCTTGAACTGCAACTCGTGGTTGTTCCTTGACAAAGTTGGTCGCTAGTTTGCTCTGTTTGGACTATGTTTTCACGTCCCTTGGCAGCATGGCATTGATCACCTTAGGTCTTGTTATTGACTTCACGCTCTTGTTGGATTGTGAGACAATGGTTGTGCATTTTGGAGTGACTTAGGTGATTGTAGTTCTGAGCTTGTTGAGGACGATATCCTGGTGCAAATCTCCGCATCATCTGCCGCTTCATCTCAGTCCATGTGTTGATAGGTGCTTGATCGTACGTCCACATTTTAGTGAGGTAATTCCACTAGATTTTTGCTTCTCCTTTGAGGTTTTGGACAGCGGTTCTGAACTTCTTGGCCTCGGTGTAGGAGTGTGGATGAAACAACTCTTCCATTAGGCCTTCCCATGCTAGGTAAGCCTTGGAATTTTCTAGTCCATAGAAAATATACCCTTCTTGTTCCCATTCCTCAGCCTTTCGTGGTGTTCTCTTTGTTTGAACTGAACCGAATGGATAAAGCCTTCTTTTGCTCTCGTAGATAGGTCTGGTTTGTGTTGAATGTGCTTGAATCCGGTCTGGTGGTTCTGGTTCTATCTCCTTGTTGGATGGCTCATCTTCTAAGTTCGGTATCTGACCAGCTCCCCTAGCAACTTGCAGTTGCTCTATACGACCAATGCGTGTACCACACTCAGTCCGTATGGCACCAAGTTGTTGGTTCATGGTTCACACTTCTTGACTCATGTTGTTTAGCATCTCCATGAGGGCTTGCTGTGTAGTAACTGTATATGGTCATTCTCCAGTCATAGTGTATGTTCTCCTTGCAACAAAGAACACAATACACCAAGTTAAATTCAAAGACAACTTTAAGCAATAGCACACACAAGTTGTATATATTTCTTTCTTTTTTGAATTTTGAAATAAGTACTTAAATAAACAAGAACACAACAACGATTTTTATTTTTGTTTTTATAAGTTTATGAAGATGAAAATACTCAAACAAAATTAAACAAATTAAGAACGAATGCAAACACACGAGTTTATTTTTTTTTATTTTTTTTTTTGAATGAAACGAAAATAACAAAATATAAGAACACAACAAGAATAAAATACAAAATCAAGGCAATATATTTTTTTTTGAATTTTTAGATTAATGATGAACAAGAACAAAACAGAAAGATAAGAATCAACACAATTTTTGTTTGGTTTTTAGTTTATGAGAATCAAATAGCAAAACTGAATTGAAACAAAACAAGAAACAAATACAAACGATTTTTGTGATATATTTTTTTTTTTTGAAAATAAAACAACAAAAAACAAAAAATTCAAAACAGAAAGTACAAGATAGATTGGATAGATACAACCTCTTGATATAAGAGCTTTTGAAACTCTGATACCATATGATATAAGACTCCAAGGAGAACTTATAGATTGTAAGGTTTTTATGGTGAAGAAACAAGATGGCGATCGCACTCTCTTGTAAATTCAAAGAAGGGAAGCGAAATGGAATGAGTTGCAACACCAAGAGTATGGCAGCCCTTTGATACGGCAGTTTGAGTTGTTCTTATGGGCTTCACACACACTCTAAGAACAAACACCACAAGCTCTAATCAAGATCCGCTTGATTGAAATTCAAAAGAAACACACTTCATTAATTTCGTAAATTCTTAGTCTTCAAGGTTATCTTACAAAGGAAATGAGTTGGTGCTTATATAAGCAACCACAAACGTTTTTACAAGTTTAAAAAAACTCACAAACACTTGCAATTCAAATTTAAATTCAAAGAAACATAAACAAAGATAAAGAGTGGCTCTTGTGGGGTAGGAGGAGAGACTTTCTTGTGTAAGTGGAATGGCTCCTTGTTTCAAGTGGGGAGGAGCGGTTTTTAAGGCTCCTTGACCTTGCTTTGATATTTTTAGCTCCTAAAACTCTTTTGACATGTTTTTTAAATTCCCTAGTAATTTCCTCAAGGGTTATTAATTGATCTTTCATGTCATTTGCTCGATTTACCCTAGGTAAAATAACTTTAGGAATTATTGTCTCAAACTCATAAAAGTGAATCCGTGTCGCCAATAGAACAAGATCTAAGCTTGTCGTACGCTCAGTACAATCCCCTTTTGAATTGGTAGTATCCAAAAGTTCTCATGGTCTCTAAAGCGGTTTTGTAATAGATTAAACTGACCGTTCTTCACAATCTTCATAACCAACTCCGGTTGTGTCATCAAGCCGGTTGGTTCAATTGATGACACGATGGATCCGCCTGATCCAAGGCGTGCTGGTGTGCTCTAGAGTGTTGTGGGGAACTTCTAGAAGTAGCACAACGTCTCTTGGGCGCCAATGATACGTTTGGAGTCTCCTAAACCCGTAAGGTTCAAAATAAGGCAAGTCGAGGATCCTCCAGTTTAGAAACTTAATAACTTTCACATCTGAACCGGTATTGATGTGAATCTAATTCTCTGCGAGCCGCTATTGAGTCAAGAGTCTAGAACAATTCGGTTCAATGCTTAATTCCCTCTGGTTTGGTCGCAATCCTCCAATGAGTGCGCGTATGCCCAAATCGGGTAAGTTCAGAATCACCCGAGTTGATAACTGAATATCTCCTTCATGCGAACTAATATTGGGTTGATTCCACTTCGAGGGGTGCTCTAGATGAGCTGAGATTGTTCTCCAAGTGGTTTCGTGACCTGAATATTTATGGTTGAGCCGGTATGCATCGAACAATAGCCATAGGTCTGTATCGGCTTCAATAGCATGATAGTCTGGAATCATCCGGTTTGTAAATTCGATTCTGGTTTGGTCCGAGATGATAGGGAACTAGTTCCAATTCTCCGTGAGTCTCTGATGAATTGAGTTTTTGGAACAAGTCGGTTCGTTGCTCAACTCCTTTTGGTTGGTTCGGTATGCTCATGGAAGGCATATATGTCCTTGCTGGATCCAATATGGTTGAACTCCGGTTCAGCTACTAGTTTGATGACCGCATCACTTCATTTTTTCTTAGTGTGGTTTTTATTTTGTAATTTATTCATGCTGTAACACTTCCACCTGTTTTATATCGAAAACCTTCGTTCAAACAAAAGATTATCGTTTTCTGGTGTTCCAATTTTTAGCTTTTTTCTCGCGTGTGCTAGCTGGACTAACGTGTCCTTACGACGAGTACTCAACGACTATCAGTTTATAAAAAAAAAAAAAAAAATGGTGGTGGTGGAGTCACATGCATGCATGGGATATTGGGATTCATTCATAACGTCACATTATCCATTTCCTTTTTTGTTTCTTAAAAGAAAATTAAATCCTAAAAGTGACAGACTTCACGGGTTACACTGTTTCTACTATCCGCCAAAAGCCTACCCGCCACATTGTAAATGGCGTCTATAACTTTATTTTGTTTTCTTCACCGTCAATAAATGATAAATCCGAAGGACAAACCTATGGTGCTCTATATATATTTCATGATTTTATCATAACAGTAGTTTGTAAACTAAATTAGAAAATAAATCAGATTATATTTTGCGACACTGTCAATATAGATGTTAAATTGAATATATGGTCAAATAAATTGTTCAGTTATAATTTTATCGATCACAATCAGACATTTTAATAGTAAATATCACTAACAATACAAATAAAATAAGCTTATTAAAATTCTATAATACGTGAAAAAAATCAGACAACAAAATACGTATCGCCGTTTTTTTAGAAAGTAAACTTTGCAGTTTTGTTATTTCAAAAAGAGTGAAAGTGTTAAAAAAAAAGCAAATTGTCGTTTGAAATTTACCGATCATTTACTAGATTTAGCCTGAATTAGTAGATGTTGACCTCATTGACATTATATTTGAAATCATATTCTGAATACGACCACCATCACTAGTAGTATTCATGTACCACCATCACTAGTATTACTATTATGGTACTATAATATATCAACATTAATATATAATATGGAAAAACTACAAAGAGAATCATCAATCACGGATTCACCGAACGTCATTCAATCATTATTGAAAGATCTCATAAAAAGACTCCCTAATATCTTTAAGCGGGAGACTGAAAATTACAAGAAAAAGCTTCGAAAAAATCACAAGTTAATATATCATTTCAAAAAAAAAAAACGTATAGAACTTCAAACCAAGAGACTAATTTCTATCTGTAAACTATTATATATATTGGGTGGAGTTACATAATTCATCAATTAGTGAAAACTTTCAATACGTAATAGTATAATGTATACGTAATAGTAATCAACGGAAACCCAATAACTTGGAACTTCGTTCAAGATTTATCAACCTAAACATATGAATATTTGAATACTGTATATCATAGATCTGGGATTCTAACCAAAACTGATTTTCTTTTCCTATTTGTACCGGTAGAGACATAAACTAGAACCCAAGAGAACTTGCCTAAAATCCTTATAAAAAAAAAGTGGACCTAACAAGGAAGGAACAGGAAAAAAGGAGTGAGAACGATGTCTTTAATTGTATCTTGTCACTATACAGAATGGGAGGTGTCTCTTAAGTCAAGTAATAATGACAAACAGGATCCCTTAACAAATTGTCTAGCCACTGGGCATTACACTACAAAAAACCTTTGGTTGCTCCCATTGTTTTCACCCAATTAACAATTACTCCCTCCGTTTTTTTTGTTTGATGTTCTAGAAATTTTTTTTGTTTTTAAAAGATTGATGTTTTCATTTTTCAATGCATATTTTTGTTAAATATTGACTATTTTGTCCTCATTTATTTTTCTTTTGTTTGTGATTAAATTCAATTAATAAAATAATTAAGAATATAAATAATTTTAGTTTTAAGGTGTTTGTTGCTTCGTTTGACGTGAAGTCAAATAGACTCTTTAATTTGTTTTCCATATTATGATCGATCAAATTCCTTAATCTGATAGTTAGTGACTTAATGTATTCTATCACGAGTTATCTTGAGAACGAGATGAAAGTGGAAGTAGATATGAGGGAAAATGATCAACAACTTCATGCAAACAATTTCAATGATAAACATGAAATCCACTTAAACAAACTACCTAAGATGAGCGAAGAAGTGCATATGGTGGAAATTGCTCAACAAAATCATGTAGATCATCATATCGTCAACCATGCGTTCGACTTGAACAAACTTCCAGAGATGAAGAAGGAAGTAAATATGATCGAAATTGATCAACCGGTTCGTGTTGATAATTTCAACGTCAAACATGATTTCGACTTGAATGAGCTTCCGGATGACGATGCAGAGCTCCTCCACCCAGAAGTTCAACAAGTTATCAAAGATATGCTCAAAATTCAGCTTCCCAAATATTTTTAATTCGCTATCTCTATGTCTGATCTATGTCTGATGTTTAAGAAGATGTAAAACTTTTATAATAAGGCAGAGCTCCTCCACCCAGGAGTATTTGAATAATGTACTTTTCTATTCTAATTACGTATATACTCCACCCAGGAGTATATCTCATTTATTCAAAAATAGAAACAGAAAATGTATGTAAAACAAAATTTACTTATTTGAACGAATTACCAAACAACAACTTAAAAGGAGAAAATATCAAGTCTTAATAAAAGAAAATACAACTAAAGTCGTAAAAATTCCTTAACATAATAAAGAATTCACTACCTCTTGTACTAATGAGGGATCGCAATCCATTTGGATAGGTAGACATCCTTCTCTTTCCAATGTGTCTTTCTTCATATGTGGAATTTTGTACTTGTTTGAACCTCCGATTTTCATGATCTCTATCATGCATGATTGGAGAGTCACAAAAATCCGATTGACTTGTGTTGGAGAATATTCATCAAATGCTTTCTCTACTGCAGTAACAAGTTCTTCTACCGTCTTGGAACAAACTTTATGTTGCAGCGTCTGAATGGCGCGGAAAAATCCAAGATCTAAAATATTCAAATCTGGTGAATTCGGCGGCTGGCACATCAATTGGATATCAAACCCATGTTGTGAAGCAGCTTCATGAAATTCTTCATCTTTTACATCAACATGTGTTCTTGCATTATCTTGTTGAATAAAAATAGTTTCCCCAAAATCTTCTATCGGCCACATCTCGCGAATTTTTGGAAGAACTTTTTCAATCAAACATCTTTTTATATCCTCTCTCTTGATGGAGAGCATAGGCTTTAATTCCATGGTTCCTGCATCTCTGTGTCTACTTCGTCTTTGAGCTTCTTGCACGGTAACAAATGGAAACATTCCAATTTTTCCGGAAAAAAGTTTCATTTCCTTCGCCGTCAAACCTTGGCTGAGCCATAGCAGCTAAAAACATTACTTTTGTAATAAAAATTTTGCTCTGACATGTACGTACCAGATCCTCTTCAAGGAGAAGTAGATAATATGTCTCTGCCTTTTTTGTCATGTAAAACCACTTCTCGTCGATATGTACAATATTGTACATATCCAAAAACTTTGGTTGATGAGGCGAAGCACTCTTATCAAGCATAGATAAGCAAAACCGTAGACGAGCTTTCATATTATCTTCTTTTAGATGTGGTTTGATGGCATTGGAATGACGTCTCATGAGACCTTCTTTTACATAATTGAACACTCTCGTTGGGTTGACATCCAAAGCTGCCGCTAGAGACCTTATGGTTGTTCGACGATGTAATGGGACAGCAGCAACTTGAACCAAATCAATATGTTTCTTTTTTCGACCACATTTCCCTTTTCTTTTGTGTGATATATCAACAGCCTCACCATTAGAATTCTTTGCTCTTTGCCAAATTCTTTGGACCGTTTGTAAAGGCACCGACAATAAATGAGAAACTTCTTTCGTAGTATTTTTCTGTAACTTTCCATTGACACTTCTCTCCAGCAGAGCATTATAAATTTTCCATCTTTCTCCATCTGTCATTTCTTTCCTCTTCGTGATGATCTCTTGTTGATTTTGTGATGTCTCCAAATTTTCTGTTATGACAAATAATAATCACATAAAATTCATTAGTTTCTATATCAAATAATTTATGAAAAAATAAAACGATAATGCAGTTAAATGATAACGATGAAAATTTGACCATTAAAAAAATTCATACTCTTTTTTATTCATACGTGATAAACACACATAGTAAAAAAATACTAGCACAATGCTTATCAAACAAAGTATAAACGCACACAAAAAAAATCTATTCAAACGTGTATATAATATGATTAGAAAATTACGAAAGATAATGGGATATATACAAATATACTTACTTCACTAAAAATATTCAGTATCAAGAGTTGGAAATTAAACAAATTATGAAAATAAAAAAGTGAAAAAATGACCTGGAACAATTGGGGAAGAAACTTCCGTTTGATCATCAAGAGTTGGGTTGGCTATATCATCTACAGAAGAATTTGTTGGTGTCATATTTAAATCAAAACAGAGCTCTCGATCTCTCTCATAACTATCAATAGGTATGTTTAGATCAAAATTATGACGAAAAGCCATTAACAAAAATTTGTTATTATAGTCTATCATTCGTTAACACTTGACAGTATATATAGCCACTAATCAAAACAAATTTTATGTTTTTGGCACTTAACAAAATTTGAATAAGTTTGCTTAAAATTTTGGCTCCAAAAGCAAATTTTGTTTTAAAATTCAGAATATATACGTGAGTAATTGGAGTAACAATGATACTGAATGCTGATGAGAATGAATGAATATGCAAAATAGGGATCATCAATATGGGAAAATGATATATTAAATAAGGTTTTAAATACAAATTTGACTCACCTTGCCTTTTTGTCTTCTAAGGTGGGAATATTTTTCCTTTCAATATTTTTTCTTCTTTTATACTAACACTAAATAAACAAGGTTAGAAAGGACAATTCTATTACTTTCTTAATAAGTGTGAAATTTCTAGAATATCAAAAAAAAAAAAAAAACGGAGAGAGTACAAAATATGACTATGCCCATTTTTTTTTTTATAAAAAGTATGGCAATAATATAACGAAGGTTTAATTTACGATTTAACGCTTATAGACTAGGCATTCTCTAATGTTAAAAGACTAAAGCTTGACAATGTCGGGACATTTTTTACGCGTTGATTTTAGATAATTTAGCAACTTGATCTCTGAGATTTAGATAAAATAAGGCATGCAAGACATAAGAAATGATTCTTATAAGGTTTTGGCATTTTAAAAAAAAGCTTAAGACCAAATAGGCAAATACGAACTATGAATTTTTTGGAATACGTACATGTAAAGAAAATCACAATAAAGATCGTACGTTCTATCGTTTTTTTTTTTGACATCATCGTACGTTCTATATATCGTAATTGATAATAGATTTTTTCGAAAAAAGTAAATATATAAGACAATAATTATGCGAAAGTTTACAGTGATGGTTTTGTTTTCTAAACATTTTCATGTTCCCTCGTACGTTATATATTGGCTTAACCATATATGAGCATGTCCAAAAAAATTCAAACAGAATTCTAAGTCTATTATTATGAATGTTTTTTTTTGTAACCAGAAAGATCATGGTGGCCAATAATCTGTTCTTTTATATAATATTTGTGGTGGATGGACAAAGCGTACGTGAGATATCTTTTTCTAAACGGAACATATTGGATTCGAATTCAGACACTGCTCTTTTAGTTAGTTAAAGTAATCGTGCTTAATTAAGTATTATAACAAATGATAATTGTGTCATTAAAGTGAAACAATCATAAATCCAGATGCTAATTAATTCCTAGTTCTATGGATATTAAGGCTAACTAGGGAGAGAAGGATAGAGCCAAAGATTTTGCAAAGAGCAGTGTCTGAGTTCCTCGCGCCTTCTGCGACTCATGTATTCGCACTTTCGCAGTGTTTTTTTTTTTAATTTTAATAACTATTTGATCAATAAAAAAAAATGAATATTTTTGATTTCGTGTGTTCTTTACGCTCTTCAAACGAACTAGATACTTTTTCTCATATGTTCATATATAGAGTCCACAAATGATTTTTTTTTATCATAGTAAATAGCGAATGCTGTTCTAATTTTCCATACAAAAATATACGAATCTACAACTACAAAATATATGCCAATTTAGGAAAGTGTGACAAAAACCTTTATTTTCTTTTTGTAACTAAGTGACCTAATACGTGCTTAATAAAATCCATTTTCAATAATCTAATCACAACTCGGTGCGGTGCTTACAATATTATACATAAAATAATTATAAATCTCGTTAAATATTTTTTCTATAAAAGGCTACACACTCATATATCTACTTCCTCACTCCTTTTCACAAACCCAAACCCTCATTCTAAGAAAATGGGGTCTCGCACACAAAACCTCTCCTTTCTTATTCTCCTCATCCTCGGCTTCCTCGCCGTCTCCTTCGCTTGCGATTGTAGCCCTCCTAAACCATCACCGCACCCCCACAAACCGCCAAAACATCCCGTCAAACCGCCTAAACCACCTGCTGTCAAACCACCAAAACCACCGGCAGTAAAACCGCCTAAACCACCCACCAAACCGCCTACCGTCAAACCACACCCACACCCTAAACCCCCCACCAAACCGCCCACCGTTAAACCACACCCACACCCTAAACCCCCTACCAAACCTCATCCCACCCCGAAACCGCCCACCGTTAAACCACCTCCATCCACCCCTAAACCGCCAACGAAACCACCCACCGTTAAACCACCTCCGTCCACCCCCAAACCGCCCACGAAACCACCCACCGTTAAACCACCTCCGTCCACCCCTAAACCACCCACAAAACCTCCCACCGTTAAACCACCTCCGTCCACCCCGAAACCACCCACGAAACCACCCAAACCACCCACCCACAAGCCTCCACCCGTCCCGCCAACACCGTGTCCATCACCAACACCAACTCCACCCGTAACGCCGCCAACACCGACTCCACCCGTTGTAACGCCGCCAACACCGACTCCACCCGTTGTAACGCCGCCAACACCGACTCCACCCGTTGTAACACCACCAACACCAACTCCACCAGTGGTAACGCCACCCACACCAACCCCTCCTGTCGTAACACCACCAACACCAATGCCACCCGTGATTACACCGCCGACACCAACTCCGCCTAAGCCAGAAACTTGCCCAATCGACACATTGAAACTAGGTGCCTGTGTGGACGTTCTTGGAGGTTTGATTCACATCGGGCTTGGTAAAAGCCACGCCAAGGAAGAGTGTTGTCCGGTTTTGGGAGGTTTAGTTGACCTAGACGCAGCTGTTTGTCTATGTACCACCATTAGAGCCAAACTTCTGAACATCGACCTCATCATCCCCATTGCTCTTGAGCTTCTTCTCGACTGTGGAAAAACTCCACCACCTGGCTTCAAATGTCCCGCTTAATCATTGAAGAGTCTCTAGACGACTAGAGTGTTCGTTTTTTCAAGAATTTGTTGGTTTGATGAACTCTTTGGGTAATGGAAGGTTAATTTGCGTGTGTGGGACCTTTAATCGCCTGTTTCATTTGATACAATAAAAGGGTTTGTTTGGGTTTTCATGTTGTACTTTTAAGAAGAGAGAAATCTGTAAAATGATATAACGTTTTTAATATAAAACAAGTTTGTATCTGTGTACGCTTATTTTGGTTTTTTGTACATATATACGTACGTACGTTGTGGAGTAAAGAAATTTGATTTTTATAGCCAAGCAAATTGCACTGATGCACAATCGCCCTACAGCGTAGCTACTGATCAAGTACATGTGTATAAATATAGTTGTATACACGTATATCCATGCTAAGAAAAATATATCATACTTTTTTCTCAAGAAACAAAAATTATAAAGAAAGTATCGATCTGTACTCTCAATCACATAGATGATTACAACATTTGATTTATGTAGTAATAAATTAAAGAACAGTAAGTCTGTAAATATTGTAGAGATTAATTTTTCTTTAACGTCTTGTAACTATACAGTGGTGATATATCATACACAATAAAGTCAATATGATATAGCTGCACAATATATATCTGCGTATCTTTATTATACAGAAAGTGTATATGTACCAGGAATCGAACAAAACATGTAGTTCGTAAATAATGCATTTCTATTATAAAATACTTCACGGTGCAATCATGAGCATTTTAAGGCATTTTTTTTTTTTTTAATTTAATATATAAGGTATTTTTAGTGAATTTTCGGCGAGGAAAGAAGTACGTATAGTTACACTTCATCAAGTCTCAGTCTTTTAGTTTTAGATCTTCAACGCCAGATTATAAGATGCTATGGCTCGTGGAAAAAGTCGTTTGGAACTTTTGATTGGTAATTAGAAATTATTCTTGTTGTTAAACCGTATACCTATATAATTAATTACATCCACGTGATATGAGCAATGCTGGAAGGAGCTTGTCACGCTACTACACAACTTAAATCTAGGTCAGTTGGAATTGTTTCTCTTCAGATACATTTTCCAAGCTACGATCTATCATATTTGAAGAGAAAGAAATGGTTACAGGCACAGAGAAAACCATTTTCTCACAGCTAAACTTACAAGGTTCATCGACAAAAATGTACGCAATCGCATCAGTGTTATCCGCAAAATTGACGATCGATCGTACGGTACGATGACGCTCTAATCGCGTGGTTCGATTAGCTTTTTTGTTTGTAATAACTCTCATTGGTTAAATATTNTGAACATTATTAGTTAAATATTTAAAACTTGAGTTATATCGAAAGAAGAATAAAATTAACATATAACGACAACAAAAAGAAAACGGTAATGGTACAGAAGGAAAAAAGACATATAAGACGACAACAACAGAAAAAAAAGAAAAAAAACTGTATATGTCCGAGACTCCGAGGCTCCAAGTTATGATCTTATATTGGGCTTATAATTTATGATTTGGGCTTTCAGCCTATCCGATAAGTACATGTTTGGAGCAGTGAAGGCCTAACCGAAAAAGCAGAACTTTTTTTTTCTTTTTCTGTCTTGTAGAACAAGTTCACAACATCTCACGGGTCGCCTTTTATCGAGCAAATTCTCAGCAAAATCAAAGAAGATCCGAGAAGAGAGTGAAAGCAATTTCTTGTCAGGTAAAATTTTACTCAATTCTGTTCTCTCAAACCCAATCCATTTCTTCCGTCTCCGAATCTGAGTATCCTCGTTTTCCCGTATGAATTTGAGTTGCTGGATCTGTATTTAGCGCAGTAATTGCTATGAAATCTTCAAATTTTTTGATTCAGAATTAGATAAACCCTAGCTAGATGTGATTCTGGGTGATATAGTTCTCTTATATATGCACCATCAACTGATTGTCTGCTAAATTTCTACTAGCTAAATTGTTTTCGATTTGTAAAGTTTGTATTGTTCTCAAAGTAACAGCGATTGATAAACCTAATTGGTCTCGTTCGAATGTAGAAAGTTTTAAATCTGGATTAATCGGGCTAGTAGATCTCTGTGATGTCGAAACCCTAATTTTAAGGGAGAATGAATATTCCAAGTCAGTGCTTCTTGTTTGCCATTGTTTTGTTTGTGCAAAAGCAGATTTAGCTTGCAGATTCCTTAATTGTAATGAGCCAGCATGTTTCTTTTGTGACCATTGATATCTATCCAGTTAACTAGTAGCTTAGTCTTGTAAGAATAGGATTTGATCTTGAATCTATTTTTAAAAAATGCATAAACTTAGACCAATGCGTTTGTTGTTTTTCTTTCTGGTGTAGCTGTTAAAAGATGTCTCGGAGATATGATAGCCGTACCACAATCTTCTCGCCCGAAGGTCGTCTCTACCAAGTTGAGTACGCTATGGAGGCCATTGGAAACGCGGGTTCTGCAATTGGAATCTTATCCAAAGACGGGGTCGTGTTGATTGGTGAGAAGAAAGTCACATCAAAGCTTCTTCAAACATCAACCTCTACTGAGAAAATGTACAAGATCGATGACCATGTTGCCTGTGCCGTGGCTGGTATAATGTCTGATGCCAACATACTCATAAACACAGCTCGAGTCCAAGCGCAACGCTACACTTTCATGTACCAAGAGCCCATGCCGGTTGAGCAGCTGGTTCAATCTCTCTGCGACACAAAACAAGGCTACACACAGTTCGGTGGTCTTCGCCCGTTTGGAGTCTCCTTTCTTTTTGCAGGATGGGACAAGAACTATGGGTTCCAACTATATATGAGTGACCCGAGTGGTAACTATGGTGGTTGGAAAGCTGCGGCCATTGGAGCAAACAATCAGGCTGCTCAGTCTATTCTGAAACAAGACTACAAAGACGATGCAACCAGAGAAGAGGCGGTCCAGCTTGCCTTGAAGGTGCTGAGCAAGACGATGGACAGCACCAGCTTGACATCAGAGAAGCTAGAGCTTGCCGAGGTGTTTCTGACTCCATCAGGGAATGTTAAGTACCATGTTCACTCGCCTGATTCGCTCACCAAGCTGTTGCTGAAGCATGGCGTGACTCAACCCGCGGCTGAATCATCCTGAGCACAAAACTATGGCCGAGTCTTATCTCTGCTTGGTGCCGTGTCTCCTTTCTTTATCTTGTAGTTCTCTGTATTACAGCTTTCCTTTTAGTTTGAACTTTGAAGTTAACTATGGCGATGAAACTGGAAATTTCACAATGTTATGAATTTATCTGAAGGTATTGGATTGTTATTTCGGAACTTAAATATTATAATGTGTAATTTTGGAAGTGTGCTCCTTCAATGCAAGCGCATAAACGATCAGAAAAATATATAATTTTACTTCGACCTTCAAATTTATATTAATATTTCGCAGTGTTTTAAAAAGCGGTCTAGCGGTTCTTAGGCGTTAGACGCCCATAGACCGTGGCGATTACCTTCTAGGCGATGTTATTGTTATTATGCGATCTTAGACGGTTTTAGACGGCTCTAAACGGTCCTAGGCGGTTGCAGGTGGTTCATCAAAATTCTTAATCAATTAATATTTTTTTTTTGTTCGGTGCAGTTTTTGAATTTTTAACTACATTTAATTAGATCTATAAGTTTTAATTTCATAAATACATATTATAAAATTTTATATATTGTTTTTTATGGATATAGTGAATGTTTTTCTCTAATTTTTATTTATGATTTAATATTTTTGATTTTCCAAATGGATGTTTTTGTCTAATTCGAATTTATAATATTTTTAATGTTTTAGATTTGATATATATAAGATTTTTTTTTGGTTTTTGTGTGTAATTTGAACTTTGAATCCATGTTTAAGATTTATAATATTTAAAGTTTATTATTTATGAACTAGCCATAGTTTTTTGATATCATGAACTCTATAAAAATATATATAATATATTGATTTATTTTGTAAACGCCTTAGCCGTCTAAGAATCGCCTAGGCTCTGACTAGGTATTCTGGGCGCTAGGCCCAGCTCAACCGCCCAACTAGCGCCTAGCGATTTTTTTAACATTGATATTTCGTTAGGTTAGTCTGAATTTCTTCAATTCGTTACTTAAATACAAAGCACTCGTGTAGAGTTTTACACGTAACGGCAATGCCTCCTCGGTTTCAACTGTTAATTGAAGTTTTGATGTCGCCAAAAAAAAACTGTTTTGATTTAATTTTAGGTAAACGCAATTTGACGTTGAGAAATGAGAATCTTGGAATCACAAAAGAGTAACGTTTAAGGAAGAAATATGATCATAATTCTGGATTTTTGTTTCTCATAACATTTTGTTTTCTCTACATTCTACATTCTTGGTACCTTATCTAGAAATTAATCTCACAAGAAAACTTATTAACGTTTGTATACATCTCCATTTAAAAAGATCATTTCTTTACTTTTCCATACACACGACTTTAAGACGGTAAACAAAAAAAAGATAGATAAACTTTGAGAAATAGGAAACAAATTGTAATTACAATCCGACTCATTATGCTCTCTCTATCACTCTTATGTACAAATATCATCGTAAGCTACACTAATCAAGAACAGAGCTTAGGAAGCGATCTATTGCTTCCTCTGCTCGTGCTCTTGGATCTCTTCTTGAT
This sequence comes from Eutrema heterophyllum, assembly GCA_002933915.1. NCBI lineage: Eukaryota > Viridiplantae > Streptophyta > Magnoliopsida > Brassicales > Brassicaceae > Eutrema > Eutrema heterophyllum. Next base: position 778,115 of record PKMM01021804.1, read on the forward strand.
AACTTCCATCTGGTTCTGCATTTTCAAACACGCTCTCTCCAATTCCATTACCCTCCATTGAATCCCTTCAATATGTTCCTTCAACTTCTCATTTTCTCCTGAAATCTCCACCTTCTCCACTCGGAGTATGAGCTGCTCCTGTTGTTGTTGTTGTTGTTGTTCATCTGGTGTCTCAATCGCCTGAAACTTTGTGTTACGCGAAATGTGTGCTCTTGATTCGATTGAAAGCTTCTCGTAACTTAAAGCTCTTACCAAGCTGAGTTTTTCGCCATTGGTTAATCCTGCATGAGCCTGAACAAGCCAAAGAAATTGTCATTGATAAAAGACCGAAACTTTCTTTTACCTTTTTGAGTTTGAGATGATTGTCTGAAACGTACCTCGAGATACATATCGATAGCACGGTAGATATCTTCGTGAGATTCTCGAGCTGAATCTGGAATGAGTGTGAGGAGAGATAGAAACTTTGAAGATTTCAAGCAAGGATCAGGTGCTACTTCAGCTATATACTGATCAATCAAGCTCGCCACTTTCTTCATTTGTGATCCTCTTTTTGCTTCTTCGAGGAAAGCTTTTGTGAGCCTAAGAACGAGATTCACATAGTACAAGTGACTCGATTTCAATGGAGATGGAACAAGAAGATTGTCAAGTGTTGCTTGATCCAATTGGTGACCAATCATAAGCTCTAGCTTGTTCATGCTGCCTTTGTTTATGTTCATTCCAAGAGCGAGCCTCAAAACCCCGAAAAGGCTCTTGCAAGGGACACAGCTTCGGTCTAACACGTAAAGCGTATCAATGGTGGTTTCAAGAATCTTTCTTTTTTCATTAGAAGACGCGGAGCAAAACTTGACCTTCTGGTAATAGAACAAGAACCTACTTATGATGAGATTCTCGAATTTCCGCGATATCATCAGCTTCAAGAACATTTCAACCAAACCGGGACTTAGCACAAGAACCTCATCGAACCACCATGTTGACCGAGCAGAGCTATTCTTGAAACTCTCTGTGCTTTTACTGTCACAAGAAAACCGAAACAAGCTGCTATCTGGTGAACAAGCAGAAGCAGCACTAGAGGGACTCGCTTCAATGGCTAAACACAGTTTATCCACAAGTGCATCCATCAATTTCGCGGCTAAAGAATCAGCTTCAGACGATGTTTCAAGTTCTTGACACTGTTTCAAACCAAGAAGAACCTCTGGCCAAGCCCAATAACGAATCTCTTCCATACACTTCTCTGTTTGTTCCAAGACTTTAGGGGCTTCCATGAATGTAGCAGCACAATGCAAGAAGACTACATTTGAAGGCATTACAGTAAATTGACCATTGGTATAGCAGAATCTCGATACAAGCTCGAAACTTCCCGCTCCACCGGGGAAATCATCAAAGATAACCTTGAGATTACTATTGGAACAAGTAGATTTTCCAAGCAGTTTCCTGAATGTTCCAGAATACTTGCATATGATTTGCTGAAATCAAAACACAAAACCAATAACCAAAAGTCATATGATTGCAGAGTTAAGTAACAGATTTGAGTTAATCTTAAAAGACACACGAGAAAAAAAAAAGTTTAAACTCTAAGCCATATTACTGTTTGTGAAGGAACAATTATTACAAGACAGGAGCGAATTAAATATCAACTACAAAAAGGTCTCTGTGTCTCTTCAATCATGCAAGTAAAATGTCAATCTCATAAGTCACAACAAGTGAGAACAAAAGGGAAGCGAATAGTGTCCAAGCAAATTGCAAAGAGAGCAACTTCTTAACATCTTCTGAAAGATTTATCATCCTATTAATGTGAAACTTTTGTCGATTTGCATAGGAATTTAGGAGAAAGTCAGAGGAAAGGTAAGAACAAAAAATTGCAATAAATGGTGATGGAGACATCTGCTTCATTACTCTACAAGATCAATGAGGCTCAGACACACACAATCAGTTATAGATTTCCGAATTAGTGATTGCCCTCATTTTAAGGTAATTCGGTGATAGAACATTAAATGCTGAATGTAGCAGAGTCACACACAATACGTGAGCCGTAATATTATTATAGAATCAAGACAAAATACACACAAAAATGTATTTTAATATAGAATATAAATCAGTTTTAGATGCAGAAATTAGAACTCACATGAACTTTTTATAAATCAACATTCAACGCAAGAAGATAAATATAACTATAAGGAAATTGGAGAGACCCAGATAAGAAAAAGTGAAATTAACATTGAGAAATGGTTAAAGTTTGGATTTTGAGCCTAATTTAGCTGTGTAGAGTCTGTTATAGAGAGGAAGAAGACAGAGAGAGAGAGAGAGAGAAAGAGTTACCTTATTGAGAAAGATAGTTTCTTCTCCTTTGATGTCTACTTCAAGATCAGAGCAAGCTTCCATAGCCAATAACAAAAATAAAAAAGAGAAAGAAACTAAACAACACCCAAAAACAAATTTATCAAGAGAACCCACCTCGAGAACCAGATTCTCTCTCTCTGTCCCTTAATTTTCCCCAAAAGGAAAAGAGAAAAGAAATGTGGTAAAAGAGGCGAGTAAGAGAGAGAGAGGAAGTGGATTTATGCTAAGAAGAGAAAGAAGACAAAGAGCAAAGGAGCAAGAAATTTTTGTTGGTTTTCTGATTGTCAGATTTATAAGTTTCTTTCTTTTGATGTCTGTCTGTCAAGTTAATTAGTAAAGCACCCACAAAATTAGTGGTGGGTTTTTATTTGTTCGAGGAGAAAAAAAAAGATGGAAAATTTAGAGAGTGAAAAAGAGAGCAAGCAACAAAGGCGTGTCCAAACAAACGTCACTCTACTCACTGTATATTGAGAATTTGAGATAATTATAATGCAAAGAACCAATGAGAAGAGGGAGAAGAGAGAGAAGAGAGAAGAGAGAAGAGAGAAGAGAGAAGAGAGAAGAGAGAAGAGAGAGAAGAGAGAGAAGAGAGAGAGAGGGAGGAGACCTATTCTGACATTCTTGCTAAAATGTTTTTTTTTTCTATAATTTGTTTGTGTCGTACAATAATATTAAAGTTTTTTCATTTAACATATATATATATAGTTACTTTGTTGGTAAGGATTATGACAACGCATTTACCTTTTGATCAGCTGATCAATCAGTAATTAATCATTTCCTTTATTTTCCAGGTAATTATAATTAGTATAAAGCCAAATGGTGAAGCTTTCTAGGCCATGTTCCCCTTCTTTTTTTCATCAATGCTGAGTTTATCTCTTTAATCAAGTTTATTTATTTATTTCTGATAGTTGCATCTCATTAACCAAACTATAATACTAACCGCATAACGGTAAAAATAAAAAGGATTTTTCACTTGTTAGCTGGAATGTTTTAAATCTTTTGTTATTAGAGCACAAGCCCAAGAGAATACAACAAAGCCCATTAATCCATGTATGTAGGGTTCTTAGTAAGATAGTCTCCTATATAAGTGTTTGTAATGACATTGAGAGATGAAACCTTTAAGAGTTGTTTAAACAACTCTCCTCTTTCTTCGATATTTATCAATATTTATGATATTAACAAAATCGTTTTAATTTTGGTGACAAGCTAAAGCTTTTTCCTTTTTACTTCCTTGCATCTAATAAAGCTCTCATGAGCTATTTAGTTTTCTATGTATCTTTTATCTAAATAAAGTTCATTTGAGCATAAATCCACTCTTCTTTTGATACCGCTAATATTTGCAAATAATTTTACTTTTTGTTGATCAATAACAAAAGAAAAAGAATGGATATTTTTGTTGGTAACCAAAAAGCTACGGACCTTAGGCCAAAGATTAAATAATGTTAAATTAGTTCCAATTTTTAAGCTATGAGATACATTCCAATTACGCTGATTCTTTTTAATAAGAAAGTAATATTTTATTTCAACATGACAAAAATAGTTTTTAATCTAAGATTTTAAGTGTTGACTAAAACAAAAATAAAAATCTAAGATTTTAAGTACTAAAAAAACAGATGTTTTATGCAACGGTACTATTTATTTATACGAAAGAGAGAGTCCACTAACGAAGAGTCTTGGTCTCTAATCTACATAGATGCTCTAGTCAATGCCGTAAAATAAAGTTGAATATTATTAGCATATATGTATTTTTCCTATAGTTAGTAAGTTAGATTTTAGCATATATGTATTTTCCCAGTAGTTAGCAAGTTAGATTTACTCTAGCTTTCTATCTTGTATATAAGGGAACTAAAGTATGTACATTCATTAATCATCTATGAGAATTACATTTTACATTTTCTCTCTCATAGTTAATAAATATAATTACGAATCCTATATATAATAGACAATCATATACATAATATATGAAAAAAGATTTGCAAGGAGTCTCTCGATTGGTGAGTCTCTCATTGTGCACTATTTTCCTTCGATTGTTACATCCGAAAGCCAATTTCCAATAATCGAAAAACATACTTCTATTTGTTTTCCAGTTGTCGAACTATTCATCCGCGAGTTTACCATAATCCAACAGATATGTTTTTCGATGAGCATTTCTAGTTCAGTCAGTATCAACCGTTTAAAAAGACCTTAAAATTCGTCCTGAACGCAAGATTTATGAAATATGATAAAGTTAAATATGTATAAGTATAAATTATATATTTTTTGATCAAACATATAACAAAAGTAAAGTTGTTTTTCTTTTTATAGTTAATAGATAATGGATCTTAAGTCTTAACACTAAGTCCGCGGTTAACACCAAAATATAAGAATATAAATGATAAATTTGGCTGACTCTACAGTCTACCCGATCGACCATAACTAAATTGGAGATCATATAGTAGACCCTATCCCAATTTTTCTTTTGCTAGGCCCATAACTAAAAAACCTACTTTCTTACGATTACGAGGTTACTATATGGACCAAATTTGATCATAACTTGTTTTTTTAACCATCATAATAATTCCTTTTTATCAGAATAAGTGAAGTTAAAATAATGGTATTATTAAAAGAAAATTGAAATTGAATTTATCAAAGATACATAATCTTGAATATCTAAATTTTGTTGTTGATGATGACATGCACTGACAGGGGCAGATCTAAGTATAATATAGATTTATAAAAAAATGCCCCCAGTAACATTATTTAAAAAAAAAAATTACATAAGGAAAGTTTTGATTTAATTGGTTAAATTAGGTAAGTTTTTTTATATGCCCCACTGCTCAGTTACAAATGCCCCACACCATTTATTTGTTGTTCCAGATTTTTACTTCATTTTTTCTCCCAAAAATTTACTTTTTCTTCTAATTTTTCATTTAAAATTGTATTCTTTCCTTAAATTTTTTAAACCAGTTTTCGAAATCTTCATATATCCTAATATATTTTATTTTGTTTGATTTGAATAAAAGATTTTCATCGTACCAAAACCAAAGTTATTAGTAACTAAGATTATTTTATAAAGCAAAATAAAAACGTATAAATAGATTATAATTTCAGAAAAAATATAATTTTATATATTTTATATAAAAACACATATTATATTTTGCTCCAACTAAAAATAAATTATGGTTCCGCCACTGTGCACTTATGCACCTAAGTAATATCAATACCAAATTCATATATAAATATATTATATCAACTTTCACAAATACAAACATGTATTATTACGTTAGATTGCATAACAAATAGTGTAATAACTTTAGGTCAACATCTATTCTTTTTTATGGCGAACCCCTAGTTCCCCTGGCCAGACCCTGGCAACCAAGATCCCAGCTCGACTTCAACTCCGTCTTCCGCTGGAGGTAGTCTCCTCCGCCCCCTGACCCACCTGACCCCATCCAATTCCCTCCTCTTTCTGTCTCTCCCCTTCCCTCTCTCCCTCGCCCTAGCTCCCCCTTCTCTCAATCCCCTTCCCAAACTGCTCATCATGAGCTCCCACCTGTCGACTCAGTCGACCCTCTCCATTCATCAACTGCTGTAGCCACCCACGCTCAACCCGAAATCCACAGGCAGTCCCCCTCTGCTGTGGAGGAAAACTCTAGATCTGAATCTGAAATATCTGTTACAATTTCTACCTCGGTAAACGTGCAGGCATCTTCAGCCACTTCTGCACCGTCGGAACATACTGGAGAAGGCATATTGGCCGCTCCTGTGATTGATGTAGCTGGCTCCAAGCTCATCCACGCTCTTGCCTCTAAATTCAACACTGCTGTTTCCTATCCCCTGCCCAGAAATAAACCTCCTCCCCTCAACCCTGCCTCTAGCCAGAACTCACTCCCCTCCCATCCTCCACCTATTCACAACACCAAAGCCTCCTCCCTATCTCATCCCACCTCATCCACTCCCCTCCCCCCACCTGGTCCATCTTGGGCTCAAAAAGTCAAACACAATACTGACAAAAGTCTCAAGAGAGAAGCCCCATTGGATTTCTCTCCTGAGGGCAAACCAAGAGTTTTCATCCCGGATAAAATCTTTCAACAAGGTGCTGAGGAGCATAAAGACTTCATTGTTGGATACTTCCTGGGAAGAGCTCATCCATTTGGTCAAATCCAAAGTGTACTCAACCATATGTGGGGCAAAGGAAAGCAGATTGAAATCCACATCAACCCCTCCTCTCACTCTATGCTAATCATGATCCAAAATGACTATATCAGAGGTAAAGTCTTAGAAAGAAGAATCTGGTACGTTGGTGACTCTATGTTCCATGTTCTCCCCTGGTCTCCAAATCACTCTGCTGACCCGCTGGCTATGGACTCCATTCCTCTATGGGTTCATCTAAAAGGAGTTCCCCTCGACCTGCGAACGAACACAGGCTTAGGTCTTATAGCAGGGCTTGTGGGTGAACCAAAAGAAATGGATGATTTTACCAAGAACCTAATCAGTTTGAAAGTGGCTCATGTGAAAGTTGAAGCCAACCTAAACAAACCCTTGCTTGCGGCTGTTGAATACATAAGGGAAAATGGACATGTGGTCAATGTTGACGTTGAATACACCTGGCTACCTCCATGCTGCTTTCATTGCAAGAAAATAGGGCACACAGTGAAGAACTGCTTGCAAGTGACTCCTACTTGGGTTCCCGCAGCCAAGCAGAAAAGGAAACCCAACTTGGAATCTACGTCAAACCCTGCACCTACCCCTTTTAACACGGACTCATCTTCTGTCTGTAATGTCCCTGTGGTGACCACTGTATCTACCGTCCCCTCTGGCTCCCCACCCATACCTCAAACCCCTTCCTCCACAAATCTCCCAACTACATTTCCAACCACGCCTTCCTCTCCTACCACCCAAACTAACCACGCACCCTCGGCCATACCCAACCCTGATTCTCCCTCTCCCATGGACTTCAGACCTTCTTCTCCTCCCTTCTCCACCCCTGCCAATACAAACAAGTCACTAGCCAAACAACATGTCCTTATTTCCAAAACAGAAAACCAAATTCCATTACAAAATTCTTATTTACCTCTTCAACCTGAACCTCCTACTTCTTCATCGCTTCCACTACCCTATGAGGGAAACCCCCTGTCCCAAGGGGTGAACCTGCCCTCATCTCAATGAGTGTAAACTCCTTTTTTTGGAATATCCGAGGTTTAAATGACCCGAATAAGCCTATCCCTTTTGTACAGCGGCTAAACTATATGAAGTCCCTTTTTGGAGCCCTTTTAGAAACCCATATCAAGGAACCAAACCTAAACCAAGTTATGTCTACAACTTGCCCGAGTTGAAACTTCTTATCTAATCATGCTTCTGATCCTGAAGGAAGGATCATTCTTATATGGAAGCATCCTATCTCCGTCTCTCTGCTCTATCAATCTCCTCAAGCTCTAACCTGTGAAATCAAAATCAATGGAGGTCATCACTTTATATACACTGCTGTATATGCCGCTAATCTTAGAGAAAATAGATCAGACTTGTGGTGTCACCTTCTGGACATTCACCATCTTATGTCTCTGTATACCAAACCGTGGATAGTAAATGGAGATTTTAACCAGATCATCCACCATGCTGAGCACTCCTCCCCTTCCGTAAACCATCTTACTCCTGATATGGTTGAACTCAGAGACTGCCTCACTCAGCTAGGTCTCTTTGACCTCAGATTCTTCGGACCTCCCTTCACCTGGACAAATAAAAACCCATCAGCCCCATTTGCAAAGAAATTAGACAGGCTGCTGGTTAATGATACCTGGTTAGCCACTTACCATGACAGTTCAGCCTCTTTCTCCCCTCCTGGAGCAATCTCTGATCATTCACCCTGCCTTTTAAACTTTGCATCAAACCTTTCAAATTTTTCAACTTCCTCACAAAACACCCTAAGTTCCTTTCGACTGTGGAGACTGCATGGATTCCTGCCGGCATCAATGGTCCTGCTGTGGATCCATCTCTTACTGCCTTCTGTACCAAACTAAAATCACTTAAATTGTCACTGAGAGATCTGAATAAAGAGAACTTCTCTGCAATTCAAGAGAGAGTGAGGGAAACTAACATTCTTCTCCAACATGTGCAGGTTCAAGTCTTACAAAATCCCTCTCAACAACTCATGCAACAAGAAAAAGACCTTCAATCAAAGTGGAGTTTCTTGAGAGATATAGAGGAAAGCTTCTTCAAGCAAAAATCTCATATAAACTGGCTGGCGGAAGGAGACCAAAACACAACTTTTTTCCACAGAATTACCTTAATCAGGAACTCTTCAAACTCCATAAGATCCTTTTCCACTACCTTGGGTGTCATCATCTCTAACCCCTTGGAGATGAGTACTCACGTTGTGGACCACTTCAAATCCTTCCTTGGGCCCCACCACCTACCTCCCATATATTGCCCTCCATCTTGGATTCAGACTCTTACTAGCTTCAGATGCACATCAGATCATGTTTCTCATCTAGTGGCCATCCCTGATGCTACTCAAATCCAAAGAACAATCAAGAAAATGAACCTCAACAAGGCTCATGGCCCTGATGGGCTTACCTCTGGTTTTTACAAAGCGGCATGGGATATTGTGGGCAATGACTTATGTGCTGGCATCAGTCACTTCTTCTCCACCGGCTTCATGCCCGCTGCCACCAACTCGACCATTCTCACTCTTATTCCCAAGAAACCAGGTGCTTCTCTTATCACGGACTTCAGGCCCATCTCCTGCTGCAACACCACCTACAAAACCATCTCAAAGATTCTAGTTGCGCGGCTAAAACCCATTCTCAAGGACTTCATTCTGCCTAATCAATATGCATTCATTGAAAACAGATTATTAGTAGAAAATACTCTGCTTGCCAGCGAGTTAGTAAATGGTTATCCCAAGCTCAAAGATCATAAACGAATAACCATCAAAGTGGACATTACTAAAGCTTTTGATACTCTAAGATGAGAGTTTGTTTTCAGTATTTTGAGAGGTTACAGATTCCCAAAATTATATCTACGTTGGCTTAAAGGATGTATTTGCACTACCTCTTTCTCTGTGGGGTTTAGTGGGACTGTAAATGGCTATTTCAAAGGAATTAGGGGGCTTCGACAAGGTGATCCCTTATCCCCCTACCTCTTTGTCCTAGCTATGAACTGTTTGTCCCTACTTCTCAACAAAGGAGCTGAAGAAGGAAAGTTTCAATACCATCATAACTGCAAAAATAACAAGCTCACGCACCTGTGCTTTGCCGATGACCTCTTGATTTTCACTGATGGTACTCTCACCTCTGTCCAAGGTATTCTTACGATTCTCTCAGACTTTCAAAATGTCTCAGGTCTGGCCATCAACCTTTCCAAATCCAACTTCTACACTGCTGGCCTCTCGGATGCAGAGATCATGACCATCCACTCAGCTACTGGTCTATCCCATGGCACCATGCCGTTTCGATACTTGGGCTTACCCTTATACACCAAAAAGCTCTTGGCGGCCAACTGCGCCCCATTCATCCATCAAATCCGAAGCCGATTGACATCATGGTCCACGAGAACTCTCTCCTTTGCAGGACATCTTCAACTCCTCAACTCCGTCATCTCAGGAATCACCAATTTCTGGTCATCTGCTTTTATCCTACCAAAAAGCTGTATAAACACCATTAATTCTTTATGTGGAGCTTTTCTGTGGAAAGGTACCCTAGAGGGTCATCACTCAACTCGTGTGGCTTGGGACACTATAACCCTATCTAAGCAAGAAGGCGGATTAGGAGTAAGAGATCTCCTTACATGGAACAAAGCTTGTGCTCTCAAACTTATTTGGATCATGTTCTTCAAGCAAGAATCAATTTGGGCTTCTTGGTTCATCAGAGAGATCCTCTCTGGCCACCTCAGCTGTTTCTGGTCCTTGAAAGAAAAACAAAAGCACTCTTGGTTAACAAACAAGCTCCTACGGTTAAGACCTATCATTTACCCCTGGATTCGTCTAATTGTAGGAGATGGAAGAACCTGTAGCTTCTGGAGGGATAATTGGTCTCCATTTGGAAATTCTGACCCAATTTTTAGCCCTAGAAACGCCATCTCATGTGGGAATTCCACAATCTTCTCTCCTCTGCAACTTTTGGCGCAATGGTACTTGGGTTTTCCCGCCAGCTCGATCTGATGCTCAGCTCTCAATCCACATTCACGTGTCCTCCCTACAACTTCAAGCTCACCCTGATCATTACGAATGGTGGATTGATGAAGCACTAAAAAACAAACACAACACTGGATCATTATACCTTGCGATCAAAAACCAACAACCAGAAGTCCCATGGTTTAAAGCTGTTTGGTTTCCTGGAGGCATCCCTAAACACAAATTCCTTACCTGGCTCTTTGTACTCAACCGTTGTCCAACGCGAGATCGCCTTGCAACTTGAGGTCTTGTCACGGATCAAGGCTGTCTGATGTGCCGTTCTGCGCTAGAATCTAGAGACCACTTGTTCTTTGACTGTCAATGTGCGTGGGCGATCTGGGGAAAATTGGAAGGCAAAGTCATCTTCATCCTCCTCGCTCTTGGACTGCCACTCTTCAACTTATGACTCGGCCTTCTGGAGATAAGATTCATAAAAAACTGGCAAGGATCGCTTGGCAGGCTACTATCTACACTATATGGACTGAGCGCAACAACATGCTTCATCGATCCTATTTCAAATAGGAGGATTCGCTGATTAAGCAGATCGACCTCCTGATCCGCAACAGAGCATCTAGTCTCAGATCGGCAAACTTCAATTCGGCCTCTGCCATTCTCCAACTGTGGTTTGAGGGATCTTCTCGTTTTCCCTAACCCTAGCCGCCTCTCTCTCGTCTTTTCCCAAAAAAAATTATCTTCTAGATCTTCTCTCCTTTTTTCTATGGAGACTTAACTTGGAGCAAATACCGTTGGCGCTGTCTCTCACGTCTCAGCAACCACCGTGTGGATCCGTCTCTCTCCTAACGGCGATTCATTTCTTACTTGGATTAATGTTTCTGATGGGTTTCTTCGTGGGCTTCTTTTTCAGTCTGAGCTTCTTTCTTTCATGGGCTTCGGAGCACTTGCCTCAAACTATTGAGCATTTGGGCTTGTGTAATCTTTTTCTTCTTCTGCAATTTAAATGGAATGCCATTAGCAAAAAAAAAAAAAAAATAGTGTAAATACTATTCAGAAAAAACAAGAAAAATTATTTTTTTTTAAGAAAGAAAAATATAACAAGAAAATAGTTGTTTAATAAACGGAACACCGCCACAACAAAAGAGATAAAAGTGTGACTGTGTTTTTTAACGAAAAGAAAAGTGTGACTGTGTGTGTGAGGTGTTCAACTGCTCATGCACCAAAGCTCCTAACGTGGTGGACAAAAAAGCCATGGAACGGGGATCACGTGAGTTTTACTCTGACGCTTTTACCCCTCATATTAAAAGGTATGTATTATCAAATAATGGCGTATCTGGCCCATTTAAGGGCCCAATTGTTTGAGCAATTTTTTTATCGCACGGCGAGTATGAGTCATCTTAACGTATACATTATCAAAATAGAAATGGTCTGTGTTTAATTTTTAAATTTTTTGATTATTTTTTTTTCTTTTTTTTTTTTGATAAGTTTGATCTGTTCTGCATGAAAAAAAAACTGAATTTGTACACAAAATGAAAAAAAAAAAAGGTTCCTAAACAATTTTTAAAAGAAATGATAAATAAAACAGGCTATGCTTATCCTCATTGCATTATCCTCATTCCACTCTGTTATGCTTACCAGACCTTTACAAAAATGTTACTATGTAATATGTATACCAATAGTGTGCGCGGTTTAAGTCTTAAGGTGGTGTACTGGTTACGTGAGACACCAATATTGCTCACGTGATGTAGAACCTGTTTTGGGGTTTTTTTTGTTCTTTTGGGGAATCAATCTCACTTACACAAAAAACAATGCGTTGAGTCTTGGAAAACACGATTTAAGGGGGGGTTGTTTTCCGAGGATGCTCTGACGCTTAAATCAGTAAACAAGAGATAAGGACCACGGTTTGGCCGTCGGATCCGAAGGGAATCGGAAAACGGGTTAGAACGGCTAAGTGATTTAGGGTCTGGAAAACAGAATGGATCCACTTTTGTGAAGCTATTTAGGGTGAGGAAGATGGAAAAGGTGAGAGATTTAAGGTGATTTCGGCCTAAGGATGTTTGGAGATAGAATGTTTGGATGATTTCATTGATTCTTGGAGAAGGGTTTTGTGTCGAGAGAGAAAAGAGAGGTTTTTTGTGAAGAAGAGAAAACTAGGTCAAATGACTATTTGTGAGTGTCTGAGTGGCATGATTTTTTGCGCACTCCATGTTTCAGCGTAAGGGTAACGATGGTCCTCCAGGACTGACCAAAATTGTCTTCTCTGCAAACCATCCATGCGCATTTGCAACTCTGGCACACCCTCAAAACCTCCCATGTTGTATCGGTTCAACCAAAACCTTTCATAATTTAAAATTACACTTTATTTTGACTTTTATATTAACTATATAGTAATTTCAACAACATATAATTTAAAGACTAAAATTTACCTTTTGTCGTAATTTTAATAATATGAAGAGCATTTTGCAGCGCCCTGTTCGATGTAGTCCTCGGTACTCAATAACAGTTCACTGGATAGAGATTTGTTAGAGCATGATTATCGGTGATATTTGTGGGTGTCTTCCCGTGTGGAGCCCACAAATTTGCAGAGAACCAGTGTCTCCAGTGTCTCGCGGAAGACACTAGGTCTTTCCAAAAATCGCCACGTGTCGCAACGTGATTCGTCGCGACATTAAAAAATTAATTAAAAAAAAAAAAAAAAAAAAATTCCGGAAGACCCCGTGTGTAGGGGTCTCTGATAAAGATGCTCTTAGAGTTGTTAAGAAGAAACAATCAATCCATAAGGTAACTTTTTCTTTTATCAAACATGTTTCTTTTTTTTAGAAAAACAGGTTTTTCACCGATTGCATTGTTTTGCTTCGAATTATATGTATAAATTACTGTATATAGCCTGCAATGATATGTGTAGTTTTGGTAGTTGATAAAAACGTTGAATTATTTTCTCATAATTTTTAGAGCAAAAGAAATGTTTTATTAGGTTCATTCCAATTTCTCATGATATGTGTAGTTTAGGTTAATTCCAATTTATTTTCAGAGCAAAAAAAAATCGAACCACCATTTTAATTCTATTCTCGGAAATTTTATTTAGTTTTTGAACAATTTCTTTTTGTTGCTGTCACACGAGTAAAGTGATGAAAAAAACAAACATTTACGAGAAAAGTTTTGGCACTTGGCAGTCACGCTTGTCGATGACACGTGTAAAGCAGAGGTACGCCCCCAAAAATACCTTTTTGCAGCAAAAACATCTTTACGATGGCATAAATCCGTAAATCAGAATTTGTTTCACTACCCAACAAAAATTCTTGTCTCCGGGATTGTTGTCATCCTGATCGAAGCCGCCTTCTCTCTCTCTCTCTCTATCTCTGAAAATGGATCCCATGGAGTATTCAACAGACTATCCTTACGCCATTACTCCTCTCGAGTCTCTAGCTCATTTTCCTTCTTCCGATTTCACTACCTACGGCGAATTCACCTTCTCCGACGAACCGTTTCTTCACTTGCCAGACCTCCAATCCTTTGAAAAGACAACCGCAGAAGCCGTCGTGGAGGATACGAAACCGCCGTTTCTTTTTCTCGCTCCTCCTCTTCCCGTGAAACGGCGCCGTCGCCGCTCGGTGGTCAAAAGCACCTTCACCATCTCGCCATCGCCGCCGTCTTCCTCTTCGAACTCCAGATCTCCGACGCCGTCCTCGTTCTCTCAGTCGACGACATACGGTGGGGACAGGCGAAGGAGGATCTCGGACAAAATCAGGTCGTTGGAGAAACTAATGCCGTGGGAGAAGAAGATGAGTTTGGCTACGATTCTCGAGGAGGCGCACAAGTACATCACGTTTCTCCAATCTCAGATCTCTTCCCTCCGTTGGATGCCTCTCGAGTCCGTCTTCTGCACCACCGCCGCCAGAGAAGTAGGAGGAACCGATCCGCTCAAATCTCTGACGAGGCAACAGATTCTGCAGGTGCTTGCGAATTCTCCCGGAGCACGAACCCAGCTTTACACGCTCGGAGTTTGTGTCTTCTCGTATGAACAGCTGCTTTCTGTCGAGATGATGGCTCAATCGGCCAGAAACCTCTGAAAACTGAAAACAACATCCCAAGTTCCCGTTCGTACTCTGTTTTTTTCTTTTTCTTTCCTTTTTATGTTCTTCTTTTGCTAGAAGCTACGTATCGTTTTAATGGCTAAGTGAAATCAGAGTTTTGATATAGTTAGTGTTAAGCCATTGCTTTTGATTTCAGATTTCAATCATCTTTTGCAATATTGTACAAAAGTTTGATACTATATGATCTTGACTATGAATGACTCTTTCTCGTTTGATATTCTTCCATAGATCGTCCAATACCAAACAAAAACGATTTCATAGAAAAATCAAAAAGCTTTCGAGGAAAAAAGCCACCAACAATATCATTAAAGGTTCCCACAAGATTCAATGTTCAAAAACCCGATTTCAAACAAACCAGAAAACAATCACAGCATTCCCTCAAATCAATTTGCGGTTTTCATCGCGGAGATGGCAGAAGCAACGAGTTCACACTTCTCGCTGAACAACTCCAGCTCCATGATAGACAAAGCCTTGCAGTTCTCATTCAACTCTTTAGCCTTCTCATCTCCAATAAGCTTGGCTCTCTCAAAAGCAAAGCATTCAGGAATCAAACCTTGAGCGACAATGGTGACCAGAAAACTCTTCAAATAAGGATACTGGACCCAAAACTTCTCCTCCTCAATACCATTAGGCTCAGTTTCTGTAACATCAGCACGAAAAACACAGCTTCAGAGAGGATAGTCAAAAACTCTCTTAATCACTTATCACTAATCACACTATCATCAAGCATTTCAGAACGTTGATATGAACCTTGTTTCTCCGATTACACAGAATTTTCTATGATTAATCTCCCAAGTTAGTATCCTTTCCTTTACTTTTTTTTTGTTTTTCCAGATTTAATGCTACAATCCTAAAACCTCTTAGAACAGGACATACCAGAGGATTTCTTAACGATCGCGCGAGCTTGATAAGAGTAGAAAACGGTGAATACTTCAGATAAAAGGAGAGAGAATGTTATCTGTACCTCTTCCGTTGGTGTTTTCCGACTCCGACGTTTCGTTTTCCGATGGTTCGTCTTCCATGGATTCATCTTCCGATGAATAAAAAATTTCGGAGTCGCTGAAGTCTTCATCGGTAGATTCGGCGTTGTTGAGGAGATCGATCGGAACAGCCATCGTCGTGGAGATTTGAGCTTGAAGAGATTACAGTTACAGTTTCTGGAGAGAGAGTGGAGGAAAAACGAAGAGTCTGATTTTGAAGGAAGTGAGAAATAGTGAAGCATAGGAAAAGGGGAGAGAGATCCGAAATTGATTTAAATTTTGAAATGTTATTTTTTTCTTTTAATTTGTTCAACTGACGTTGATTTAACCGGTCTGATTTTGAACGAAAAATAATAACCAATAACCAAACTAAACCGAAACAAGAACAAAAATTAACGTAACCGAATGAACAGCTCAATTAAAGACGGGTCTCTTTAATGATTTTTGGTTTTTTTTGACAAACCAAAACTAATTAAGATATCTCCGACCCTACTCCAAATTTGACTCCAAATTCTATTTTTGCACTAAAATTTCCTCGAATTCTATTTCATTTTCAACTCTAAAATGGGAAAATGCCATTTGTTAGGGGTGGGCATTTCAATATAATTTCAAGTTCGGTTTAGGTTCGGTTCGGTTGATTCGGGTTGAATAAAACTCTAGCCGAACTCAACCGAAATAAGTTTGGTTCGGTTTGTGTTCGGTTTGGGTTTAATTCGGTTTGGTTTAGTTTGGTTCGGTTGTAATTTGGTTTGGTTTTAGTTCGGTTTTAAAAAAACCAACTTATAAAAACAAGAATCCTAACGAAACGTAAACAAAACGAAACCATAAAAAAAACCATTCTCTAAAAGTCTAAAAGCAAAAACTTTTTAGGTTTAACCGAGAAAGAGATTTTAACCGGCGCTTAAGTATAAGCGTTTGTAACTTTTTAGGGTTTCTCGTTTTTTAATCGAATACTTAGCTAATAGGGTTAGAGAATATATATTAATCATGTTGAAAAATTAAATGAAAAAATGGATGTTGAAAATAACAAAGAAAAACGTGGGTTTAGGACCTTTAGTCTAAAGGTTTTAGGTGAAGAACCGAAGATTCCACCATGTGTTTATATTTTTAATATTATTAATTAACTAATTGACAAAACACATTGGGTTATCGGTTCGATTTTAAATCGAACCGAACCGAACCGTTCGGGTTGAGAAAAACTTCAACCGATTGGGTTATATATAGAATATGGTTTGGTTTGGATCGGTTTAAGTTCGGTTGGTTTGGTTTTCGGTTCAGTTTTTTTGCCCACCCCTACCATTTGTTCCTCTAAATATGGAGTAATCTCATTTTCTACACCATTTTAAAATTGAATTTTTTTATTTATAAAATAGTCTTTCAAAATTTAACTGATTTTAGATTAACATATTAAATTTCTAAATCCACTATATATATCCATTTATCCACTTAAGAGTTGTTTAATAGGTTGCTTTTGAAAAAACCTCAGCTAAATTTTATTTAAATATTGATACAATATATATTTGAACACTCTAAATTTACGGAAGTTTTGAAAAAGAAAAAAATTTAATGGGTCATTTGTAAATTTTATAAAAAATGTATTATAAGCAATTACCAATAAAATAGAAAAAAGAAGAATATACTTAGAATATTTTTTTTGGAGAGAAATCCAAAAAGAATATCTTCTAAACAATTAAGAGTACAAGCTAGAATCTGGATAAAACATAAATAACTGCTAAAGAGAACTAATGGTGTTTTGTAGATCTTCATGGAGAGTATTTGGTGGTAGAAACAATTTCAAATTCGATCTCTACTTTCAAAGACCCTTCTTTGTCCAAGTAAGCCTCCTCAAGTTTAGCTAAAGACGCAAATTCATACAAACCCCAACCTGAGGAGGAGTTCTCGAGCCAGCGGTTAACTGCAATAAAACAGAATGTAATCTCTAATGAATATACATCACAGTATTTAATCTCATCAAGAAGTAACCAATTAGTTAAAAAGAATGGTATTGTTACGTGGACTTACTCTTCCTTGTCACGTGACTGGATCCAAATGGATCGAGAATTCGCAGATCCGATCGCGTGTAAATCATCTCACCTGTCTTCATTGTTTTACCATCAGCAAAATACAGAAAGAGGGATAGCCATTTGCAATATGTAGTAGAGTAGCCCTTGGGAAACAACTTTAGCACCCTACAAAAAAACATTATACATTGTTAACACATATAGTGATCTATACTATTCCAGACACAAAGTGTTATATAACAATACTAGGGATTAATTACTCACCAATTCTTTCCTCCAATTAAGAACTTGTTTGATACGTAGCAATGATCTTTCAACTTGGAGAAGTTGTTGACCGTCCAAGAGAACTTGGGATTAGAGGGCTTCTGAGCAAAAGAGACAACTTCCCAATTGGTAAGTGGAACCATCAAATCAACACCAAACTCGCATTGATCTCCATCGAAGACATAGCCGTTTTTAGGGTTATTGAATGTATCAAGCGGAAGCACTTGCGGAAATCCCCACACCGGTCTTAATGCATTGAACTGCTTCCCTTCAACATCTGGATGTTACGTACATATAAGTCATAAACTCATAAATAAAGACACACATATAAACATATATAAGTGAATCGTCTATATGTGGAGAGGTACGAACCTTGAATAGTAAAGTATTTATTTTCTTTCTTGTTGTAGACGAAGAAGGTGAGGTATTGCCAAAACTGTGGACGTGGCGACGCTTGTGCTATCTAATTCCGCATACATAGATATAAATCCGGTCCCATTGTCCTTCTCGTTCCCTTTTGTATATATAACCAATCTCCTGATATTACACAAGGATAAAAAAATTAGTTTACTTTCTTAGAAGAAATTTGTATATATATATATATATATATATCCAATTACAAGACTAAATTACCAGTTGTATTTGCCGGAAGAGAATGTACGTGATTTGTATCCGTCAGTACCAGAGAAGAGAGTCTTGAGTTGAGAGAGACTTTGGATCTTCATAGAATAGGTACAAGGAGGACGATCTCCAAACTTGCTCGTAATTGTAGAATCTGATACGACGCATGACTTCTCTGTTTTCAACATTCTGTTGCTGCTTAGTATAGAGAGAGATAGACGATTATAACAAGAAGGCAAATATATGATGATCAATCGTTTTTCATTATATATTAAGCGTAATAGAGGTGAAACCAACTATGAAAAGGAGTTACGATTTTTGAATAGAAAACTCGCGTTTCTTGTTTGTTTCTTAGTGGGATAGCTAGGGTTTTTGCGAGTGGGATACCCTTCCTTGATTCTTCAACAAACCAAGTTATATATACCCTATCATACTGTAATTGGGCTCATGGGCACCATAAAAAGCCCATCAAAGAACTTCATTTTTTCTTTCTAAAATAACACAAACAGAGAGATTCATTTGACGGTACACCAAATTTGGATACCAAAAATCGAGTATAGATGATAACTTGCATAACCTATACGGATACGGCTCGAATACGATTTCTTAATTTGTCACTACATTTCTTTGTAGAGATCTATACTAATTGGATTATTAAGTTTCCATGTGTAAACGAACTGCATCAAGTATAAATTGGTGGATTGTTGGACCTGGTGGGCTGCCGGTTTCCTTTTAATTTTAGTAATAACTAGATTAGGTTCCGCGTGATACGCGGATAAAAAATAAAAGATTTAAATTCTAAAATTGATAATATGCTTAATTATGACCGTATAGTTATATTCTAAATTAAAATCCGTTTAGTTATCCATGAATTACGTTTAGTAATTCGTATTTAAGAAAATTCAAAATTGATTCATATTACCCATAAATCCTGATGAACAATCTCTTGAAATGAATGAGAGAGTTCCAGAATTACCAAACACACGATAACAATTTTTTCTTCTTCTAATTTTATATATTATGAATCGTATATTTTTTATATATATTTAACACTTTTTATTTGGTAGTTTTTATTTTTTCTCTTAATTTAATTTTTCAATGTTATTAGTTTTCATTCTATAAAACAAAATTATTTTTTCTTTTTTGTTATTTTTATTTGGTAGTTTTTATTCTTTCTCTTACTTTACCGTTTCAATGTTATTAATTTTCCTTATATAAAACACAATTCTTTTTTCTTTTTTGTTATTTTTTCTTTTTTAAAAATAAATAACTAACAATAGAAAAGTTTATATTATTACTTTGACATATGTCGCGATCTTAATTAATAACGACACATGTCACGATCTCATGAGTAAGAATTATCATACGTGTCACGCTCACGTTGAGAGATTCAGCTTTATATACACTTTTTATTTGGTAGTTTTTATTTTTTCTCCTTCTTTAACTTTTCAATGTTATTAGTTTCCATTATATAAAACACAATTTGTTTTCCTTTTTTGTTACTTTTATTTGGTAGTTGTTATTTTTTTTCTCTTACTTTACTTTTTCAATATTATTAGTTTCCAATATATAAAACACAATTCTTTTTCCTTTTATGTTATTTTTCCTTTAAAATAAATAAATAACTATATTAGACTCTTAAATTGATAACTCATGTTTAGTTATCAAGAAATTATGTTTTGTAATTCACAATTAAGAAAATTCGATTCATAATATATAAAATTAAAAGAAGAAAAATTTGTTATCCTGTGTTTGGTAATTATGAAACCCTCTCATTTATTTAAATAGATTGTTTATCAAATTTATGGGTAATATAAATCAATTTTGAATTTTCTTAAATACGAATTACTAAACGTAATTCATGAATAACTAAACGGAATTTTAATTTAGAATCTAACTATACGGGTCATAATTAAGCATATTATCAATTTTAGAATCTAAATCTTTTATTTTTATCCGCGTATCACGCGAGACCTAATCTAGATAAGTACCCGCATAAAGCCCTGAGCATAATATCCGGATCCGAAAAAATTAACCGAAACCGATCCGAAAAAGAGAAACCAAACCCGAACCGAAACCGATAAAATACCCGAACGGATCCTAAATTCCTATATCCGAAGAACCGAAACCGAACCCAAACCGAACAGAGAACCGAATGGATACCCGAAATATCTGAAATACAATTATATATCCAAAATATTAATATTTTTAGACTTGATAACCCAAAATTACAATTATAAATCGGAATATATGAGTTATTTTTATACCAAAATGATTGAGAGACCCAAAATAACCAAAATATACGAAGTTTTTAGTTATATTTGTTAAATTTTGTCCAAATTTTATTTAAATTTAACCAATTTTATTCAATTTAACCAATTTTCAAATTTTTTTTTTGATTTTTTGGGTATCCGAAACCGAACCGAACCCGAACCGAAATTCTAAAATACTCGAATGGATAATAAATCCTAAATCCGAAAATCCGAAAACTTGAATGCATCCGAACCGAATCCGATCGGATATCCAACGCCCAGGGCTACCCGCATATATGCGGATTTGTAATTTAATATTTTATAACCTGTGGAAAAAAAAATTAAAAACGAAAAAAATGTAAAACAAAATTAGATCAACCGTGAAAATATATAATTCATAAATTTAGAAAGTTTTCGATGAAATAAATATATACCTTGAAGGAAAAATTTGGTGAAGGATATGTAGTAAATAGCTTTGGATACGATTATTGAACTTTTAATTTTGTTGGTGTGTAATAGACATACTACCAAATTGTGGTTTATATAAAGGTGATAAATTAGAATTTTTTTCCTTTTATGATTAGTAATTAATTGTTTCCTTAATATAAATGGAAAAACTAATGATTTTTTTTTCCTTTTTATATTAATTTTGCCTTTTATTTTTTTTAGTAACTTTACTTTGTAAGATGATGAATCGGTTATTAAAACTTTCCAAAATTTTAGGTTTTTTTTATTAATCGATTTAAAATTTTTCCATTATTAATTTTAAATGTTTATTTTTTGATCAACTTTGGCTTTTAGGATAAATTTACTTTTTTATTTTTATGTTTTGTTTAATAATTTTACCTTTTAGGATTATGAATCGGTTATAAATTTATCATTCTATTATTTATATTATGTGTCAAAAACTAATTGGATTTTTTTGTGGAAATTTCTTTTACACATGTCAGAATCTGATCGATTGACTTGACACGTGGCGCAATCAGGCTTTTCTCTTTACGTAACATGAACTTTCTCTTTACGTAATCATGTATTATATTAGACAAAAGATTATATGCAACTTATGGACGAAAAATGTTATGAAATTTTTTTTTGGTTGTGAAATTGAGAAGTTATCAATTTGATTATCTAGAGGTGGGGAATGAGAATTCTTTTTCTTTTTAGGATTGTATTCCATTTTTTAATTTTCTTAATCTAAATATAGAAATACTAATTGTTTTTTTTTATTTTAAACTTTAGTTTTTTAGGATTGTAAGCTATTGTTTAATTTCCTTATTCTAAACTGAATTATGGTTTTTCCCTTTTTTAATAAACTTTGGCTTTTATTCCTTTTTTTTTAAGGATTGTAATCTATTTTTTATTTTCTTTATTCTAAACTAAAATATTGTTTTTTTAACTTTGGCTTTTATTTATAATTTTTGTTTAATTTTTCTTAATCTAAACATAACTACTATTTTTTTCCATTTACTTTTTAGGATTATGAATCGATTTTAAATCGTATATTAATAATTTTAGTTTTAAATTTAGAGTATATTTATAATTTTCCTTTTTTAAGTTTGGTATTCGTTGTAGATTATAAAATTTTAAATTTACTTTTGTCACTTTCTTTTATTATAAGTTTTTCTTACTTATTCTTTTTTTTTTTTTTTTAAATTGTCTTTTTTTAGTTTAACCTTTTTTATAAGTTTTTTTTTGTCACTTTCCTTTATTATAAGTTTTCGTTACTTATTCTTGTTTTTTCTTTTTTTAAGATTGCATTTTTTAGTTTACCATTTTTAATATTTACTTTAATTATTTTTATTTTTTTAATTAAATTGACACATGTCAATATCTAAATTAACTATGACAAATATCACAATCTCGTGAGTGAAAATTATCTTACGTGTCACGCTCACGTTCAGAGATCCAGCTTTTTATAATAAGATAGCAAAACCTTTATATAGAAAGGAAAATATATAGAAAGGAAAATTAACAATTTTAATAGTAATACTAATAGCAAAACCTTTATATGTGAGACTTAATCAAATATTGATCTCTATCAGGAACCCTAAATTCTCTCTCTCGTTTTTTTTCTTTCTTTTTTCTTCGTCAACGTTTCGTCTTTCTCGCTAAGTGTCTCTCTCTCTCCCTCTATATTTTATCAAAATCTTTCGATTCCATAGGGTTATCGAGGATGAGCAACAAAGTCTTGAATGCAGCGACCTCGTCGTTTAGAGAACATCCTCCTTCCACATATTCCATCAAGTTTGAGAATCTCACACAACTCGATGACAAATACGAGTCTCGCCTTTTCGCGGCCGGCGGGTACAACTGGTATGCATACTTACATACAATCCAACTCTTTTTTACTAATTGTGTACTTAAGTTAGTACTCTGTAATATTTAATCTGGTTAATTTGTGATTTTATTGATCTATGGACTTGGCTAGTATGTGAGGTGAATAGCAGAGTAGCTAAATAATAAAATAATAGAATCAATATATAGGACAAAAAAACTTAAAAACGAATAAACTTATAAATTATTTATTAGATGAATGAAGTTTAATTTGTATAAACTTATAAATTTAAAACGTGCGAGATGGATTGAAAATAACTTCTCAATTTTCATTTTTATTATTCTCTTCTTATTATTGTGAATGGTATGTATTTGGCGGAATCACTTGTTTTGAAAAGATAAAAAAAACTACATACAATTCAAGTGTTTTGCGAGAAATATTTGTGATTTTATTGATCTATTTGTGATTTGGTTGATATACTATACTCACACATACGTCATGAAGCCCAAAGAGTTAATTCAACATTGTATGGAAATCAATATTTCGTCGCCGAAATAACTATGTTCGAAATGTTTTTAGGAGATTGGTCATATATCCAAAAGGAAACACAAAAGACGAAGGGAGTGGATTTATTTCAATGTATGTGGAGATAGATAGCAAAAATCTCATGACCACACCACTTACTCAGGTGTATACATATCTCATATTCTTTGTCTACAACAAGAAAACAGACAAATACTTTACCATTAAAGGTTTGTATCTATCTCGCATACTGCTGAATACTGATCACATTCATATTCAAAATATTTATATAGTTAATACATTTACTTCTCTTTTTTCTCTATTCATCAACAATGCATATATATATATACTCTTATAGATACAGAAGTGAAGCGGTTCAATGCATTGAGAAAAGTGTGGGGATTGTCTCAAGTGCTTCCGCTTTTGAAACATTCAATGATCCTAAAAACGGATATATCTTTGAGGGAGATCATTGCGAGTTTGGTGTTGATATCTTGGTTGCTCCACCTCTTACCAAATGGGAAGTCGTCTCCTTTAATCAGAAAATCCCCAATTTTAAGTTCTCTTGGACTCTAAAGAAATTCACTGAGTTGGAAAAGGATGTTTACGTATCAAACAAGTTTTCAATAGGAGGCAGAGAATGGTGTGGAGTCTAACAATTTTTTTATTTGTTTTGTTATGATATATATGCATCTATGAGTGTTAAACAAGTGCAAAAATGATTCTATATATAGGGTTTTAAATCTGTATCCCAAGGGCGATGCTAAAGCAGAAGGAAAATGGTTGTCCCTGTTCCTGTATATAATGGACAGCGAGGGACTTAACGCAGATGAGAAAACTTACATCCTAGGACATGTTAGACTTCTAGATCCTCATGGATCCAATCACATGGCTGGGAAATGTATGTCATAAAACACTGTTTACATCTTTATCTTATTGTTTTCTTGTTTTACTCTTTCATTAATTTAATGATGAAACTATTTCTAAACAATGTTCATTTTGGTGTTCTTCTTCATCTGTTGATGACGACCATTTTAATAATTAGTCTACATATATATGGCTAATATGCATCCTTACTTATATATTCCATTTTTCTTGCAGTCAAATTGTGGTACACAAAAGGAAACCAAGGCTATGGTTTGGAGTAAATTTGGGTCTTTAGATAAACTTCGGGAGGCTTACTTGGACAAAGAGGGATCTTTGAAAGTAGAGATTGAAATTGAAGTTGTTTCTACCACCAAATACTCTCCTAGCATCTAAGCTCTGTTCTACAAAAATCCATTCTCTACCATACATCTTTTATTATTAATACAATGTTTTAGACTTTTATTAATGGATTTGCTTTCTTGTTATTCGATTTGTCTTATTTACATCCGTTTCCTTTAATGATATTTTTAGGTTTACTTTTTAGTTTTCGTAATAAGAATATATGAGTCGTAGATAATTTAATTTGATTTGAGTAATCACCAATTTCTTGTTCAAATATACAGAATCTTCACTTGTGATTTTTAATCGGAGGGTTTGACTAATGACTATAATCAGAAGGAGTAGTAGCTTTACTCAAAAAAGTCAAAAGAGAGAATTTTTATTTGAGAAATAAATGACTGCTATTAATTTTCATATCTGACCATGGTTAAATTAGTCACTAAATGTCTTGGCCGTTATCTTTTTATTAGATATGATAAAATTTATTATTCCTATAGATAGAGGAATTGAAACAATAAAATACATACTTATGCGAGGATCACAAGTGATAAAGACGAATCTTTGATTAAATCACACTAAAAATTTGGAAATCGTTGTTATAAGAGCTTTTTTTTTTCTTTTGTTGATAATAATAATACATTTTGTTTCTTCTATATATATATATATATCTAACTATCAACATTCTTCGTGCTTTCTTAGTTTCATGAAGAATGGGCAACACAGTTTCGGAGTCAACAACCTCCTTGTCGGGGACAAGAACATGCTCAAACGCAACTTCTACAATTACACAAAGCTTAAGAGAACATCCCCCTTCGTCCTATTCCCTCAAGATTGAGAATTTCACATAACTCAAAGGTGAAAAATACCAATCTCTTCGTTTCACGGTAGGCGGGTATGACTGGTATGTATCGAGAATCCAATCTTGCATTGGTATTCTGTAATATTTAATCGAATTTGTGATCTTACCATATATGTTTTCGGAGACGTACGTGAAACACAGACATACAAACCTAATTAAGGATTAAATCCTCCTCATAAGAAAAGAACATCAATATTTCTTACTTTATGTAATAATTCTGTTCAAAAAATTCAGGAGATTAATCATATATCCAAAGGGGAACAATGAGGACAACGGAAGCGGTTTTATTTCAATGTAGGTGGAAATAGACAGCACATCCGAAGTTTTTGCATATCTGAAGTTCTTCGTCTACTACAAGAAAGAGCAAAAGTACTTCACTATTCAAGGTTGGTACCAACAGTGCCTGCTATGTATATAACATATATTTCACATATACATTAATCAACAAAATACATAATCCAATATATTATTCAAAGTTATTCAAGATATCTAAATTAAGTACTATAGACGCATGTCACGTTTGGTTATTCTATTTTTGTATTTATCAACAAAACATATGTTCATTTTATAGATGCTGAAGTGAAGCGTTTCAATGCTTTGAGAATGGTGAGGGGGTTGTCTCGTGTGCTTCCTCTCTATTTATTCAAAGATCCTGAAAATGGATATGTCTTCGATGGACATATATAAATGCGAGTTTGGTGTTGATGTGATGGTTGCTTCACCCTTTACCAAGTGGGAAGTTGTCTCTTTTAACGAGAATCCCATTTATAGCAAAATCTCATATAGTGTCAAGGATTTCTCGGTGCTGAAAGAGAATCTTTACACATCTAGCAGCTTTTCGATGGGAGGACGAACATGGTGAGTATATATATGGAATATTGAACTAATACTTATGTATCTATACACAAATGTGTGTGTGCGCGTGCGTGCGCTTTTGTGAGTGTTAACATGTGCTAATTATTGATAATTTGATATCAATAGGAATCTACGGTTATATCCCAAGGGCAGGGGGTATAACAATAGCAGATGGCAAATGGTTATCCCTTTATCTGCATTTGGCTGATAGCAACACACTAAAAGAAGATGAGAAGATTTTTACACGAGCTCATTTGCGAATTCTAGACCCACTTGGATGCAATCACGTCACAGAGGAATGTAAGTCATAAAACACTATTTACTACGTTCTTATTTTTATTAAACTATCACCCGTATACAGGGACATTCATTTGGAATTCAACATTCTCAAATAACCATGCTTACATCCCTTTTTTTTTTTGTTGCAGTTACGTATTGGTACAAATCAACTCTAGGTTGGGGATATCCTAAATTTCTCTCTAGCTGAACTTCGAAAGGCTTACTTGGACAAGGAGGGCAGTTTGAATGTCGAGATTGAATTTGATGTTGTTTCTGAAACCAAACACTCTCTCCCATGACTTAACCTCTACTTTTTGAAACAAAATTCTCATCCCCATGATTTAAGCTCTACGTTTAGAATTTTACCCGTCCACATAGACATCTTCACCATTTTCTGGTTTAATTGTTACACTACCACTTGCTGGTTTATTTTGTTCTTTAACAATTGCAGTTACC
The DNA here is from genome assembly GCA_002933915.1 of Eutrema heterophyllum. NCBI lineage: Eukaryota > Viridiplantae > Streptophyta > Magnoliopsida > Brassicales > Brassicaceae > Eutrema > Eutrema heterophyllum. The sequence goes on from PKMM01021804.1 coordinate 805,240, forward strand.
TTCTAATAGATATTGGCACGCGGAAGCACGGGAAAGAATAATATTTGTTTTTTTTAATATCTATAAAAACGTTTTATTATATCGCAGAAATTTGAAATAGCGAGATGATATAGTACATATTCAATGTAGATTTAGTTTTAGTTTTTTTTTTTTTGAATTTTTTTGAACAGCTATATTCAATGTAGTTAAATACTCCTTCTGTTTCAAAATAATCGATGTTTTAGAAAAATATATATATTAAAAAAACAAATTAAATGTGGTTATTAAATGCATCATTTTTTGTGATTAACAATTTTCTATAACTCTAAACCAATAACATTTCAATAAAGGCAATTAATTTTCTTGAAATTTATAATTTATCATCATTAACTAATAAAATGAATAGAAAACTTAAAAAATCTATCTTTTTAAAACAATTTTTTTTTCTAAAACATTCAACAATTAGAAACGTACTTTACAAAATTTAATATGCACGATACTTGACTTGATATTTTATGTATAAATTAGATTATATAGTATAAATTGGTGTATCTGAAACAACATCATCGAAACTTGAAAAAAATAAATCATTTAATTATCTGGCAATCTATTACATGGTCATACGAATAATGTTACTTGATAAAGATAATCTTGTATTGTTAGTCGATAGATTTATAAGCGCGGACAATTGGACTGACAGAAAATGTAGCAATAATTTTTGTACTCCTTCTAAGAGGAATTTTGAAACATAAGGATATATATTCTCTTTTGATCGGAAAACCTATCGTGTTCCTCTGTTGGAATAGAAACAATGATTTTTTTTTTTTGTTTTGTAAATGTTAATATTTATAAAGTAGTACTAGATTTTTATCCGCGCGCCTGCGCAAGATTTTTTTTTTTATAGGTTTAATGCAATGTTTTCAAATTCTGGTGAGACCAGTTGGTCCGGTTATAGCTCTAAAACCCGAGAACCAAACAACAATCCGGTCTGGGTATAACTCTAAAACCTGATACTATAAAATCCATTAAAACCCGTAAAAACTCAGCAAATAACCGTGAACTAGACATAGTTGATCCGGTCGGATCATGGTTGGTTCCGTAATAATTCAATCAGAGGTTTTTTTTTATTTTTTTTTTATTGAGTCATTCAGATTTTACAGTATGATACTTTATGATCTTCTTTCGTTTGTGAATAATACTTTATCAACTAAAATAATAATTACTTTGTCAGTTAAACATATTTTTTTTAAACATATCTTAGATATTTGTTAGTTTCTATACTTATATATATATATATGTGTGTTGTATATATATATATATATATATATAATTTCATTAATTGTTTATTGCGGTCGGACCTCATCAAACCGGATTAACCCTTGGACCAGGTGGCTCGAAGGACTCTCCGGTTTGCTTTCTGGGTTGAATTTCAAAACATTTATTTAATGTATTAACATAAATTTTATAACATTACTTTTTTATGATTTAAGTTAAAATCAGAAAATCTAGCGGAATTTAAACAATGTCGTTTAATATTTTCAACTTAAAATCTCTAAAATCTAGTATGATTTTCACCCGAGTTAAAATTTTAATCCACATTGAGGGCGAGCGACAATTTTTATTTATTTTTACCTTTTATGTTTTTTTATATTGTATGGAAAAATATATTTATGGTATGATATGTATGATTCAAAATTAGTAATTTTAGCTATCCAAATTTTCTGACCCATTTGTAATTTGGTTGTAGACATATTATAAAATCCAAACTTTGGGAGGCTTACTTGGACAAAGACACTTCGAGTGTGGATGTTGAATTGAAAGTTGTTTCTTGATACAGAGCTTTCACAATTACCTAATGTGCATAATACCACAATCTAATGGCATGTCATTGTAACACTTAGGGATCAAATCTACATGGAAATAAGAACATTAACGCACCAAGAATACAAGACGCTATCTAATCTAAGCGATAATTGGGTTTTTGATTTTGATTCGAACAAATTGAAACATACAAAACAGAGAAATAATCGAGTAAAGAAAGGTAAACGTAATAATTTGAAACTAGAAACTAGTTCGTTCAAATAAGCAAGACACAATTCGAGTTCCAGAAATAAAGCAAATCAAAATAATCAACAAGAAAGCCTTAAACGTTATTTATCAAATTTAGATAAACGAATTCTCGGGTAAAGCTAACGACTCGGGTGATTCCTAATCTATTCAAGATACCTAACCATTCAATCAATTGTCTCCTTAGGCCTTAGATCACTACTAAATATTAATCCACTTTTGTGGTATTAACTCCTTTCTTAGTCATCAACCGTCATAAACTTCCGTTCGCGATTCTATGATTAACAAGCATTGGACACAAGTTTAATTAACCACAATTCACTTTAGACTGCAACTTCTGTTGGCTAAGATATGAAAAGCACTCATTAAATTCGTTCAAGAATTCCATATTATATCTTCCGGGTGATGAAACTCCCTAGGCTCTAGATCAACTCGATCAAGGCTAATCTAGCATTAAGAACACTCAATGAGAAAGGATCTCAAGTAATCTAGCTCTTAAACATCAAGAACAACTTATAATCACCCTAATATACTTTACCCAAGAACCCTATAAGAACTACTCACACATAATTAAATCACAAAAGTAAACCGTACAAAAACAAGACATAATCAAGATAAGAGAGAAAGTAGAAGAAGATTCAAGAAAACTTCACTAGATCATCCAATGATTGCAAATCTTCAAGAGAAAATGAAGAACAAGGATTTTCTTATATAAGAGTTTTCTTTCAATAATGAAAAAGATACATACATCTGGTCAAAAACCAGTTATTATAGAGTTTTGGTCGTCAAAAGAAAACAAAAGTTTGGTGAAATAGTAAAATAGACGTTTTTTAACTGTTTTAAGAGGTTGGATCGATCGATCCATAGGGGGATCGATCGGTCCATAAACTTTGGTTCGATCGATCTGTGAGGTGGATCGATCGATGGTCGATCTGGTAAATGCTCGCGGTGTTGGATCGATCGATCGATCCATGAGGTGGATCAATCGATCCAATCTTTTTGCTCGGACCGGTCGTTCTGGATTATTCAATGTAGTTAAATATATTTCTTACCTTACAAAATTTAATATATATGCATGATACTTGACTTGACAAATTTGGTGTAAATTAGATTATATAGTATAAATTGGTGTATCTGAAACAACATCTTCGAAACTTGAAAAACACACAGTTAATTATCTGGCAATCTATTACATGGTCATACGAATAATGTTACTTGATAAAGATAATCTTGTATTGTTAGTCGATAGATTTATAAGCCCGAACAATTGGACTGACAGCAAGTGTAGCAATACTTTTTTGTATCTCCTTCCAAGAGGAATTTTGAAACATAAGGATATATTCTCTTAGAAAATCCTTACCTTGAAACCAAGCATGCTGGGAGCACCAGACAAATTGAGATGGCTTAAACACCCGTCGGGTGAATACTCCACGAAGTCATGCTACTACACTGCTGTAGAAGAACATGAATCAAATCAAGTTCTGAATCAGTTACAAGCAGTTGACTGGAATACAAATGTCTGGAAAATAAAAACTTCCCCGAAAATCAAGATCTTCCTGTGGAAATCCCTCCAAGGTGCAATCCCTGTCGGGGAACAATTAGCAGCTCGGCATATTGCAGTGGATCCCAAATGCACACGATGTGACGAACCTGAGACGATCCTTCATCTCATTTTCCACTGTAGCTATGCACAAGAAGTCTGGAGAAAATCCCCCTTTGCCGCAGAGTTTATCTCTTCTCTGGTAACAGATGTTTATTCGGGATTAGTGGCAGCAAGGGATCGATTTACTCTCCCTCCAACGGGCCTCGACAAAGGCACTCTATTCCCATGGATCTGTTGGGCCATTTGGATCGCTCGGAACCAGAAGATATTCTCCAATCAAATCCTCACCACAGATGATACAATCCTCCGAGCAGTGCGAGATGCTAGAGAATGGAATCAAGCTCAACCGATTAATTTATATGGCCCTTTACCATCCTCGCCGGGTTCAATCTCTCCCTCACCATCGACGGATGGCTTGACGATTTGCTGTACGGATGCGGCGTGGAGTGCGGAGACTGGGCAGGCGGGGTTCGGATGGACCTTCACGCAAGGACCAAGCTTCACCTCTCGTCACTCCGAAGCAGCAAGTTACATAACTTCGCCTTTAATGGCTGAAGCTTTATCGGTTCGATCAGCGCTATTCAGCGCGAAGAACCTGGGTATCAGATCCTTGATCATCCAATCTGATTCGCTAATTCTCGTCCGAGCAATCAAGACGAGAGCTCCCATTTCAGAGATCCATGGGATTCTGATCGACATTTTTCTTTGTTCTTGTGAGTTGCTTGTAACTGAGTTTAAGTATATCCCTAGAGCGGCTAATGTATTGGCTGACTCTATTGCCAAACAGACTCTTAGAGACCTGACTGAAACTCTTGCTTAAGGTTTAATATAAGAAATGTTGCACAAAAAAGAAGAAGGATATATTCTCTTTTGATCGGAAAACCTATCGTGTTCCTCTGTTGGAATAGAAACAATAATTTTTTTGTGCGTAAATGTTACTCCCTCAGTTTTTATTTGATAGATGTTTTAGAAAAAACACATATATTAAGAAAATATATAAATTTGATTATTAAATACATTATTTTTTGTGATTAATAATTTTCTATAACTTTAAACCAATAGGATTTCAATAAATTCAATTAATTTTCTAGAAATTTATAATTTATCATCATTAACTAATAAAAAATGCAGAAAAAACTTAAAAAATCTATCTTTTTGAAACAAATTTTTTTTCTTAAACATTCAATATTTAAAAACAGAGCGAGTAATATTTATAAAGCAGTATACGGCTATAAGTCATAACAATAGTTAAACCCTAATCAAATATATGAAAGGAAGCTAACTCTCGCGCCGGAGAAGCTACACGTGTCCCTCTTAAAAAAACCTAAAACTCCCGTCGTCTCATGTTCCTCTTCTCTCTTACGTTTCCAAATGAAACCAACGCAACTCATCCTCTCCTCTTCCTCTTCCTCTTCTCTCATAGGTTTTAGTGGCTTAGGAATATAAATATCTCTCTCTTTTCCGATCGTTTCTTCTTACTCAATATCTCATCGTCTCTTCTTCAGGTGCTTCCCGATCTCCATATCTTTCATTTCTTCTGTTTTTCGTTTATTTTACTTTGTTCGCATCGTTTCCCAATTCTGATATTAGGTCCATCGACCTGATTTTCAATTGGTAATTATTCACACCACCCTTTGATTTTTGCTCTTAAATTTCCTTGATTCGGTTCATATCCTCTTCAATTTTGTAGCTAGAGCAGGTGATGAAGCTGAGAGATGGATCAGTTCTTGGGAAGAAGACGATTCTTAAGAGCGACCATTTTCTAGGTTGTCAGAACAAGCGTATGTCTCCTCAGATTTAAGGCCCTCCCAATTACCGTCAGGTCTCTCTCCCATTCCTCGATTTTGATTTTGATTTTGGAATTTCTTGTGTGTTTAAAAATCTGTTTGTACGGAGTGAGCTGAATCTGTAGAAGTCGGCATTTACAGGTCCAGCTGCTCTGTCACCTGTATGGAAATGTTTCAGCTATGCATAGTCGTGATTGTAGTGTCCAGAGAAGACACCAAAAGGTTTGTTAGTGGTTGATTCTATATTTTAATTTTCCTTGTCATCTAGAAATACATTCCGTTTTGAAACTGTACCTGGTCGTTGTAGTGTTAAGGTCATTGTTGCATTCTTCAAACAAGTTAGATTATACAAATGCTAAGGTACTTTTTATTTCTATAAAATCAATGTTATCTCAAAGTCCTACTTTAATGTATGAGTTTTCCACTGCAGATGAGAAGCGCAAGAGGCCGTTGGAGGAGATACTGAAAAAAGGGAGACAAGGTCGAGAAACCAGATGAAGAGGATGATGCTACCAATCCCATTGTCGGTAAATTTTTCACATTTTTTCTAGAACGAGTTAGATTATAATGCACCTCTTCTTTGTTCTCAAGATTAACTGACAAGGAGGCTCAAGCAAGCTTTTTAATGCTCTTAAGGTGAGTTTACGAGACGATTAGGAAGAAAATCGCCGGACTGGGTTTTCTTAAGCGCTTGATTCTTTGATAGTTAGTGCATGAAGAACTGGTATGACTAAAACGGTTTCAAGCAATAGACTTTTGGTTATTTTCTGTGTTCTTCGATTAGAGAATGGTCTCTACTCTCTGCATGTTAGTTTGGTTGTTATCTCCCAGTCTCAAGTTTACAACTTTAAAGACCATTGCGTTTATTCATAAGTTTGTTATGCAAAATAATTTGTAGAAATTGGCTATACAACTTTCAGATGTCCTTGAGAACTTGAGTCTTAGAGTCGGTAAGCATGTTGAGGCTCCAAACAAAACATTCATGTGATTTTATGCAAGATGCTTTCTTAGCTTATGCTTACCATTTGGTCTGAATTAGTTGTCTCTTTGTGCTGATGATATCTGTGGATTATAATGTTTGGATTTTTGTTTTCTTATAATTTTGCTGAACCAATATGATGAAAGGGAAACTAAATTTTTGGGATAGTTTTAGAATCTTAATATTAAAATTTATATCAGTCTTAATATTATGCGATACTACTAATGGCCTTTAACTTTGATATTTTCTTACTATGGTTCTAATCATTCGAAATTGTAAATGATGTTGTTTTTTATCACTTTCCTAAATCACTTGGTGCATACATTAATATTAGATTCTGAACAGTGTTCTTGAAGTTGAATTCTTGAAGTTGAAAGAGCATCGCTAGAGGTGAAACTGAACAAGGAGCAGATAATGTGTCTAAAAGTGTGATGATGATGAAATCATAGTTTAATGATATGGAATTACTTTTCTCAAAGGAAAGAAGTTTTTACGGAATTTCTGGCTCATTGCATTAAAGAGCAATGATATTACTGCTCATGCTGCTCATTATTAGGGTATTCTTTATTTTTAGGCTTAAATTTATGAAAATCGCATTTCTCTAATTGTGACCATTTATCATCTGTTGATTATATTTAGGAGTATATGATTTTCTACAAAAATTGGAAAGAAGAAGTTATGAACATTAAGACTTGATTTGATTTTTATCTTATAATATGCAGTTGATTTACAGTTGGAAGAACAAAGGTAAAAGTTGGTCCAAACATTTGTTGTGACAGCGAGTGAAAACTACCGACTATTAAGACTGCTTATCGAGGAATTACAAGACAATATGTTATTCTAAAGATGGTATGTATGTTGACCAAAAAAAAATAAAGATGGTATGTATATGTATGCTTGTGTTGGATTCCCGGTAACTTACTTGTGGTTCTGAAATTTGTATTAAGTTTGACGTGTACTACAATCTAATCTGGTCTGTGTTTTTTTTTTTTTTACTAGAAACATGTACATTGTAGCTCCTATCTCACGTTGCTAGCTCTAAACATTCATCAATCTACTGATGTAAGATAATAGTTCAATCCTGACAACGGTTGCATTTAGATGAGGGTATGACTCCAATTTTCGTTTGTAATTTTTTAAAGGGTTTATATGCTTTCAAGATATTGAAAAACTAATTTGGATTCTCTGCGTAGTTTGGTGGACCAGTGACATTTTAGGTCGCCGCAATCGCTTTTTCTAGAGTAGACGAGTCTTAGAATCGACGTCCTTCAGCTTCCTTAGGGCTACGGAATGATAACACATGGTTGACACTAATAGAACGGACTGGTGAGATGAAAGAACAAATCACGATGTAGAAATACTTTTAGATTAAATAGCAGTTAATCTTGTCCACTAGTGACTAAAATACAAGTAATAGTTTGAATTCATGTTGTGTTCATCACTTCTTCTCATCCCAATCTGCAAACTTGGACTATTGAAATAGGGCAATGGAATTTCCACCATAATTCTTCGTCTTATTTGCTATTCCTCGCATGGCTGGATACTTATGATCATGCGTTATTACACACCAGTAAGAGAGAGAATGGTGAAAGATGAGTCGAAGGAGTCAGATAAATTGGGTAAAGTCTCAAATTCAAATGTATCAAGAAGATGGTTAGATAGAAATTTAGTTTAGGTGTAGATCTTTGTACGTTCATCCATACAATGCAGCGTACTATAAAGACTAAAAGAGATTGTGTTCTCTAGCCAAAAGTAAAGAAGGGTCTCGAGTTTTGATTTGATCACACTCTAAATTATGATTTCTCTTTTCCCATTGACAATGTGATTCTCCTAAATTGATGGTAGAGCAAGAGATATTTGGGGAGTTCAATAAACATATATATTTGATACAATATATCTTTTGAGGCGGCTGTCTTTTATTGGCCTTATTTGTATTCTTATTAGAATGTGTTTATCATATAAAATTATTTATGTTTATGGATTACTGTTCGAAAGACATTAACATAAAACAATCACAATTCGAGAGGATTTAACTAGGGGAGTAAACGTGAAAGTGAATGACTAGAAGAAGCTTTAACAAAAAAATGACTAGAAGAAGATTTAAAGCGTTCTTATCCTATGAACAGATGCCGAAGAAAATCAAAGAAATGTACCTACAAGAAAGGAAGGAATATAAACGGATGAAGGAAAAAGAAGCTATGAGCCATCAGAACGAAGTGGAACTTTTGAATCTCCATTAGTAGAAAGCTCAGCTTTCCAACTTTTCATGCAAATGGAGAAAACTATTAATCTGAAAAATGTCATTCACGCACACATGTACTCTTTACACAAACTCATCACAATGTTTAGCCGGATTTATATTGCATTAGCTTAAAATCTTTAATTACATCATCAACAAATAAAAATTTGTATAATGAACCTAGAATTTCCTTTTTTACGAGTTGTGAAATGAATTTTAACCAAAACTATCCAATTACATAAAAACACCTAAGAAAAAACATAAGTAACAACAAAAACGTTCAATATCTTTAACAACAACAAAAATACTAAACATAAAAAAAAATTTTAAAAAAAAACCAAAACAAAAACTTGGGCGTAGCGCGGATATTCATCTAGTTAAAGTAATGAATGGTCAAATAAACCATTGTTAAAAAGTTAGGATTACAACTCTAATCATTATCAAAATACTTTATCTTATTCTTTTTTCTCTACTTTAATTTTACGAACTCCATATGGTTCTTTTATAGATTTGTTTATTTCAAAAAAAGAAAACTCATGAGATTGTTTATACGGTGATTTTGTTCAATATGAATGGTTGACTACAAAATTAAGTTTATAACAATGGTTATTTTAAAATTAAGTAACTAGGAAAGAAATTGTTTTTTAAACCAATAATATCCTTCTCATTTTACTTATTTACACAAACTGTCATTAGTCTTAAAAACTCTTTTTCCAACATGATATATCAATGACACTATTCATCATCTAGCTGTTCAAAGCCTCGCGACATCGAGAGACGGTCTTCAACACAAGCTCATAAATCATATGTTTCGAGTCCATATAATTTTTTTGGAGACCAAAATTTTCTATAGATTTATTGATTTATATGGTTTAAAAATGTGTGACGATTGATCCAAATCTCAAGTTCAAAATTTGTGGAAAAAAAAAACAAAACATATTTTTGGTCCAAGGGACCAGATTTTTCATCGTTGTAACTCGCCCTGGACATTCGGGTATTCGGATCGGTTCCGGGTATTTCGGTTCTCAAGGTTTTGGAACCAAACATGTACCGAATTGATTTCGGTTCGGTACCTATCGGTTCCGGATCGGTTTGGGTATTAAAATAAGAACCGTAAAATACCCGAAAACTTTCGGTTCTCAAACGGTTCGGGTATTATGTACCCGAAATCACTTAAAAAAGAACCGAAATGCAAAATAAAACCAAAATCTGACTTAGTATCCGAAATGCACAAACCAAAAACATAAACAAACAAGTTTGTAATCCATAAAACTAGTTGCACAAGATTAAAAGCAAAAGTATAACATGAAAACATGAAGCATAAGGTTAAACAGTTTCTACAAAGTAATAGAAATGCATACAAAAAAAGATGCTTCATGATCGGTTGTCGGATGGAACTTGTGACTTTGTGAGCCTTTTCACCTGAATCTGCAACAAAAAAGAGAAAGCTGTAAAGAGTAAGAACATTATATCGCAACAACATAAAGCATTAGTCATTACTCATTAGACTCATTACCAAAGAATAAGTTAGCACTCATAAGATCGAATGATGATTGGAAATCCCTAAATTTCCAAATCGATTTCAAATTACTCAAAAGACTCGATGATTCGTGGTAAAAATGACAAGAACATAAAGGAAACGAAGTCAATTTTATATTTAAACAATCAAAAACTAAAATCCCCAAATCTATTTCATTTATTAAAAACCCTAAATTCACAAATCGATTTCTAATTAGTCACGACACTCGATAATTTGTAGTAAAAACGAAAAAACAAAAAGGAAATGAAATCGATTTCGTATTCAAACCGAAGAAAACAAGTAAACAAGAAACCCTAATCTTCTTTTCCAATTTGAAAGTATTAAGAGATGGAGATAGATGAGAAGGAGATGGAGCAGAAGCGTACCTGTGATTTGTTTCTCGACGTCGTGGACGGTGCAGCCGGCGAAGACACACGACGGCTCTGGGAGGTTTGAGATTCCAGATTTTTTTTTTAATGTGAAAGACCTAAGAAGAGAAAGAAAGAGATTAAGAGAAGTTTAAGAGTTTGGTCGAGAGAGAGAGAGTGAAATAGGTTGTATACGTGTGTATAGTTTAGGGTATATGTCTTTTTTTTTCTACTTTTGTTTTGTGTGTATTTTATGTATATGTATATAATATAGATTATATATATAATATAATTATATACAATTTAATTTCGGGTATTCGGTTCGGTATTTCGGTTCTCGGGTAATATCCGGATCCGAACCGATACCCGTGGATCCTAAAAAAAATATCCAATGGGTATTATGCCAATAACCGAAACTGAACCGAACCGGAAATTTGGGTCGGTTCCAGTTCGGTATTTCGGTACCGGTTTTTATGCCCAGGCTGAGTTGTAACATTTTCAATCTCATGGCCAGTCATCCAACTTGTTAGGGAGGCGATCATGTTGACGGTTTTTTCACTAATTTTATGTTTTCTATTGCAATCTGAAAAAGGAGGTTAAAATCAGATTCTTCCAATTATGATGTCTCGTTCTATATTAAATGAAAAACTTGTGCTTCTTTTCATACGTTTTTTGTTACTTTAAAAAATAATCTAACAATCTGAAAAAAAAAAACAAGTAGGATACCCGCCAGATAAACCCATAATTTTAGAGTTTTTTTTTGGCTACCCTACCGATTTAAGACTTTCACTAATAATTATGCAGTCCTACTAAGACTAATTTATGCGTTTATATTAGTTATTAATGGGTTAGCCGTGTTTCGCGCGGTCTTTTATATTATTATTTTTTATGTAATTAAAAAGAATTACGGTAATAATAAAATTAATATTTTGCCACAGTTTTTTTTGGTTATAATTTAGTATATCTAAGCATATCCTCTTTTTTAGATGAGACACGCCATAAAAATTACTCAATCTCGTTAGAGTTATCGGCGTCAAGTCATATCCGCCAAAACATCCTACACTTGGACAACTAATGCTCATAGCTAAACGCGACTCAAACCAATTACCAAATCTAGTCTACATATTTAGATCAATTCAATCCTTTGAACCCAACATTTCACACGATGGAAGAATAGCATTCTAAGAGTTCAAAACCCTCGTTAGAGAATAATTGATCTATATATTTCACTTTTCTCAAATATGGGTTGAATGTTCATTCATCAGACATTAATCTCATTTCAAAAACATATAACATGTTTTAAAGATGCACTCATAATCTCTCCCCCCCTTTCTCTCTCTCTCTCCCCTCTCTCACACTCATCAACGCGGCAAATTGAACCACAAAACACATTTTGCCATGATTTAAATCTAACATTCACTATCTTTTCCCCATTTTCCTTTTTTTTGCGAGTTTCGATGTCGCCATTCTGACTTGAGCATTGGAGAATTTGGCGAAGATTTTAATCATTCGTCCTCTCAGTGATTGGCTTGAAAATATTATCATTTTAGGATACGACAGTTTGCCTATCATGACATGCATTTTTGCATACCTATCAAAGACTCAGAGTTGCCATTCGAGTTTCTGGAAACTCCTGCGAGTATTTCTTTGTTGGATAAATCCTTGTCCCCATGCCCGAACACTAATTTCTAACCATCAAAATGATTTTTTTTTTATCCCCTATAACTCTTGTTTTATTTATCCCCTATAACTCAAATCAATTGACATATCTCAAAAGTTTGTCCTAAACAACGATTAATTAATAGTTTTTGTTTTTTCCTAATTATAAATGTTTTAAGGAATTGATTTTAAATTTTTTATACATTTTATTTGGAACTAATCCTTATTGATTGTTTCAAATTATATATTTCACAACATTTGTTGGATTTTCTTTAGAAATTTTGTTTATCCATAATTTATAACCACTAAACTTTATAGTTTTTCTTATACTATATATATAAATAAATTGATAAAACTAAACTGATAAAAATTATAGTTTCTTTAGATCAATAATATATAATCTATCTTTTATTCAAACAATGTCTTTTCAAATTTTAGAGAAATTATTATATTAATGGATGATAATTATTACGAGAATTTAAGTATAATAACACAAAACATAACAAATTAAATAAATAACTTAAAATTAATAAATGAGTTGATGATGTCTCACAATTTTAAGATATGAGTTGATGATGTGGCAATAAATGAGTTGATGATGTGTCACAATTATGAGTTGATGATGTGTCACAATTATGAGTTGATGATGTGGCATCATGAGAAAAAAGATTATTCAACTTTATATATATAGATTTATATATATAAATATCCTTTTAGTCAAAAAAAAATTGGTGTTGAATTTGAATTGATTAAAAATCAAAAGAGTGTTTTTCACACAAAACAACTTCTACAAATCAAAATAAATTAAGAGCTGAATGCTCATACGAATATCGATTGGAATTAACCGTGATGATGTTCTGAATATGGTTCTGTTGCAAAGAAATCTATTTTAATGAAGAAAAAACAATTACAGCCCAGCCCACCATTATCCCATGTTTTGTTTTGTGGGTTTTTTAGCCCAATACATCAAGGAAACTGGTCGACCCAATAGAACCAACAGAGAGAATTTCTACCGATCTTGATAGGTCAAAGTCGTCGAGAAGAGGAAGCGTTAAGAGTCTGAAGATATACTTCTAGGTCTAGGGTTTATTTGTAAACTGTTAAGGGGTTTTGCTTTTTGATTCTGGTTCTCTGTCTCTCTCACCGCTTCAAGTTTGCACTACTTTCTCTCAAATCGTTTTCTTTTTCTCTTGTTCATTTTTTTTCTCTCTATTTGGTTGAACACTCGGATAGAATGTTTCCACTTTATCTCTCTATAAATATTAACAATTAATGTTTCGGCTGTTTTTGGTTTGATTTGATCATTAAGGATGGTCGTTACAGTTTCGGATGATGATGCATCGTCGTTGTGTTCCTTCGCATCAGATTCTACAGCTTCGCAAAACTACTGGACACAACGTCCTCCTTCTTCGTATTCCCTCAAAATCCAGAATCTCTCACAACTCATCGGTGAAACATACCAATCTCGTCGTTTCTTAGTAGATGACTACAACTGGTACTTAATTTAATATTCCAATATTGGTGATTTATCTTAATCCTGACCTTATAGATATGTTTTCTCTGATATAACTCACATTAATATGATGCCTTCGTTATCAGTAAAACTTGATATTTATTTTCTTACAAAATAGAAAGAAACCTTATATAGTCTTGTTTTTGGAAAACCAGGAGATTAATGATATATCCAAAAGGGAATGAAAAGGACAATGGAAGTGGATTTATTTCGATGTACGTTGAAATGGACAGCACAAGCGAAGTGTTTGCATATCTCACCTTCTTTATCTATAACAAGAAAGTAAACAAATACTTTTGTTTTCAAGGTATGTAAGTACAATTGCCTAAATATATTTCACATATACATTAATCAATAATATATGTATCACTTTTCTTGTTCACTACATCTACATTAACTTGCCATATATAGATATATAATGCCACATTTTTTAAAGTTTTTATCAACAAACACACACACACATACTCCTACAGATTCCGAAGCAAAGCGGTTTAATGCATTGAAGAAGGTGTGGGGATTTTCGCAAATGCTTCCGGTTGAGATATTTAGTGATCCTAAAAATGGATATCTCTTCGAGGGAGATCAATGCGAGTTTGGTGTTGATGTGATGCTTGAATATCCCCTTACCAACTGGGAAGTCGTCTCTTTTAATGAGAAACTCTATTCTCCCAAATTCTCCTGGAATGTCAAGCATTTCACGATGCTGAGAGATAATCTTTACATATCTAATAGATTTTCAGTGGGAGGAAAGACATGGTAAGTTTATAAAAAAAATATATATATATATATATGTGTGTGTGTGTGTGTGTGTGTACTCATGTGTATGAGTGTTATATAACATGTGCATAATATTGTTCTCTAGGGTACTAAAGTTATATCCCAAGTGCTTCTCTACATCAGATGGCAAATGGATATCCATTTTTCTGCATCTAGCCAACAATGAAAGACTAGTAGCGGATGAGAGGATTTACACGCGAGGTCATCTCCGAGTTCTGGATCCATGTGGATCCGATCACATCACAGAGAAATGTATGTGAACCTATTGTCTTAGCTATCTTAACACCAATTGATGAGATGAGATATAAGATATTTTTTTAGCAAAAAAAAAAGATATAAGATATTCATTTTGCTCCATTGACTCTAATAACATATGCAAGCTTAAAGATACTCTACTTTTTTATTGCAGTTAATTTCTGGCACGATGAATCAAACTCAGGCTGCGGTCACGACAAAATTGTGTCAATGGCTAAGCTTCGGGAGGCTTATTTGGACGAGGAAGACTCTTTGAGTTTAGAGATCGAATTCGATGTTGTTTCTGCAACCAATTACTCTCCTACCGTCTAAGCTCTCCCACTTCCCTCAAACACCTTTGTTTTTACTCTAAGTGATGGATTTTCGTTAGGTTAGGTTTTCGTTATGCATTGAAATTTCTTTTTTTTCATATGACTTTATTTTGGAAAAAAAAGAAATTCAGTTGGGTAATTCGGTTCAGATTAAGGCAGGACAAGTTGTGGAATTTGCTCAATAAATTCATTCGGAGTTGTGATTAGTGAAGATATTGAATTGTTCGTCCGATTAAGTATAAGCTATGTTTGACACCGATTTTCAAAGCTATTGGTCAAATGACCAGAAACCGAGCTTCCTCCTATTGCATTACTAGATTGATCCTCCCCTTGGCCATGCTACAGATTTGGTTTCAAAACACCTCAATCATTAGAAAGTTGATCTTTCTGGGAAACTTTATATCACGTACGTCTCCGTTGGTTCTTTTTGGACAATGTATCCGTTTTGTTCTCCATCGTATGGTAAGTTGTCTTCCTCTTTTGTTAGGATTAGGTCTTGGAACTTTCTTGGTAGGGTTTTGTTTTGATGATATTGATCTAATGCTTGTGATCCACATTATACTTTCTTGGTAGGTAAGTCGTCTTCCCCCTTTGTTAGGATTAGGTCCTAGGAACTTTCTTGCTATTACGAACGTAATAGGACCAGTCCTCTATTCTCCCTCTTACGCTTAATAGTCAGCATGGGCATAAAACCCAGACCCGTTAGACCCGACCCGAACCGACCCGAAAAATCAGGTTCGGATCGGTTTCGGTTTTGCCCTAAAACCCGAACGGTTCTTGCCTAAATTTATTTCGGTTTTCGGGTCGGTTCGGGTAAAACCCGAGACCCGATTGGATACCTGAATTATTATTATTATTTTTTATCGGGTACCCTAATTTCGACTTCATATCTTCTATCTCCGAGCTTTACTTCAAGCGCCTCCTCCTCGTCTCGGGACTTGATCGCAACAAGAAAAGTAGAATCCTTAAGAGTTCCGTTTAACCCGAGACAGCCATGCCGCCGAAGTTGGACACGAGTCAGATCGTCGATGTGTACGTCCGTGTAACCGGAGGAGAAGTCGGAGCCGCGAGTTCTCTAGCTCCGAAGATCGGTCCACTGGGTCTGGCTCCAAAGAAGATCGGAGAAGATCATGAGGCCCAGATCTATCGCCAAGGAACTGAGCGGGACTGTGAGAGAGATTCTGGGGACTTGTGTCTCCGTTGGATGCACTGTCGATGGGAAAGATCCGAAGGATATTTGATCTCGGAGACGGAGAAGATGACGGTAGATTAAGAAACGGCACAACCCGACTCTTTTTTTTGTTTTTTTTTCCTGGTAATTTCGGGTTTTTCGGGTCATAACCGACCCCGATTTATTTTCGGTTCCATTTCGGGTTTCACAAAAAAATAGAAATCCGACCCGAACCCGTGAAGATCCGAACCGAACCAAACCGTATTCTTCTCAGGTCCGATTTGGGTCCTGACCGCTCCAACTTCGGATGCCCGAAAACTGGAAATCCGACCCGAACCCGAACCGCCGACCCGAATGCCCAGGGCTACTTAATAGTAGCCAGTCTTAAATAGTTGACTGTAGAAAAAGAGACATTTCAAATTAAGAAAAACAAAACGCTTCCTATTTTCTTATTCTTACTATATATTTCAGCAATCTTCTGAATCTCTTGTCTTGTGTTAAGAAGAGTAAAGAAGACACTTTGAATATGGAGATTGAATCTGAAGTTGTTTCTAAAACCAAATACTCTCTCCCATGAATGCATTATAATATATAACTCTACAGCCTCTAATTTAGAATATCAATTATCTATTAATATCATACGTCTACTAAGACTACTATGATACAAATGTTATGTTTCATACGTTTTTTTTAAAATTATTTGAGTTCTTTAATTTTTGCTCTTTTTGGTTTTGATAATTCTGCTAAATTGTCTACAACGAATTTGTTAAGAAGAAATGAGTGCAGGACTTCCATTTGGAAAAGTTGTGATCGTTCTCTTCTTAAAGTCCTGTGATTTATATCGTATTAATTCGTGGATAGTTTATATATGCTGTTTGCCTGTTTCAATGAAAGCTTTATGGACCATTTACATAGGGGTTTACATTTCAATTAGGATGGTACAGCCTTAAATTTCTTCTTATCTCAAAAGCCAAGAGAATTCGAGGAGAGCAAAGACCAATCCAAAGAGTGATTGCTTCAATCTTATTTCAGGTTAGCAAGAACGAAGAGTGATTCAAAAAAAAAAAAAAAGCAAGAACGAATGTTGAAGATATTGCTATTTCATATTCATATCTTCACTATTACAGTACATGTTTGCTTTAATATGTCTTTGTCCTCTTTGGTCTTTTCCTCTGTAACCTTAATGCTCAATTAGGTCGTAACATCTCCTTGTATAAATACAAAGGCTTTGTGTCTTAAGACAAAGTAACACAGTTAAAATCTATCTTCATCACTTGCCTCTTTTACCTTATCTTGAATTTGTCATGGTATCAGAGTTTAATCCTGAATTTTCCAATTAAATCTTACAATCATAAACCCACATTGGAGCGATGGCAGCATCGAACCCAGCTCCGGCGATTCCGCTCGTGGCAGAGGTGAGAAGGACGATTTCGCCGTATGACTTAACGGCAGCAGATAATTCTGGAGCTGTGATCTCCCACCCGACTTTGAAGACAAATAACTATGATGAATGGGCTTGCGGTTTTAAGACAGCATTACGCTCAAGAAAGAAGTTTGGTTTCCTTGACGGAACCATTCCTCAACCATCGGAAGGGTCACCTGATCTAGAAGATTGGCTGACGATTAATGCTTTGCTTGTCTCTTGGATGAAGATGACGATTGATTCAGAGCTATTGACAAATATCTCCCACCGTGATGTGGCGAGAGATTTGTGGGAACACATTCGCAAGCGTTTTTCTGTCTCTAGTGGTCCAAAAAATCAGAAGATGAAGGCAGATCTTGCTACTTGTAAACAGGAAGGTATGACGGTGGAAGGATATTACGGAAAACTCAACAAGATTTGGGATAACATTAACAACTATCGACCTCTTCGAACATGTAAATGTGGAAGATGTCTGTGTAATCTCGGTACAGAGCAGGAGAAAGACCGAGAATATGATATGGTCCAACAATTTATGTATGGGCTTGATGAAACCAAGTTTCACACGATTCGCTCTAGCTTGACGTCTCGTGTTCCTCTCCCTGGGCTGGAAGATGTCTATAATACTGTGAGACAAGAAGAAGATATGCTGAACAATAGACGCTCTAGAGAAGAAATACCTGCAGTCACTGCATTTGCTACTCAATCCCGCTCGCGAGTTGAATTAGGATCCGAGAAGCTTCAAAACAAAGGAATTTGCAAGCATTGTAATCGTGGAGGTCATTCACCGGAGAACTGTTTTGTTATCATAGGTTATCCGGAGTGGTGGGGTGATCGACCACGAGGACGATTAAACTCTAAAGAACAATCTGGTCGTGGCAGAGGAAGATTTGGGTCGGGTTTTAATGGAGGACAAACTCGAAGCCAACTTACTTATGCGAACGCTGTCATAACTGCATCATCATCATCGTTTGAACGGGCGAATCGAGTTATAACTGATCGAGATCGTGATGCGGTGAGTGGACTTACTGAGGAGCAGTGGATTGGAGTTGTAAAACTTCTCAATGCTGGTAGAATTGATGAGAATGACATCAAAATAAGTGGCCAGGAAACTTTGACGGGTAAGTGTTCTAACTCCTCCTATTGGATTTTAGATACAGGTGCGTCGCACCACATGACCGGAAAGCTTAATCTATTGACTGATTTATGAACTATTTCTCCGATTCTAATTATACTGGCTGATGGAAATAAGCGAGTGGCTGTCCGTGAAGGAACAGTGCGTCTGGGTTCACATTTAATTTTGAAATCAGTTTTTTATGTTGAGGAATTGACATCGGATTTGATCTCTGTTGGGCAGATGATGGATGAGAATCATTGTGTTGTACAACTTGCTGATCATTTCCTTGTGATTCAGGACCGTATTACGAGGATGGTGACTGGAGTTGGTAAAAGAGAGAATGGGATCTTCTATTTTAGACGTATGGAGTCGGTAGCTGCGGTGAACACAAGCGTAAAGGGTTCTTTTGATCTTTGGCATAAGCGTTTGGGACACGCATCAGTCAAAGTAGTTAGTTTGCTCCCTAATGTACAATTTTCAAGTGGTAGTGAGTTTTTGGAGAGTGTGTGTGACACTTGTATGCGAGCTAAACAAACTCGTGAAACCTTTCCTCTAAGTAATAATAGAAGTTTGGGAATCTTTCATCTTATACACTGCGATGTGTGGGGACCGTATCGAACGCCATCTCATTCCGATGCTCGATACTTCTTAACGATAGTAGATGATTTTTCACGAGGCGTGTGGGTATACTTGATGGTTGACAAAAGTGAAAGGCGGAAACATTTGAGAAGTTTTCTGGCTTTAGTTGAATGCCAATTTGAAGCGCATGTCAAGACAGTGAGAAGTGATAACGGGACAGAGTTTTTGTGTATGCGGGATTACTTCATACAACAAGGAGTTCATCATGAAACTTCGTGTGTTGGTACTCCGCATCAAAATGGAAGGGTTGAAAGGAAGCATCGTCATATTTTGAATATTGCTAGAGCTTTGCGATTTCAATCGCATTTACCGATTCAGTTTTGGGGGGGAGTGCATTCTGACTGCTGCTTATCTTATCAATAGAACTCCATCAGTGCTTCTTCAAGGAAAAACACCTTATGAGCTGCTCCATAAAACAGTCCCAAGCTATGCTCATCTTCGGGTATTTGGTTCGTTGTGCTACGCACATAACCAAAATCACAAAGGAGATAAATTTGAGTCACGAACAAAGAGATGTGTTTTTGTTGGGTACCCTCACTGACAGAAAGGGTGGCGGTTGTTTGATTTGGAGGAAAACAAATTTTTGGTCTCTCGAGATGTTATTTTTCAAGAAACAGAGTTTCCATATGCGACAGTGCTTTGTGATGAAGATGATCGTGAGATGGGTTCTATGGGCCATCAACTTACGACACCAATTGTGACTGATCTTCTTGGAGAAAATGGGCCAAATATTGCCACTCAAACTGGCCCAACAATTTCACAATTAAGTTCAGCCCATGAAAGTGAATCTCTCCCAATTTCTCACGATGTATCATCATCTCCAACAAGTGAATCTCAAGACACAACAACTACAGAACTTCAGTCACGGACTGTACAACCATCGAATCTCGAGTGCTCATCTATAATCACAGAAAAAGAACAACTTGGAAGAGGTCATTGAAAGAAACAATTACCGGTAACTCTGAAACAATTTGTTACCAATAAAATAACTGTACAATCTGATTTGACGAATGCAGATTCAAAATCCCTATATCCAATTGAGAATTATGTGGATTTTCATCGATTCTCAACATCTCATAAAGCGTTTCTAGCGGCTGTCACTGCTGGTATGGAACCGACGACATATAACAGAGCTGTGATTGACAAGGTTTGGAGAGAATCGATTTCATCATCGATTCTCTACAAGTGAACAAGACATTCTCGATTGTGAATCTACCACCTGGAAAAAGAGCAATTGGCAACAAATGGAGAAATAGAGAGATATAAAGCGCGTTTAATGGCTTTAAGTAATCGTCAACAAGAAGGAGTAGATTATGACGAGACCTTTGCTCCGGTTGCGAAAATGAGTACGGTGCGTTTATTTCTTGGTGTTGTCGCTGCTCGTGACTGGCATGTACATCAAATGGATGTTTTTACACGGAGATTTAACGAAGGAGGTTTATATGAAATTGTCTCAAGGTTTTCATTGTGATGATCCGTCTAAGGTATGTCGTCTACATAAATCTCTTTACGGCTTGAAACAAGCTCTGAGGTGTTGGTTTGCACAGCTCCCAACGGCTTTAGAACGATATGGTTTTAAGCAGTCATTGTCAGATTATTCCCTTTTCAGCTACAACAACAATGGAACATTTGTTCATGTCCTCATCTATGTCGATGATTTGATTATCTCCGGTAGTTGCTTTGTTGCCATTGATCAATTCAAAGCTTATCTCTCATCATGTTTTCATATGAAAGATCTCGGGTTACTAAAATACTTTCTCGGAATTGAAGTAGCAAGAAACGATCAAGGATTCTACTTGTCACAAAGGAAATATGTTTTAGACATTATTTCATAAATGGGACTTCTTGGAACAAAGCCATCCTCTTTTCCGATGGAGCAAAATCAGAAGCTCTCTCTCTCCAAGTCTTCTCTGATTTCAAACCCATTAAAGGTATCGTCGCTTAGTAGGGAGACTAATCTACTTAGCTGTCACAAGACATGAGTTATCGTATTCAGTTCATATTTTGGCCCAATTCATGCAACATCCACGACAAGATCATTGGGATGCTGCGATACGGGTGGTTCGATATTTGAAATCTAATCCGGGCCAAGGAAATCTGCTCTCCCGAATATCGACTTTGCAGCTTCATGGTTGGTGTGATAGTGATTGGGCAGCATGTCCTCTCACTAGACATTCTCTCACTGATTATTTTGTGCAGCTTGGTGACACACCAATCTCATGGAAAACAAAGAAACAACCGTCTGTTAGTCGTTCTTCGGCGGAAGCCGAATATCGAGCCATGGCGTTTCTTACTCAAGAACTTATTTGGCTTAAATGGGTGCTTCATGACCTTGGTGTCTCTCATGATCAACCAATGAGTATCTTCTCTGATAGTAAATCAGCCATCTCTCTAAGTGTCAATCCGGTTCAACATGAGCGTACAAAGCATATTGAAGTGGATTGTCACTACATCCGTGATGCTATCATTGCCAGTGTCATTGTCACTACTCATGTTCCGTCTCAACAACAACTAGCGGACATTCTCACAAAAGCTTTGGGACAAAAGGAACTCCATTCCTTTCTCTCCAAGTTGGGCATTCACGATGTACATGCTCCAACTTGAGGGAGGGTGTTGAAGATATTGCTACTTCATATTCATATCTTCACTATTACAGTACATGTTTGCTTTAATATGTCTTTGTCCTCTGTAACCTTAATGCTCAATTAGGTCGTAATATCTCTTTGTATAAATACAAAGGCTTTGTGTCTTAAGACAAAGTAACACAGTTAAAACTTATCTTCATCTCTTGCCTCTTTTACTTTATCTTGAATTTGTCAAAGCAGAAGGGAAATATATTCGATAAGGCCGATAAACAATAAACAAAAGCGTTAAAATTAATAAAGAGGTATATTGGTTGAATTTTTTAATCCAAATTTTATGTAGACAACTCATATTTGACGATTTAATCTGCAATCACGATAGTTTGAACATAAATCTGTTAATTATAAATATTTGAGAAATTAAACGAAAATTTTCCAGTATACATACAGATTTGATGAAAGAACTTTTAAAAAGAATTCTATCATTTTTTTACTCTAACATACTACTCTTTTACTTAAATTACTTAAATAATAACATTCTGTTTCTCCCTCTCAACTGTTGGTCTAAGTCTGGGATACAACAATGAACAATCTAATATAGCATTCTATTATATCAAAACCCAACCCAAACAATAACCGGCCCAAAAATAAAAACCAACCTAGGGTTTATTCGTACATATATAATAGGGTTTACTACATGTTTCTCATCTTCTCTTCTGTCACATACGATCTTTTTGGTAGGTAGATTCTGCTTCTCTCTCTCTCCTCTTTTCAGGTACAATAATGTGTTCAAGTGTATCTTCTACAACTCTGAAAAGCTGGAGAGAACGTAGTCCTTCTTCCTACTCACTCAAGATCAAAAAAAATTCCCAACTTAAGAAATCAACTCTCTCCTCCGATGGAAAATATCAGTCCCGTCTTTTTTCCTCTTGTGGATACAACTGGTACGTATTGTGTATACACTTAGTGCCACAAGTCTCAAAGAATCACACCTTCCTCATAATTCATCATCATCAAAATAATCAAAATTTCAATATATTATTTTAATATAAACTTGAATTTTTTGTTCGTCCTTATATTATGAAAAAGATGTATCATCTCAACTTATTTAGTCTTGTTTATAAAAACTATGCAGGAGAATGAACATATACCCGGAAGGGAACGAAGAGGATGACGGAAGTGGGTTTATTTCAATGTACGTGGAAATAGATAGCACAAGCCTCGTGTCCACACCACCAAGCGAGGTGTTTGCAGATGTCCGGTTTTTTGTCTTTAACAAAAAAGAAAACAAGTACTTTACTATTCAAGGTACGTATAGAGTGCATGTCTTATAATACTTATATATTTGCTTTTGCTTTTATTCTATCTATTTAATTTTATATATATATATATATATATATATATATATATATATCCAGATGTAGAATCGAAGCCCTTCAATACATTAAAACCGGTGTGGGGATTTCCTAAAATACATGTATATTTGGTTTTAATGTATATATTTTAATCAATAACTTGTATATATATATAAAATATGTAGATGTCGAATCGAAGCCTTTCAATACATTAAGAACGGTGTGGGGATTTCCCCAAGTGCTTCCGCTTGATACATTCAATGACCCTAAAAATGGATATATCTTTGGAGGAGATCAATGCGAATTTGGTGTTGATGTCATTATTGCTCCACCCCCTACCAATTTGGAAATCCTCTCTTTTGATGATAAACTCTCTTTTCCTAAGTTCTCTTGGACTCTAAAGAATTTTTCTGAACTGAAAGCGAATAATTACACATCAAGCACTTTTTCAATGGGAGGAAGGAAATGGTGAGTATATATTTATACACCAATATGTGCATGTGTCTGCGCGTGCGCTTTTGTGAGTGTTAACATGTGTTAATTATTGATATCTATAGGGATCTAATGTTGTATCCCAAGGGCGTTAGTACAATACCAGATGGCAAATGGTTATCTTTTTATCTGTCGTTAGATGATAGGGAAATACTAAAAGAAGATGAGAAGATTTTTGTTCGAGCTCATTTGCGAATTTTAGACCCATTTGGATGCAATCACGTCACAGTGGAACGTAAGTCATAAAATACTGTTTATTACATTGTTATTTTACTTAACTCAAAGTACCTGTTGATGAGATGAGACTAGACTATTTCTAGATGTATACATAGCTATTCATTTGGAATTCAACATTCTCAAATAACCATGTTTACATCTTTTTTCTGTGTTGCAGTTGAGTATTGGTACAACAATGCAAATATAGGTTTTGGATGTCCTCGATTTGTGTCTGTGGCTGAACTTCCAAAGGCTTACTTGGACAAGGAGGGCAGTTTGAATGTAGAGGTCGAATTTGATGTTGTTTCTGAAACCACATACTCTCTCCCATGATTTTAACCTCTACTTTTAGAATTTTACATTTCCATAGACAACCTGAGATGGTTTACACTCCAATTTTTCTGGTTTTTTCAGTTGGATTAGATCATCTGTGTATCACTTGGTTTGGTTGGCTTGATTCTCGCTAAACAATTTGAAACTCGTATTCTACAATTTGATGTCGACCTCCGATCATCTAAATTTCTCGGAGAAAAAAACTTATTTAAAGAGGTGACTAGGAACTTTTTTTGTTTCCTTTGTTGTTGTTGTTGTAGTAACGAGGAAATTTTCAGATTCAATATATTAAGAAAAAATCTAAGGTACAACAAATTTTAATAATTTTACGTGCCTATGTTGGCTTTCACGTGGTCATCCTAGCTTTTTATTCCCACCATCGGCAATGTCTCATTATCCCTTGTTTCAACCGAGTAAATACAAAAAAACAAAAAAAAATCCCAAAGCAAAAAGAAAAAAAACTAAAATAAAAATCACTGTGAAAATAAAGAAGTCGAAAGAGAGATCCGAATCCCATCTCATCTGTAATTTATCATTCACTCAAAAAAAATAAAAATAACCCAAAAACAAAACTGCCAAAAGTCGGAGAATTTTTGTTGTTCCGATCCTCTGAATATCCAAATCTCACAGATAACGCCGACCGACAATGCTCTGCTATGTCGGAAAAGCCACCAAGATTTTCATTTTCATCGTCACCGTCGTCGTCGTCATTGGTCTCGTCGTAGGCTTCGGTATCCTCCGCCGACACTCCCACCACTGCTCCGGCGACTATTGCTCATCTTCTTCTTCATCTTCTTCTACTTCCCCTTTTATAACTCCGTTTCCTAATCCTAACCCGAATCCAAACCCGAACCCGCCTGTTCTCGGATCTTCCCCACCCGCTCCACCTGATTCATCATCGCCAAACCCGTCTGTTCCAATTTCCCCAAATCCGCCGGCGCCGATCGTAAACCCGAATCCGCCTCCGCCTACGCCTATTACGAATCCCCCGCCGCAATTTTCACCTCCTCCGCCGGATTTTGATACAACCACCGCACCGCCTCCGCCTGCAACGCAGACAACAATCGCGCCGCCGCCTCCTGCGGCAGTATCGGCATCACCGCCGTTAAATCCGCCGAGCTCCGTCGTCAACACTCCCGCTCCTGTGCATGCCAAACTGGTCAATGACTAAACTTGACCATACCTTTGTAAATTCCGCCATTTTTTTTCCCTCACTTTCTTGTTCTTGAACTTGATTCGTTTGTTTTTTTTTCTTCTTCTAATTACATCAAATTTTCTAATCCTTAATCTTTAAATCAAGTTCGAAATTTTATTCTGATTTTCATGAATCTTATGTGATTTCACCATATAGGAAGAAAGATCCGATCGCATGTTATACATTTTTTTTTTGTCTTACTAATCCCATTGATCCCATGGGGAGTGAGTTGTCAATCTATCTTTATCACAGGGTTTATGACAAAAAAAAGGAGTTTTGTTTGTTTTTTAACTTCTAAGTTAAATTAAAAGAGAGTATCATTGTATAAACGCTCACCAGTCAAATCTACTTTTTTTTGCTGGTAAACTATATAATTTTTTTTTTGGATATTACATTATTATTAACATTGAAATAATTCAAATGTAACTGTGAAAACAAGAGTTAGGAGGGGGCAGAGACAAGAGGTGGGTGAGTGGGTCAATGGGTTAAGAATCCCATGAAGTTTGTCTGACTAATTTTGACCACTTCATCTTTGCAAAATTATAGTCTTTCTTCCGTACCCTTTTTCATTGTTTGCTTTGCTTTACTTTATCTTTCATGTTGTTTCCATAATTTATCAATAATGAATTGGGTGTTATTTAACACTTAAATCATTTATGAATTTGTTATATTTCACCCAAAGATAATCAAAATTTGCATATATGAAATCTGAATATTTGGAAATTTTATTTATTATTATTAGTATCATAAAGAGACATCTGGTTGAGATGTTGGTGCATTAACTGTTTTGCATGAGTGTCCCTGGAGCTCTTATTTGATGAACCAACATTTTTTGGTAAATGAAGAACATTTATCAGACTTTTTTGTATATTAAATGCTAAATTACTAACATCCAAGTTTTGAATGTTTTAATATGGGCCAGTTCCACGTCAAAGATTTTTTTTATCTTGGGCTTTACTAAATGGGCCCAAAACAAAACTTGAATTTAACAGTTTACCTTAAAACGCACCTAATATGTGATTAATGTGGGACACTTTGTGCTCACTATTATTAAAGTGATCTCCATGATAGAAATGAAAACAGAACGGAGGAAAAGTAAAGCACACAACAATGTTTTGATTAGTTACTGTTTTCAATGTTAAAACATTTTACATCGTTGGAATTGGTAACTTTTAAATTGAATAACATTTGTGACGCTGAATCGTCTTACAAATATTTGGGCTGGCCTTATTGCCTCCTCAAGTGGAATTTCTAATGATGCAAGTGTTCATGTGGTTTGGGCTTAGAAGGATTCAATCATTAGCTTGGGAAAGAATTAAACCATCGTTTTCTGAAAAAATCATGATCGCTCTACCTGTAGCTTGGGAAAGAATTAAACTAGGCTTGGGCGTTCGGATACCCGTTCGGATTCGGATCGGGTTTTTTGGGTTTTCGAGTTTAGGTTCAGAGGTCCCGTTTGGGTATTTTAAACCATCGGATCGGATTCGGTTCGGGACTTGTCGGGTTCGGTTCGGGTTTAGTAAACTGATTAGAATCCGCCCTTACCCGAATAACATTTCAGATCCAGTTACATCAGATATTTTGTAACCTAAGTAACTATGGGTTCGGGTATTTCGGGTAGGTTCGGGTATGTTTGGGTATTTTTACCTATAATATGATCAAAACCCTAAATAGTTCAACATAATTCAAGAATCGCAACCGGCACAAAAAGGTTTTCTCGATTGAGGTATATAAAAAAAAAAACTTCGATTTTAGTTCGGATTTGTTCGGGTTTACTTCGGATTTTGGGTTATATCCGATCCCGACCCGATATCCGAAATACTAAGCATCAAGCCCCATTCGGGTATTTTAGAGGATCCGTATCCGATCCAAACCCGCTACTTCGAGTCGGGTTTGGGTTCAGATATCAGATATGGTTACAAACGTCCATGCCTAAATTAAACCATTAAAATCATTATAACCCAAACGAATTTCGGATTCTCTAAACCATTAAAGCATATCTAGTTCTGGGGAACGAATGATTCAATTTAAATTCAAGGAATAGTATAATTTTATCTTATGGTTAGTTAAAAGACTCACATTTGATAAGAAAATCACTCACTCTCACTACAAGAATATATGCAATTTCCGACGGAAAATATCCGTCGGTTCCAGCTCGTCGGAAATTGATATCCGTCGGACTATACCGAATGATTGAAGTCGTCGGAAAAGGGTCAGAATGTTCCGACGGATTACCGACGGGCATTTTTCCGACATATAGTCCGACAGATGTTTGATCGGAACTAAACGTCAGAAGGCCGTCGAAAAGCCGTCGGAAATATTTCCGGGCCTTGTTTCCGACGGATATTTGATCGGAAGTAAACGTCGCAAAATGGTCGGAAAGCCGTCGGAAATATTTCCGACGGGATTCCGACGAGCATTATTTCCGACGGGATTCCGACGGAACTCTGTCGGAAATCTGTCGGAAAGCTGTCGGGAACAATTCCGACGGATTTCTGACGGGATTGAGTTCCGACGGATATTTAATTTTATTCAATTAATTCAAATTTAATAATTATATTAAATAAATAATTAAATGAAAATATTTTTTTTAAAAGAAATTAATTAATAAAATTCATTATCATTAAAAAATAATTCATTAAACAAAATAATTTAATGTTCAAGAAAAAAAAACATTAAATTCAAACGGTCGGAGAGTTGTCGGGGTTGTCGGGGTTGTTGGGATCCCGAAAGATTTGGGGGAAGACACCCTTCAATATCTTCTGCAACTCGGTGAGTTGTGTCTGGGTTGAGGTGTGTGCGGACTTTAACTCCTCGACCTCCGCGTCACGTTCATTCACCGTTTTGGTGAGCCTCTCGATTTCGTCCATGTACTCCGAAGGAAACCGAGGAATCGAAGAAGAAGATTCATGGTTCGGTAGTCCGCCCAACCCAGCGAATCGACCATTGACTCTTCGAGTTTCCTTCGAAAATAAAACATAAAAATAATGTTATTAATGAAATGTCGAAAAAAGATAATTGAAAACAAATAGAAACTTACACCGAGGACAATGTCGTTGATATCTTCCTGGGGTAACTCGTTCGAGGACGACGATCCATCGAGAGTGAGCTGCGAGATTCCAACTTCATGTTCCCGTTCCACCTTCTTCTTCTTGCATGTCTCAACAAGCTCACGTATGCCCGGATCCTGGATCACACCAGTTTTTTGGTTGGTGTGCCTCTGCTCGATCACTTTAAGGTAGTCGGGAGCTCTGCCGTCTCTTTTCGCCTGTAAAATGTTGTTAAGTAAATAATAATAAAAACAAAATTAATAATTAAAAATTGAAATTAAACTTACCATTTCCATCGCATCCCGTTCGACGGTCTTTGCGCCCCCGTTGTGAATGTACATCCCCTTCCCTCCTCGTTGGCTCTTCCAGTTCTTCGTGTTTGTTTTGGAGGGCTTTTTTAGTTCCAGACGTCGTCGTCAAGGTCTTTCGGCTTGTGTTTGTTGTGCTTCCACTTCTGCCTCCACTCGTACATGTGGTTCAAGTACGAAAGCGCGGCATATCTGTCGAATTGATCAAGTACTTCCCTCGTAAGGGAATGGTGCCACGTGAAGTCTAACTACATTAAAAAAAAACATAATGTTAATATTCAAAATTAAAATTGACAAAATGAACTAAAAAAAGAATACAAATCGACAATTTACTTACCGCGAAACTCTGGTGTCACAAGTCCTTCTCGTCTTTAGGCATGTCCGAGTACTTCTCGTGCGGTTCTCGTGCTGTTTGTCCAACATGTTGTGGAGCATCCGTAAGATTCGTCTTTGTGATCTCAGGCGACAACTTAAACCTGAAAACTGAATCTTTCGACTAAAATTGAATCCGGCGGAAATCCGTGGGAAATTTCCGACGGATTTCCGACGGAAGTATACTTAGCATTTTTTTCTCCAGTTTTCGAAATGGATTATTTCACTTAATTATATCAAATGTTTAAGTTTATAGAAATTCCACATAACTAATACATTCCACATAACAAATATCTAGTACAAGTACAAGTACATATTTTACAATGCAAAGTTTATAAAACTACTCTGAATCCGATGATGAGTAATCTGATTCTCTTGAATCGGAAGTTTCTCCAAATTCGTCTAATTCTTCTTCTGAATCTTCAAATACCCGACCGTCTACATGTATGGTGAAATCAACAACAAGGTTGACCTCGAGGAAATGCTCGATTGAATCCAAACCTACGGAGCTTTGTTGGAGGGGTTCATGATCGGACATCCCATAAACCCTACCTCTCGGGTTTATCGATGTGACTGTAACCCATGTGTTTTGTTTGTTTGTCACCCGAGGATAGGAATATAACATACCTACACCATGTAATAAAGTCATATAAAAAATTAACCACGGGAATGCAAAAATACTAAATTAAAAATTAACATAAAAGAAAAAAACAAACCTGGTCTGCTTGTGAAGCAAGTATAAATGGCTCGTATTTCTTGAGTCGCCTTCTGCTATGTAATGATGTCTCACCAAATTGGTCGTGTCGCACACCGCTTCCTACTAATGGGTCGTTCGAGTCGCATAAAAATGCAACGCATCTCAAACCGAGCATTCCCGGGTACTGAACATCGAAAATCTCACGTACGACACCATAGTATACATGATCACCATATTGAGTAGATACACCGTAATATGAAGTTTTCGCACTCCTATCATCCCGCTGAATTTTAAAAGCATACCCCCGTGTGCTATACCTCACATGTGATTGTACGTTTGCTAGTGGAAAACGCACAATTTCTTCTAACCACGTAAGAAATCTTTGTCCGTTAGCCTTCTCTGTCGTGACCTGCACGAATAAAATCAAAAATGAGTAAAATAAATCATTCATTATATATGATAGTTAAAAACAAGACAATTAAAACACTTACATAATCTCTTAACCAACGTCTGAATCTTCCTGTTTGAGCTCCATTAGCTCGTCCTCTGTTTTGTTCGGAAATGCAAAACGTTGATATGCCATATACATCCTTTGAGATTGAAGCGATCATCACGTTAACATATATATAATCAAGGACCCAATAAGTAATTAATAATTTCGTTCAATATAATACCTCTCATATTCTTCAATTCCTTCAGTTTGTGAGAATATACATATGCAAATGATCCCGCTCCTGTGCTGAAAGTCTCCGCTTCATGTCTTTTCCACTAAGTCGTCGAATCTCTAAGAATATATGAAGAACATCGAACGGATAGAAAGGTAGTACGCCTCCGTCATCATGTCGAGCTGGTCTACGACTCTTCGTTTTGACTTGTGATGGAAAGTAGAACTCGACAAAATGTGAGGTTTCTTCATTGGTGCTCTGTGCGACAATAGAACCCTCCACTTTGCTTAAATTTTTCACCTTTTTCTTTAGATGAAACATATACCATTCGAAAGGATACATCCAACGGTACTGAACCGGGCCCCCAAGCTCTGCTTCTCGAGGGAGATGAATTGTTAGATGTTTCATAACATCAAAGAAGGAAGGCGGAAATATCTTCTCCAAATTGCAAAGGATTACATGTATATTATTCGCAAGGTTGCGGTTACCGTCTGATGTAAGAGAGCGCGAACATATATCTCGAAAAAGGCACCAATCCCTGCATAATATGCATAAAAATGAATAAATAAATACTAAAGTATTGTGTAAAGTATTTAAAAATTAATTTAATGATTGTATACCTGCAATTTCTTCGTGGACATTACGTGGTAGAAGATATGCAAAGGCAAATGGAAGGAGGCGCTGCATCACCACATGGCAATCATGACTCTTCATCCCAGTAAACTTCCCTTCTCCATGATCAACGCAGTTCCGAAGGTTAGATGCGTATCCGTCCGTGAATCTAACACTATCAGTAATCCAGTAAAAAACTCAGCCTTTGAAGGTTCATCCAACCGAAAAGCCGGGACCGGAGGCTTCCCGTTCCCTGTCACATGTAGTGCTCTACGAGAACAAATGCCTAGCAAGTCCAATCTAGACTTCATATTGTCCTTCGTCTTCCCTTGGACATTGAGAACGGTGTTCATAATGTTGTCAAAACAATTATTCTCAATGTGCATGACATCCAGATTATGCCTCAAAAGATGGTATTTCCAATAAGGTAAATCCCAGAAAATACTCTTTTTGTGCCAATTATGTAAGTTCCCACAACCATCAACAACGGTCCTATCTGCACCAAAATCTCTGAACTGAGTCAACAAATATTGTTCATCTAACTCAAGAGGTGAACCATCAATTACTTTCCGGTTCTTCCTAAACAATGTGATGCTCCGATGATAAGGATGATCTCTTGGTAGGAATCGCCTATGACAATCAAACCAAGACGTTTTGTGTCAGTGCTTCAATTGGACGCATCTGTGTTATCTTGACTGTACGGGCACGATAACCTTCCATGCGTTGTCCATCCTGATAACATGCCATATGCTGTAAAATCGCTAATGGTCCACATAAGTACCGACCGCATGACAAAATTCTACTGACAAAAAACATCAAACGCCTCAATTCCATGGTCCCATAACATTTGCAGCTCATAAATCAATGGCTGCAAAAACATATCAAGTGCTCTATTCGGATGCTCTGGTCCAGGAACGAGAATGCTAAGGAATAAGAACTCCCGTCTTATGCACAAAGATGGCGGCAAATTATAAGGTGTTACAATTACTGGCCACAATGAATATTGTCTACCGTGCTTCCCAAAAGGGTTGAAACCATCAGTACATAATCCAAGGTATACGTTCCTCGCCTCATACACAAAAATGGGATACATTGATTGAAAATGTTTCCATGCTCCTGCGTCTGAGGGATGAGCAATTTCTTCATCCGTTGTATGCTCTGCATGCCATCTCATTGCTCCTGCTGTGCGCTATGACTGATATAACCTCTTCAATCTCTCTGTTAACGGCAAATACCACATCCGTTTATATGGCACTGACACTCTTCCACATGTTTCCTTATACCGAGGTTTGCGACAAAAATGACATGTCGAACGGTCAGCGTCCTCTCTCCAATATATCATACAGTTGTCGATGCATATATCTATCATTTGATTCGGTAATCCTAGCTCAGCAACAAGTTTCTGTATCTCATATATGATGCCGGTGCAAGATTATCTTCTGGCAAAATGTCTTTCACAAAATCAGCGATTGCATCTACGCACTCCTCACTCAAATTGAAATCCGTCTTTATACCCATCATCCTAGTTGCAGCTGATAAAGGGGAATGTCTACCTCTACACCCATCATATAAATGATTTTTAGTAACGTCTAACATATCAAAGAATTTTCGAGCTTCTGCGTTAGGTTCTTCCCCTCTATCTCCATACTCAGCAACCGATGGCATACTTTCACGGAATGCATCGTTCACCATCTGAACATGACCTACAGTACTTTCTACTTCCATTGCAGGTTCTTCTATGCTAGCGATATCCCCAATATATTGTTCACTAGTACTAACATAATTATCCACCATTGTATCATTTTCTCCATGATAATACCAAATCTTGTAACCCGGCACAAACTCATGACAATAAAGGTGTGACCATACTTAATCTATCACGATTAATCTACGATTCCGACAATTCGTACAAGGGCAGTAGATTTTACCGGTTTTTTCGCTTTCTTCTGCATACCCGCAAATGCCATGAATTCCTGCATACCTTCTCTGAATTCTTCCGTAACTAGACCCGTGTCCGGAATTTGATGAGACTTGTCCATCCATGATCGAAAATAATTATAAGGATCTGAAGAAGACATTTTCGTAAGAAATTATAGATGAAATGATTTTTTTTTATGATTGTAAATGAGAGGGTGGATACGTTTTTATAAGAAAATTGTGCGCGTTTTCCGACAGATTTTCGACGGATTTATCGTATA
Organism: Eutrema heterophyllum; assembly: GCA_002933915.1. Taxonomy (NCBI): domain Eukaryota; kingdom Viridiplantae; phylum Streptophyta; class Magnoliopsida; order Brassicales; family Brassicaceae; genus Eutrema; species Eutrema heterophyllum. The sequence goes on from PKMM01021804.1 coordinate 838,718, forward strand.
TATTAATGATGTCGGCAACGTCAACATCTGTCGAACATCCGTCCGAAATCCGTCGGATATTGTCCGACGGATGACCGTCGTCGGAAATCCGTCGGCAACATCAACATCTATTGAACATCCGTCGGAAATTGTCCGACGGATTTTTTGTCGTCGGAAATCCGTCGGAAATGTCAGATGGATTTCCGACAGGTGAAGTTTTCCGACGGATTTTCGACGGATGATGCCTTCGTCTAAATCCCGTCAGAAATCCATCGAAAATTTCCGACGAAATTATGGCAGTCAGAAATGACCATGTTTTTTTGTAGTGTGTGTTGACCGATCCCATCCTTCGGACTCGTGGAGTGCTAGCAACCTTATCATTGAACATAATTATATAGTATTCAAGTCAAACATGTATATATTATATATACAGACAGTCAAACATAATTATCGGGTTCTATCTTTAATTTGACCAATAATAATGCATAACTAAACAAACTTTTTAGTTTATTTGAGTACAAATGAGAAGTCCTTTAGACGACATTTATCTTATAAATATTTGTATTATTGAGTCATATTTGTATGTATACCTTTTTTGTTCTCAGTGTATTATTTTTAATTTATACGAAAAATTATGAAATTTTCTCAAGATATTTTGCGTATTATAGGGGCGGTGATGGTCTTACACCCAGACTAAAGGATTGGAGGAAAGCAATGGAGCAATGGAGCAATGTGGCCACTTAACCCCAAAAAAAGAAAAGAACCTGTCTTCATCACATTGACTCAGCATAGCACATGTGACCAATATCTTATGCTAGTTATCCGTTGATCTTTGAAATCTGTAGTCAACAAACCAATCAGTATCTCATAAGATTCTCTTATATATCATGAAATTTACATTTTATATAACAAAAACATTAGAGTCAACTTGTTACGCTATAAGAAAAGGTGAACATATAGAAAACCCAGATGACTTTTTCACTGCTTCAAAGAAAAAAGATGGCATTTCAGTCATGTTTACAATTACACGATATGTGTCTTTTTTTAACACACAATGTTTTTAGGGTTCTATCAAATATCTTTCGAAATATGTGGATATAAATATGAAAAGCAAACAGAAAAAGATTTGTTTATTCGTTTAAATAAATGTTTAGTAAAAAAATCATAAAGCTATATATCAAATCATATTTAAAAAGATTCTAAAATAACACAAAAATTAATTTTTATTCCAAACCTAGCATAACAAATTTAAAGTTTCAAAAACAGCACAAATTAATGTGTAAAAGTATTTGTGTACCCTAAATTTATTACAAATAAAAATAAAACGTTATTTAGTTTTTCCATTATAATTTAAGGTTTAAATTTCCCCCATTGTAAAAAGTTTTTAGTCATTTTGATATTGAAGTTATGCTAGTGGTAGAACATTTAAAAATAGTTACTATTTTTTTATTTTTGAACATTTAAAAATATCATAAAACATTTAATTTATACTATTTGTGAAAATTGCCCATCAGCAAAAATATTTCCGTTAGAAACGATTGAATATTTCAGCATGTGTAGAAAGTCTTCTTAAGACTACAGTGCTTGCTCACTTCGAAAAGTTATTAAATTCTGTGGGTTGAAAGTTGAAACCATTACATAGCAATTATGTATAACTTTTACATGTATACTATTACATCGATCGACAAACGTTAGAAGAAGCATTCAGTATATTGCCAAACCGAATTTTATTTATAAAACTTAAACAATCCACTATAAATGTCTATCAAACAAAACAACCCACTAAGAGGAGACTACATTTTATTGGCTCAACACATTGTTCAAACAGCAAAACACAATACATTTCTCTGTACATATCCTATTGGCATCAATAATAAATTAAGACAGTTTTATTTTAGACCTCTGATCAAGCAATTTTAACAAAAGGGTAAATTTCATACCCAAAGTTACAACTCCCACCCACAACTCTCCCTCCTTCTTTACCGTCGCAGCAATTAGGAAGCTCCCCGATAATGGCATCCAAACACGCCTTACAACTCTCACTCCTCAAGTCCCTTGTACACTGCACCAGTCCGTATAGCTTCTTCTTCCCGAGATTCTTCTCCCCTGTCGCAAACAGCTTCTGGTTGTCTCCAGCAGTCGCTTTCTTCGCCAGATCAGTTAAAAGAGCTTTTGTCTGCGTGTTAAACGATGCAGGATCGCTCACGTTGTTGACGTTGTACAGATAGAACTTGTTCTCGTAATCGATCGTTCCGAAGAAATTGGTTGAGGAATACTTGACTAGACAGTTGTCGTACCATATTATTCCTGCCTTTTTGTTGGGACATCTCTGACGTAGCTGTCACATTACACCAACATCAAGAAAAATCCACAAACTCGATCATATAATATTTTTTCCTTTCCAATTTTTAAGAATTGTTTTTTGTCCATTACTTGTTTTGTTACATAAAAAGTGTTGTTTTTATAGAGATTGATGAGAGAAGAACACATTAGTGTTTATGGAGAATTGTATATTGCTCTAATAATTATAATGATTAGGGTACATACATATTTATATTAGAGATTATATTCCTAAAATAGGTAGATACAAATATGTAAATATATCATATAATAGATATAGAATATATATTTACTAATAAGATAATTCTAGACCCTTCTATATCATTCTATAGTTTTAGAGCTATATTTTGTTTTAAAATGAAAATCTTTCTACATTTTCAATATGATTTTTTAAACTTAATTCATATTTTATCATTTATTTATTCAAAGTTAATAAATTTTAAATTTAAATCATCATCTCATAATAATTGGTGTATTAAATATGGGTATATTTAATATAAAGGGCAATGTGTAAAATGTGTTTTGAATGTGTAAAATGACTCTTTTTATGAAACCCGATAAGGCATTCTTTTTATACGTCTCTGAGATGTAACCAAAACTTAGGTGTGTATTTATATATAAATATTGTAAGGTTACCTCCGGGATGGCGGTCGCGAGACAGGAGCGACAGTCAGAGGAAGAGGCATCGCCGCGGCAAAGGGCCAAACCGTTGACCTTGTCTGGAGTGTTACCACTGGAGGAGACGGCGAAACCGGTGGAAGGAACTCTGTAAGAGAGATGAGGAAAGAGACTGTTGAGGTTTGACTCGTACGGACTCCTCGACGTGAAATTTCCTTCAATGTCAGAGCACTTGTGGTAGAGAAACGCATTGTTTTGGCTTTGGGACAAAACGCTGTGTATAAAGAGAAGTTGTATGGCTAAGGCCAAGACAGGGACTGAAACGATGCGTTTTGATGAGGAGGATGAAGACATTGTTTAGATATTTTTCTTTTGGGAGGGGTTTCTTTGATGGAAAAAGTGTTGAGGTTGAGATGATTATATATAGTGGCTGGATGATTTTGGAGTTTGGGTGGTGTTAAGTTTTTTGTTTATTTATTTTATATAATAATCATTAGAATAGTTGAAGTGTTCAGTTTTGTACGATTGGGATTTGGACATTTTCAAAGCTTGAATGTTCCTTTTAAACAAAAAAACAAAAGTCAATTTAGCTGATTTGGCTCCATTAGATTCTAGATAAAGCAAAAATGTCAAAACAGCTTTTTTTTATTTGTTCCGTCTGATTGACCATTTTCAATTTCCAGCTTCTAAAATAAAATAGAAATGTGACGGAGAGGAGAGAAGAAAAGAGGGGTTTGGGAGACTTGATATTGCGGCGACGAGAAGTCAACGTTCAAACGTTTGACTGAGTGAAACTCTTAAGATCGACGATACGTACGGTGCCGACCTACAATTAATGACATCAATAATGTTTTAATTAAGTAGTTTTTTAAAAAAAAATTAAATTTTTTTGTGTGTTTGTAAAGGGCCTGAATAGTTTTGTCTTGTCGAAGATCTCCATTGGTCCAAGAAAGAAATTTGTTTTTTCTTTAACAAAAGAAAGAAATTTGTTTAAACATGGAATTATTTTATACTTTTATTTTAGTTATTTTATAGATGTACAACCAGCTTTTCGTACGTGCAAAAAATAGTTGAATAGAACATCAACTCGACCACTGACTAGTTCTTGCGTCCTTGTTTTCTTCTATTTCATTTGTGTTCATTCCTTGATTAGCAAATGGCAGAGCTGATGCCTTAGAGCATGTTCAATGGTAGAACCCCTAACGGGGTTCTTAATTAATATTTAATTATAAATTTTAACTTAAGATCATTTTTTAAGAAACTTGGATTTTGTATGCTCCAATGGTAATGGATTCTTAAAAAAAATAAAAATTTCTTAAGAGACCAGACATCGCTCTCCGGCCCTTGGTACTCCCGTCTGATCACCTCCGGAGCCATCCAAAGAGGACTTCCACGTGGCGTGATCTCAGCCGTCGCCATCGGTTTTCCGAATCTGATCGCCGATCCAAAATCCGCTAGCTTAATCACGGAGCTCCCGCTAACGAGGACGTTCCTCGCCTTGACGTCGCAGTGAACGAATCCTTGCGAGTGAACGTGACGGAGAGGAGAGGCTAGACACGCTGTGTAACGACGGAGAAGAGTCTCGTCGATTAGCTTTTGATTAGGGAAGAAAGAAAGAAGAAAGAAAAAAAAAAATTCTCCTCAAAACTTTTGTCCACTCACATGAAGACATGTGGCCCTTAAGAACCGATTCTTAAGGGTCCAATTTAATAAACGGTTCTTACCTAATCTAATTATTTTCATTTATTTTAAGCCTAAAATTAACTAAGAACCTTACCTAAGAACCTGCATTGAACATGGTCTTAACAAAGAAGTCTCTCCCATGTCTTATCGGCTATGTAACATCTTATTAATTTTACTGAATCAGTTGTTCAAAAAAAAAAAGAACATCAACTCGAAATCAAATTTGTTTTTTTTTTTTTTTAAACTATATATCTAATCTATTTTTAAATAATCATGTTTTTATGCAGGTTTCTGATTCCATACGACCTAAGATAGAGGTTTGCTAAATCAATAAGTAGTGAAACATGCACCTCTATCGAGAAATAGTTTTGTTTCGTGATTTCTCCATTGATCTGGTTTCAAAACATATTTTTTAATAAATTTTGTTTTTAAAAAAATAAAGTGCAACATAATATGAAAACCAAGACTTTATTTAATGATATTGAAATTCAAAAGATTCCCCAAGCTAAAAATCTGAAATGTTGATGGTATCTATAGTCTCACACACTTTAACATGAAATACTACTCTTCATTTGGATCACAAAAAGAATGTATGAATAATGAATTATCAAGTGAAAAAATTATGCAATTACAAAATCAGTGAACATTCCAATTAATCAATACAATCAATAAACAGTGTTCATGCTATATTGTTTCCATACTTCCAATTATTCATTCCCTTTAACCATCGTATAACCTGTTACAACATTTACTTATTTCTATATCGACCAGAAATGTCCCATATGACCACAAAGAAAATGTCCCACATGACCACAAAGATCATATTACAACCCCATAAGTTCACTTGACTACAAAGGTCCTAAAACAACCTTAATGTCCGCACAACCACAGAGGTCTTATACTAGCCCAAAAGCCCGCTCAACCACAAATATCCCATATGGTCACAAAGGTCCCATTGATTCTACTGTAGCGGTGCATGAAAAGTTAGCCACCCAACCAGTTCCATCTTAAGGCACTCGGTTCGATTGAACTAGCCTTAACGGTTTGATCACAGGGGTCAAGTATTAGGGTAATAATATCATAGCAGGTCACCCACCTAAGACATTGGGCAACCAAGCCACGCATCCCATTTAACCGTGTTATCTTACCGTTTTAAACATTCATTTTTCTATATTTACAGTTTGATCATTCATTCATTAGTTTCCATAAATGCATTAATTAACCATGTCAGAAGAAACAATAGATCAATGGATATTATATTCAAGAACGGCCTAACTTAAGCATGCATCGTTCACAATAAATGTGTAATGTGTTTATGGTAAAAAATGCGATGAATATTCAACTAAGAACGCAAAGAACATTCAACCGTAAATGCGAAAAACAGTTAACTTTTAATCGAATAATCGAAAGTAATACCAAAAAACAAATTTGGTGATATAATGAAGCCACAAATCCCGACTTTATCTGGGCCGATCTAGCTTCTAAAGACTCTAAACCGGATACACTGCTATTCGTCGAATATTATAGCAACTGACTACCTTAGTCCTCCTTCTCATCAAGACTTTATCTTTCTAGAACCTTATATCTCTCTCATTTTTTCTCTTGCTTGATTTCTGAGTTGTGTAGAATGGGAAGCTCAAGAATGCTTTTAAGGGAATTGCATGCATTCGTTACCAATGTAACATTAAACCGTACTTTAATCCCTTCTTAGGTTCCGCCGAATCCCTTAATTCTTGCTCACCGCGATTACGTTCTTCCTCTGCAAGAATTGTTTTTTTTTTTTTACTGAATTATACTTTATTTCATCTTTCCCTCTTAAAAAGGAACAATGTTTAAAAATTACAATTGAAACCAAAGATGAAACAAACAACCTAACAAACATGACATAGCAAATTGAAACTCATTTGAACCAAAACATTACCTTAAATGAAACTAGTAGTCTCTACTTTGCTTAAACCACTAAAACCGCATTAACGAGCCACTCAACCCTTTGACGGAACTTGGCCTGTATAATCGTTCTAACCAATTACTTAAAAAAATTAAATTCTTTACTCAAGACTAAACGATTATAACTTTATAAGGTTCTAACATTTAAATTAATTTTATCTATTACACAAGAATCACCCATGGAGGCTTGGGAGATTTTTTAAAACTTAATCTGGTTCCGGATCATTACAAATCTCTCCCATTTCAACATATTTTGTCTCCGAATTAAAATCATTAGCCCGCATTTTATCTTTAAGTGCCTAAGTCGTTTCCTGAATCTCATCTTGTTCCCACACTCTTGGCTGTTTGACCTCTCTTCCCTGAGGTCATCTTATTCGTCTGCCTTTTCATATAAATGAATCGTACCGATAAGCTGTTCTTAAATATGCAGTTGGCTGCGAGATAATCAGTGTTTGTGTTTTTGTTGACAGCGCGAGGTAAATGTTGATTTTATTGTATATCGGTTTACAAACCTTCTTAGAATCGTTAAAAGAATATCCAAAAATAATAAAAAGAGAGGAAACGAAGGCTCTTGTCTCTTTATTAATAATCAAATCAAAGGGTGAGGAATAACAATTTTTAACCTCATTCATAGGAACTAATTGAACCGGAAAAAAAAAACAAGAAACAAATAAAATAGGTAAAAAACAGAATTTGAAAGTAAACAAAACCAAAACATAATAGGAAAGTTTTCAAGCGAATGTCTCGAGCATCATCATCAAATAGGATTTAAATACTAAGAAAAGGGTATAGCTCATACCTCAAATTACAGGTCGTACTCAAAACTCTCGCTCCTTGTTTACCTTTGCAACACTTGGAAAGCTCCCTGATACTCAATTCCAAACAAGTCTTACATAAGGCTATGTCTTTCGCACATTGCACCATTGCATACAGTTTCTTCATCCCTAGTCTCGTCTCCCCCGCCGCATAATATATAGGTTCTTTGCCGAACCCTGGTGAACGGATGGCTTTCGGGATCAAGTTGTAGAGGAAATCCTCCGTCTTCTTGTTGAACAACTTTGTATCGCCGTTCACGTTGTTTGGGTTGTGCAAAGAGAACCTATTCTCGTAATCGATCTTCCTTGGAGCTTGTTGATCGATCGTACTAACATCGAGAAAACATTGGTCGTACCATATTATTCCCCCTTTGTTTCTCTCACATCTCCTACGTAGCTGTCATAGACATATACATATATGTTTTATAGTATTATTAACCTCTATATTATGTATCATTACAACTTACCAATTAGTACTCTATTCGTGTAGTGTTATATTTATTAGTACATACATACATACTTTACCATATAGGCCAATTTATACGCAGAAACAGAGTCATATATGCCACCGTGAAGGAAGGCCACCGTGAAGGAAGCAGAACCACAAAATTTACTTGAAGAAGGCCTTGATCAAATTTAGTTTTTTTTTATCTTCTATAAAAAAGTATATGGGTAATGAAAGTTATTATACGATTTACCCAAAACATTTAATCAAATTCACTATTTTTTTTTCAATGAGCTTACAAATTAAAAATGAACATCCAAACTAATAGATTATGCATAAGATCATGTTTTTATGTAAGTGATGTATGTTGAAGCTTTTCAAATATATATATATATATATTTATTTTTAATTTTTTTTGACAAAAAGCTTTTCAAATATATATTACAATATTGTTCTCATCAAACTAATTCACATTTAGTTTGAAATCATGTAAACGTGTCACTGATTGTAAAATGTGTATTAAATTCACTTATTATTGTTATGTATTTACTATATTTTAAATTATACCATGCAAAATCACAATATTAAGAATTTCCGGTGTTTCTTAAATGTATCATCCACTCTATGTAAATATGTGATGGCTAATTGATAATGTTGAAGTGACATTACCCCAGCGATGGCGGTGGCATAGCATGAACGGCACTTGGACCCATAGGAATCGCCGCGGCACCCGAATATGAAGGCGACTGTATTGGGAGCGTCGCCATAAGATATGTGCTCGAAACCGTTGTTCTGCAAATTGATAGAGACGGTTTTGATGAGAAAGTTGAGGTTTTCCTCGTACTTACTTCCCGATTGGTATTTCCCTTCACTAACGCGACATTTGTGGTTGAGATACGCATTCGTAAGGTTCAGGGATGAAACACTGCGTAGGAGAAGGAGTTGTATAGCCAAGATATGGACAGACACAAGGCGTTTGGATTGAGAATATGAAGAGTACATGATTGGCTTATCTTTATTAATTGTCTCGAAACGATGTTCTTTATTGGCTACCTTATACTAAATCGGATTTGATCATTTCAGTTTGCAGGAGTTTTTTTTTTTTTTTTCTGTAACAGACAAGAGAGAGGAGTTTTGTATTTTCGGCGAGGGATGAGGAGGGCCGATAGAAAAAGTCAAAGTTCGAAGGTTTGTCTGAGACTCTGAGTTAAGTCTCTAAAGTTGCACAATAATGAAGGCATTAGTTATAGTAGTTGACCAAAAATATGAAGGCCTGCATATAGTATTGATACGTAGTTAATTATTGATTAAAAAATACTAATACAATAAAATCTCTATAAATTAATTCTTGATAAATTAATAATCACCATAAAATAATAATTTTTTTCCGGTCCCGAATCGGACCAATGTAAAAATTCATAAAATTCGATAAGTTAATAAGATAATAATTTTTTTGAAACCCATTTGTAAATATATGGTTTAAATAATATGATAAATTCATAATTATATAAAATTATGCATACATAGGTAAGATAATATACTAAATTATGATTAATGTGTTGTTTGGTTTTACTTAAAGTTGAAATGCCCATCTCTTTACTTATTTACATCAATAGCTTTTAATGTTGTTTTTTCGATTTGCATCCAAAATTTGTGAATAGTTTTAGATGTGATAATTGATTTTCTTACGCGTAACTGTTTCCAAATGTATTGTGGTATTGTCTTCAATTTCATCATCAACAATACAAATAGTAGCCATAATTTCTTATAACTTTTGTACGTACTGATGAACATGTATATTTTTACATGGATAATCCAATATACTATTAACAACTATTCTATTTGGATTGCTAAGATTATTAATCATAATTTTAAGTTTGTGCATGCACGTCATTTTACAAGCAGATTCGTTTTGATTCTTAAATATAACATCATTTGAAAGAAAGTTTTAAAAGATTATGGACGAAAAACAATTTCTCTCTATAAATTACTATTTATTAATTATCGATTAATTAATATCTCTATAAATTAATAAATTTTTTAAGTCCCAATATTATTAATTTATAGAGGTTTTACTGTATGTCTATTGTTTTGTTTCTTACCAATAATTTTATTTGTACAGAAAGAAACGTTAAATATTATAAATAAGTTTTCTTGCCCAGGAAACAAGATATTTGAAGAACAAAATTAAATGAAAAATGACTCTTGAGAGGGAGGATATAATAAAGATTGTTCTTGTTTTGCTTGGATTGATATGTTGCAAATGCTCAAGAACCTCCTAATTACACACATAATCCGTACACAACTTTTTTTATAAAGAAAGTAGAAATAGAAACCACGCAATGTGCATCTACCTACATTAATGTCCCTATGGCTTAGATGACCACACTAGTATCTTACCCAAAAATAGTGATCCATGTTTTTTTATTTCTTTTTTGCCAAGGTATACTACAGATCATAGTTTATGTTTATTGTAAAATCTATCTTTCATTATTAATGATATTTACATTCATAGCAAAAAAAAAAAGTGATCAAGCAAGAAGTAATTCTCTCATCTAATTTCCGTGGCTTCAACAATTAATTCTTATTTTTGAGTTTGTTATGGTTCATCTCTCATCAATCTTCCTTCATCCATCTTGATCCGTATATGTAGAACTAGTCATTTCAGCAACACTCTTCCTTAATCCATATTTAGAGGTCATTTCAAATTACAATAATTGTATCCTATTTATGGATATAGCTAGGACATAAACAAACAAAAAAGGAAGCAAAGTAGAAAACGAAACAAAAAATGTTACAGATTAAAAAAAAAAACAGAACTGGAAAGAAAAAACAAAACCAAAACAAAATTGAAAAATTGTCATGACCAAAATGTGTTTTACATCATCATCAAGTCTTTTCAGCCCTAAGAAAAGGGTATAGCTCATACCTAACATTACAGCTCCTACCTAAATATACTCTTGCTCCTTGTTTACCACCACAACATTTGAAAAGCTCACTGATACTCGATTCCAAACAAACCTTACATTCCACTAGGGTTTTTGCACACTGCACCATTGCATACAGTCTCATTTCCCCGAGCCTTTTCTCTCCTGCGGCATAATTTACCAAGTTGATACCGTCAGGTATAATGGCTTTCAGCATAAGTTCGTTGAGGAAATTCTTCGTCTTCTTGTTGAACGACTTTGTATCCCCGTTCACGTTGTTTGACTTGTACATAGAGAAAGTATTCTCGTAATCGATTGCTGAGGATGGGGATTCAATTGTACCAACATCGAGAAAACATTGGTCGTACCATATTATTGCCGCTTTGTTTCTCGGACATCTCCTACGAAACTGTCATATACATATGCATATATGGTTTATTTCATTTTAAATGGTGATTTATATTTTTCAATGCAAACATATGTTTTGTTATTCCTAATTATTTTTACAACAAATGATTAATTTTTATGATTAAGAAAGTAGAGATAATGTTTTGCAGTTTTTTTTATATCAACTATTTTGTGGATCCAAACTTTTTTGTATATGATGAAACCAGAAAAAAAACCTACGACCCAGAAAAAACCTTTGATCCGGCTTGTTTGTGGATCAAGTTCAACAATCTTTTTCTTATTAGAAACTTCTTTAAAAAAAAATTGTTTTTCATTTTTCTCTCATTTTCCCTATTTCATTTAATTAATGCAGATATATAAAATAAGTGATGCAACACACTCTTTTTATTTCTCTTTTTATTTTGTAGTGCTTTGATTGCATAATTTGTTGGAACTCGTTTTTGACAAAATGGTTTTTGTCCGTTTTCCGGCGAAGACGTTCGTCGGAATGACCAGATCTTGGTCACGATGGAATTGTCGCCACAAGCACTATGATATAGTGTGTTCACTTGTCAAAAATAAAGTTCATTTGAATGAGAAATAGAGATGGAAAGTGGGTGATATTGAACCATAAACGTACATGCGTGTGTACCGAACCGGACCGAGCTAGATTCGGGCTTTGGGTCGTACAAGCGTATGCACATAGCCGGACCGAGCTGGATTCAAGCTTTGGGTTTTAGGATTTGAGTTATCAGTCCAAAAGATTATTATTTTAGACTAATTCATTTTCTAATATATTATTGACTAAGTCAACAAATATCACATTTGCTTTAGTTTGATTTGTAACGACAAATCAAATCTGATTGAATTTTATAATATAAAAAATCAATCACCACATTAATTAGAGAATCAATTTCTCGTAATTAAGAAACTAAAGTGATCATCCACTTGATTTTGCTCTGTTGAGCTTAGGCTATAAAATAAGCCACGTTTCCTTCTCATAATTTAATTAAGAACACAACAAATCCTTGTTCTCTCTTCTTCCTCTATTTTTTCCCGAGAGTGCTCATAGACAACTAGGTTCGTAAGCTTTGTTCTCGAGTGCGAAACAAAGAAACCGTGTAGTTGTATCCTGGGATTTTTAATCGTATTATAACCGTCACGCTATAGACGTTTAAAGAATTAAGGAAAGAGTGTCTCGCCTCCACACAAAACCCTCCACTTCAAATCGCATATTCGGTATCTGTTTTGTAATTCATATTCCTATTTCGGTGTATATTTCTTCATATTATCAGATTGTGCCCATTGTAGAAATTTGGGTTTTACAGTCTTAATTCTTTGAAACTTTCGTTATTGTTTACTTTACACTAACGAAACTTCTGATATGTGAAGGTTATATAGACAGGAATCTGAATCTTCTTTCGTTTATGCGAATGGTCGTTGATGAAATTGCTGCTGATGATTCAAAAGGATTTACAAATTTTTGGTTTGGTTTAACGTGTTCTGTTAAACGTGTTCTGAATTTACCCAAGTTTATGGGCTCCACTAATTGGATTTGTATATTGCGTTATTTATAGATTTGGGCCTACTTAGCCCTACTTAATTAGGGCTTGGATTGATTGGCTAAAATTCCCAACCAACTTGGTCAATATGTTAAAACGGGCTGAACCGATATAATAATTCAAATTACATCAAGGTTAAACTAGTAACTTTAAGTAATCAACCAAACAAAACCAAAAAAAATTAAAATTAAAATTAGTGTTCTAACAATGCCTAGGCATTAAGACTTAAGAGTCGTCCACTAGTTGTAATTTTATCCTATGAGCTATATATATATATATGAGAAATCTCTATAATATTATTTAAGAAGATATTTTTAAAAATAAATTTTGTTTTATAAGTTATTATATGTTATGTCATTACAAATAAGAAAAAATAATTAAAATAAGAAAGGATATAATTATCTTTTAAAATTATTGATGAGAATATAAAAAATATTTATTTATCATTAAAAAGATTATTTGCTATTTAGTTTCTTAATTATTTTTAATATTATATATTTTTAAATAATAATCAATCAATATATATTCAAATAAACAAAAATATTATAAATCTTGCTATATTTTTCACTATAAATTATTATATTTTATTTGAATATATATCAAAATAAAAGTTGAAAAATATTTTACTAATTTTATAACAAGTTAGACACAAGAAAATTAACTTTTTTAAGAATTCGTGAACTAACACGTAACTAGAGTCATTAAACGGTACATATTAGGGTTATGTTTTCAAGATTATAGGTTTTACGGATTAGTCAACTAATATTTTAACCCACTGCAAAACGGGTTAAATAGACAAATTATTTCGTTACAACTCTATCTATAATCATGAGTTAGACATATTATAAAATTCAAATAAAATAATTTTTCTTAAATTTTAAAACAATTTCTTTTAAACAAATTAATCTGCGCTAATTGTAGCGACTAAATTAAAAAAAGAAATAACTAAGACTCGGAATGATTATTCCACACGTAGTAGAGTGGACAAAAATGAACAAAAAAATATAGTAAGAAAATACATTGTCATTTTGTGTACCTTATGTATGTTTCGCTGCGTAAAAGAATAACCATTTTGACTCTAAACGATCAACTATTTTAGATGGATTAGGTAATAGGTATCAATTAAATATTTGAGGATTAGATTAGACACTGGTTAGCCTTTCCCTACACACTGTTTTTTTTTTAATATTACTTTTTTCATCATTGTGAATTTGTGAGGCTGAATTTTGATACACGTTTTTCCACGACTTTTCTCTCAAAGTTGTAACATCTCTCCAAACTTGTGATCATTTATTTACACACACTGTTTTAAATTCAAAACATTGATACTTTCAAGTTAACACCGTTTTTTTTAATGATATCAAAGACATTATTTTATTAAGTTTGCAGAAATAAACTCTCTTCTAAAGAAAGTGTTGGGGACCGACGAACTTACATAAGAAATACAGAAACCTTATGCTCTTATCTTTTTCGCCAGGCAATATACACGAATGTTATCACTACGAGAAATGTAAATAGCACTAAGGATACAAAAGAGTTCCTATAAGATTTATAATCTTCGAGTTCCGATGCAAAAGTTAGCCACTCTAAAAGATTATCAAGCATTGCAAGAAGTTTGGTGCAATCCAATGCAACTATAACACTAGTCAAAGATGCCGATAGCAGCACTTCATTGCCCACAAAAGTGTGTCTAACTTTTTTTTCTTTTCTAAAATGTGTCTAATTGGGCGTGTAACAGTGACAAACTACGTTTCAAACCCTTTAAGCTCAAGTAGATAAGCCTTTCTCCGATGGTTACGATCCAACAATGCCCGCTAACAAAATCGAAAGCGTGCCACGATCCATCAATATGTCACATCAGAGAAATCGACACTTGAGTTTTTGCAATCTCTCGGTCCACAACCGGATCATTACACCGGTTTCCTTATTTACAAATAAAAACCCAAAATCTTGTTGAGGTACTGGTTTCAATGTTATATTAGTGATGTGGACATCATACCAAGAAATCTCCTAGGCGTAAAGTTGGTGCAGCCGGAACCAAACCAAACCAGCCCGGAGTGTAGTCGAGTAGAGAAGCAACTATTTCAGATCCAACCCAATGACCCAGAAGTGAAGCGAACCATATTTTTGGTCCAACCAATGATCCATGTCCAAAGAGAACCAACCCCAAGATGAACCGGATCCAGCCACAATCTACAAATCAAGAATGATAAAAAAGAAGAGAAGATTCCACCATGAAGAGACTTGCTTAAAATGGACTCGAGAGATATTAGGCGAGACTATCTCAAAGACTACATATCCCCTAAATTATGTGGAGAATCTTTATCAACTAGAGTCCAAGACATCAAACCAGTGACAAAGAGACAATGAAGGATTGCCATATTTAACCCATTCACGCTTAAAGACACAAACGACTAGTGATTGTTTTAAGGGACCAATCCCTTGAATTTCTCCTTAATTAAGTTTAAATTATTTTCCTATATTTATTTCTTTTTTCTTTTGAATAAGAGAAAATGCATCAAAGTAACCTCGTTCATAAGGAATATTACTAAATTAACTTCTAGGGAGGGAGGGTTTACTAGACTAACCTTACAAAGTTGGTTAATATTTATTTTATCCATATATTATATTTTATTACGAATTTGCCATTTTCTATTTATTTTTAAAAAAAAAAAACTGAAACTAACCTAAATAAAACACAAAAACCTAGATCTCATTAAAAAAAAAAAATTCAATATCTCTTTCTCTCTCGAGACCGACGAGCTTCTTCCTCCTTTTTTTTTTTTTTTTTTTTTGAAAAAGATCTTCCTCTTCTTTCTTACCCAGATCTTCATCTTCTTCCTCCTCCTTCTTACCCAGATCATTCGTCAATCTCTGCAGTATTTGAGCTCCAATATTTCCTCTTCCCAGCTTCCTCTCTCTCTCGTTCGCTCCGCGACGAACCCTAAATCGCGCCACCTTCATCTTCTGAACTTGTAACCACAGCCAAACAGGCGCCGAAGAACATCCGCCTTCATCAACGGCAACCGCGGATGGTACCGTTACAAACGTGGCGCCGCCACCGAACACATGCTCATCGAACTTCTGAACATTGTTTTCATTGGATTAATCGTTTTTTTGGTTGAAATGCTGCTTCATGAGGTACGCCCACCACTTGTTCGATAAAATGCCGTTAATGATGGTAGATTTATTGGCAGATTTTCATTTGCGGTAGATGTGTTTAATACATTGCGGTAGATTTGTTTAATACGTTGCGGTAGATTAGTTTAATAAAGACGTTGCAGTAGATTTGTTTAATAAAGACGTTGCGGTAGATTTGTTTAATAAAGACATTGCGGTAGATCTGTTTAATAAAGACATTGCGGTAGATCTGTTTAATAAAGACATTGTGGTAGACTTGTTTAAAATCTTGATGATAAACTTGTTTAAAATCTTGATGGTAGACTTGTTCAAAATTTTGATGGTATACTTGTTTGTAGCTTCGTTGATTTGAGTTGCAGAGATATAGATCGGGATTCGTCAAGTTGTAGATCCACCAGATCTTCTCTGTCGCCTCTTTCCGGCAAAAACGCGTTTGATTCCCGACACACGATATGGTAGACTTGTTTTCAACGATTTGGTAGATTTGTTTAATACGTTTGTGGTAGACTTGTTTAATAAATTTTGGTAGACTTGTTTAATACGTTTTGGTATACTTGTTTAAATTTTTGATAGTAGACTTGTTTAAATTCTTGATGGTAGACTTGTTTAAATTCTTGATGGTAGACTTGTTTAAATTCTTGATGGTAGACTTGTTTAATACCTTGTGGTAGACTTGTTTGATACGTTGTAGACTTATTATCTGGAATTTTTTTTTCTTTTTCTCCAGTATGCGACGAGCGACGAACGACGGGTCTGAAGAGTCACTGGGCGATGCAATGGAAGGGAAGTCGAGAATTGTTTATCAAAAAATTTGTGTGTAGATTTGTTTACTACTTGAATAATGGCAAATTTGTATACTTGGTGGCTGATTTAATTTTAGGGTTTTGTAGATTTATTTGAATGGTGGCCGATTTGCTTGTAAACGTGGTTGATTCCCGACAGATATGCTCTGTCGCCTCCTTCCGGCGAAAACGTGGTTGATTCCCGACATACGATATGGTAGACTAGTTTTCAACGATTTGGTAGATTTGTTTAATATGTTTGTGGTAGACTTGTTTTCAACGATTTGGTAGATTTGTTTAATACGTTTGTGGTAGACTTGTTTAATACATTGGGGTAGACTTGTTTAATACGTTGTGGTAGACTTGTTTAAAATCTTGATGGTTGACTTGTTTAATACGTTGTGGTCTACTTGTTTAATACGTTGTGGTAGACATGTTTGATACGTTGCGGTAGACTTCTTTCCTGCGCTGAAACTTCACCTCCGTGAGATCCCCACTTCATCTTTAAGAGGCGTGATCCCCACTTTTGTGTCTTATCGCGTACTTACCTTCATCATCAAATCACAAACGAAAAACAACTCTATCATGAGGAAAGTTTTAAAGAAGAAAAAGAATGTGTGACAAAGTTTCAACACGTACGTGGCTTGATAGGGTTTTGGTTTCGAGGGTATAGTTGTTGGATGTTTGACAAAATCTGAAGATGAATAAGCCAAGCGTGTTTTTAGGAGCTTAAATAAGTATTTTATGTAGAAGTTTGTTTCCGTTTTTTCATTCCTAAAGTTTCTCTTTAATCGTTGTAAGGCTTCTATAAAAGCTAGTGTACTCATCTTGGTTCAATAACACGAAATCATTCAGACTACACTTCATATATTGAGAGCAAACTTATAGTTCTGGTTCCTTTAATAGTCAGTATTTTCTGTTGAAGTTTGTAGGTGTGATTTATTAAACTGATTTGGCTTTACTTTAATTCTATATATCTTTGTGTAGTAGTATTCTTACTCTAATGAATTAATAAAATTCGAAATAAATATGCCAATGAATAAAAAGGAATTTGAAATTATTTTGTCTACAATATGGTGGTTTATGTGTTTAAGTGCAATATGGTTAATTTAAATATGGCATCTAAATAGGGTTTTTGATATAGATCTAAAACCGCAAAAAGAATGCATCAAAGTGATATGGTTTTTAATGCACTTGCTAATTTTTATTGCAAACCGCAAAAACATGGGTAGACTGTAAATTATAGAATATTTGATTAATTATGGTTACTCACCGCAATAGGAGATAGAGAGAGAACACAATCAATTATCCATTGACAACTACATATCCATTAACAATACTTTAAACTTGTGATTTAAGATGAAATGAAACGTTAACCCCATAAAAAAATATTATTTAACAAAATAAATTTACCATCATTAAAATAAATCTACCATCATTAAAATAAATCTACCATCAAACACTAAAAAATTCTCATACTTAGCATATTTGGGTGCCTGGTTTTTTCGTAGATATGAAATTTAGTGTAGGGCAAAAACGTCATTTCTCATTCTAGAAAAAGTCAAATATCTACCACCAAACAATGTCTATAAATCTACCGTAAAAAAAAGTCTACCATTACACTACAAATAAGTCTACCAACTAAAGGTTATCTGAGTAAATACCACAAGATTTACTAAATCTACCGCCATTAACAATAAATCTACCAAATAATTTTAAATCTACCGTCATTAATATTAAATCTACCACCATTACAAAACGAAGGCACCGAGATGTTAGACGTTTTTATATCTACCACCATTACAAACAATCTACCAAAAAATTTAAATCTACCGCCATTAAAATTAAATCTACCATTGTTACAAAACGAAGTCACCAAGATTTTACACGGTTTTAAATCTACCGCCATTGTAAATAAATCTACCAACCCAATAAAAATCTACCGTTGCCAATACAAATCTACCGTCAAATAAACAAATCTACCGTCACGATAAAATCATTCACACTGATTAACTCTACCACCAAAATAAATAAATCTACCGTTTGTATGATTAATCTACCACCATTGTCAATAAATCTACCAAAAAGGTCAAACATACACCGTTAGTCAACGGTTTGGTCGTAAAGTCTACCAACTCATAAACAAATATACCATCAAAGACAATATATCTACCAAAAATAAATATATCTACTCAGTCGTTAAAATAAATCTACCAATATAAGTCTACCAAAATTTAACAAATCTACCATTTTTCAAACAAATCTACCATCTATCAAACAAATCTACCGACCAAAATTTGAGTTGACCAAGATTATATAAGTCTACCATCAAAGAACGGTAGACTTTCGGTTTTTTTTGGCAAATGAATAGTAATGACAGTTTTGTAATTACGTTTTTCTCAACAAAGGCCATAAGGGTACTTTCGGTAATATGAAAAAAATTAGGTTAGTCTAGTAATAAAAATAAATGTAGGTCAAACTAATAATAAACATAGAAATAAAAGTCCATATAGTAATCCTCCCTTTGAATAATTTATAATGTTGTAAACGAGCCTATATAAGCTCTTTCTCATTCTCTTTGTAAGACACCTTTGAATTTTATACCCCCCCCCCCCCCAATAGGAATACTTTTGCAACTAAACCTCTTTTTCTCTTACGAGCTGTTCTTAAGGCATTGATTATTCTCCTTTCTTGACAGGCACGTTTGATTCATGAACCACGAACTATGGGAGATGAGCGTGCAGCCCCTGTTGACACCAACACCACCATCATACAGCTATTGACTACCCTCACCAATACCATACAAGCTAAATTCAGAACGTTGGGGAACGAATGAACCAACCACCACAAAGACACCAACCGAACCGCAATGTACCGCCTCGAAACCAAGAAAGAAACAATCCAGTGGGCCTAGGCGATGGTGATCCACCCGATCTGCCACAAGATCAAAGACGTGGACCACAACGAGGATATGTGGAAGAAGAGTTCGAGGAAAATCCACCACCTGACCGCCAAATTAACCATGATCCTAAGATCATTGCCCCAACTTTTGCGGGTAGAGTCAATCCAGAAGCATACATCGATTGGGAGCAATGGATGGACCAAGTGTTTGGGTGTTATTCATATGCTGAGTCAAAGAAAGTTTCCTTTGCAGCCGCGCATTTAACTGACCATGCTTTGACATGGTGGAAAAGAGATATGAATGAAAGGAGAAGACATTATGAGCTGCAAATCGCCACTTGGTCAGCCATGAAAAGACTAATGACGAAAAGGTATGTTCCTCCTCATTTTCACCGCGAGTTGCACAAGCGTTTTCGCAGGTTGACTCAAGGAAACAAAACGGTGGAAGAATACTATGATGAATTTGAACATCTCATCAACCGTTTGTCAATAGACGACTCCAAAGAGAATTTAATGGCACAGTTCCTAGACGGCTTACATGACCGAATAAGCCGAAAGGTGGAAAGACAGCCCTATGAAGATCTTCAGGACCTCTTACACCTAGCTATTCAAGCCGAGCAAAAGAAAGATTTCTACAACTAACAGAAATCGCACTCCAATCACTTTGACACCAGAGGCAATAAAGTCTCAAGACAAGGACAAGTCGATTGTCATAGACACACGGTTCAAGGGGAAATTAATTGAGAACTCCAAGAACACGCATCCTGAACATGGTCATACTTCTAACCCTCATCACACTCATGAGATTAGTTGTTTTAAATGCAGGGACGTGGTCATATGGCTAGAGATTGCCCAAATCAGCGAGTCATGATCATGAATGCCTCAGGAGACTACGAGTCTCATGATGAAGAAGAAACAGAATCGATGGATGATAGCATTGAGTACGCTGATACAGGAGAATCACTAGTGATTCTACGAGCTCTCAACACACAAGCAATACAAGAAAAGTCAGCACAAAGAGAAAACTTATTCCACACTCGTTGTACCGTGGGAAACAAGGTATGTCATCTTATTATTGAAAGTGGATCATGTGCTAATATCGCTAGCACCGTTTTGATCGAAAAGTTAGGTTTGGAGACAACGAAGCATCCACGACCTTATAAGAACTTAAAGTCTCCAAACAAACGCTAGTGCCATTTTCCATAGGGCAGTACAAAGACCAAATTTTGTGTGATGTTGTCCCTATGCAAGCCGGGCACATTCTCTTAGGGAGACTATGGCAGTACGATCGTGAGGTGTCGCACAATGGCCGAACAAACCAGTGCACATTTCATCTCAATAACCGGAAGCACACCCTGGCTCCTTTGGAACAAGAAGAAGTGCGTGTTTTGCAAGCCAAAGACCGAGAAAAATCCAAAAACAAAGTAAGTTTGTTCATAGATAAAACCGAACAAACAATTTTCAAAGCTAGTTTACCACACTTGATCTTGCCGAAAGGAATTGTAACAGGTCATACGAGGAAAGAGGAGCTCACGTGTGCAACCAAAAAAGGTTCAGAAGATACAACAAACGACATTGTCCATCATAAGACAAAACAAAAACAAGGATACATCTATTCCTTGTTAATCAAGGAAGCATCAATGGAAGCCATGCCAAACAAGGCCGAGAGGTAAATTTCTAGACCCATTACCTAACTCAGACACTAACTTGATTTATCTCCGCGCAGGTCCATCAATTTTGAGGACAAAATTCAGTCAAGGTGGAGGGTGTGATGTGGACATCATACCAAGAAATCTCCTAGGCGTAAAGTTGGTGCAGCCGGAACCAAACCAAACCAGCCCAGAGTGTAGTCGAGTAGAGAAGCAACTATTTCAGATCCAACCCAATGACCCAAAAGTGAAGCGAACCATATTTTTGGTTTCTCCTTAATTAAGTTTGAATTATTTTCCTATATTTATTTCTTTTTTCTTTTGAATAATTTAGAATGTTGTAAATGAGCCTATATAAGCTTTTTCTAATTTTCTTTGTAAGACACCTTTGAATTTTATAAAAATAAATCAGAAAAACTTTTGCCTTACAAAAACCTTTGTCTCTTTTCTTTTGATAAATTCGAGTGTGTCTCCTCATTCAAAAGAAGCTCAAACTTATCACAAGTCATGCATACTTTGTGTGGCGCTTTATGATCCATCTCATCATTCTATCCAATAGTTTCGAGAATGCTTATCAGCCTTCTTTGAAACTAACACCACATCTACGATCTAACTTAAACTCAAAATCGAGAATTTTCTTTGGTGTTTATATCAATTAGTTTTTTGAATTGTGTGAATATTAATTGAGTTATGACAGCATATTATTGTTATTATTATTCAACAATGTGTATTTTGCGGACTGAACTCCTAAAATTATACATCGACAATATTGATACAAACTACTAAACTATATGTGTTGGCTCAATATATTACACTACATACTCTTTTGCTTTCAAAACCGATTTTGCTAATGAATATCGTCTAGACTCGAACAAACTACTTTAGAAATTTTACCCCAAAAAATGCCTTTAGACATAATACATCATATATCACCGTCCGAGTAACTTCTGACATTTTCTTCAACATCGATCAAAAATGAATAAAAGATAATTTATGTACTAGCCACTAGCCAGGGTTGTAGTTACGCGTATACATGCGTAAATGTGATATTATGTCCTACGTACCAACTATAATAATTAATAAAAAAAATACAAAATATCGCAATAATAAACTCCAAAAAAATAATGGTCACATACATTTGGGAAGATTGGACGGCTAAGGTCTCGTACCAACAGGCAACAATAAACAACAGAAAGAAATATCTGAGGACAAAATTAGAAAAGAAAAAGCTTTGTATATTTGAATCAATAAGATCCACACAAGTGGACTTACGCATCAACATTGAATCAACTTGTGGACAACAACGACATCTCTTTTTCCATAACGTATCAAACACAAAAATATAATAATTAAGATTCTTCGTCTCATTATTAATGCAACCGGTCTAACAAGTGTTCGTATTTTTTTTCTTTTTTTAACAAAGAGTAATCCGGGCTTTTTACCACCGATTAATCATTTTAGATGAGTGATACCGTCGATTAGTCCATTCATCGAGTTTTTAAATAGACCTAAAGTGTGGCACCATTTTTGACTGACCAAATGGTAGTGGTTAGATAATTTCGCACTTGCGAAAAATTGATCTCTAGCCTAGACCAATAAAATAGCTGAAGTATTCATATTTTTGATAAGCGGATACTACTGATAAAAAATACGCATTGATCATTGGATACCACCTGTTTTAGAATATCGTGGCCTTTTTTTAATTTGGCAGTATGATGTTGGATCTGAAATCCATAATTATTTTCGGTCTGATGAACAAAGCATATTAAACTCTCGCATTTACCTTTAGATATATATACATACAATTGTACAACATATTAACTATATATATACATACAATTGTACAATTTTCGTAAGGGAAAATTCCATAAAAATACCCCAACTTTATTCCGATAAATTTTTTAATATCTGAACTATTTTTGTACCCAGTAAAATACTCAAACTATTTTTTTGCCCATTTTAAATCTCCAACTATGAACTGTATACTTAGATTACATCGTATACGAAACGGACGTTATCGGAAATGTGAACGACGTTATAATTCCGTTATAAAACTAACTACAGTTACCCGTAACACAACAATGGTTAAATAACCCGGATCCAAAATTGGATAAAACCCGACACGAATTAACCCGACACTAAAACACATGTGACGAAAAAAAAAAACAAAATCCCCAAATCAGAAACCAAACCCTAAAATCCTAAATTGATATCGAAAACCTTCGATGAACCCTAAATCGAAAAGTTCCGACTGAATTCAAGCAAAATCAAATAAGATGAGGTACGATTGTAGGCAATTTCTTCGTGTTTCTTAGTTTCGTGGTCCGATTTTGGTTGATTATTGCTTATGTTTGATGAATTTTTTTTCCCCGTGTAGTGACGAAGATGAGAAGTTGAAGTTGCACATTCACTACATGGGTTTAATGTCGAAGGAAGGGAACACACAATGTTATATAAGTGGTTCGATTGCACCATATATGTTGGTAGATCCCGATTTAATGTCGAAGGAGTGGGACCTGACTGGCATCCCTTGCTCACACGCAGTCCGTGTTATCAATGAGCAACACCGACAGCCAGAACAGTAAGTGTTAAGCTTTGCTTATGATTGTGTTAAGCTTTGGTTGCTGTTATTTGAATTAACTTGCTTTCCTTTAACTGCAGCCATGTAGATTATTATTACAAGACTTCTGTTTGGATCGAAACCTATAGGTTCAATATAAACCAGTAAATGGAAAAACATTTTGGATAAAAACTGGTAAAGAACCAATTGGAGTTCCAGGTTTTAGGAAGATGCCAGGAAGACCTAAGAAGAGGAGGATAAAACCAGCACATGAGTCTCCTTCCAAACCAAATAGAGTGACTCGAGGTGGAAGGACAGTAACCTGTGGAAATTGTAAGAAGGAAGGACATAACCGTGGAACTTGCAAAATTGAAGCTGTTGTATTCCAAGGTCCACCACGCAAACGTGGAAGACCTCGTAAAATACATGTAAGTGTAGATCTTCCTCTATTTCTTATGAAATGTTTCTCTTATTAGATGTATTCACATGTTAAACTCGTTAACATGACAGTGTGAAGGAGGCAGCAATCCAAATCCACCAAAAAAACGCAGGATTAGTCAATCAGAGCCTTCCATTCCACCATCTACGCCTACTCAATCACATGTTTCCATTTCACAGCCTTCATGTACTGCACCTCAACACTCAACTAATGCACCTCTTGGACGTGGACGTGGCCGTCGTGGTCGTCCTCCTGGAAGAGGACAAGTCCGTAAGAAGGTGACAGTGCCAAGAGGTCACGACGTGTATATGTGCCCTTTTTCTGATCGGGTGTTTGAATGCTTTGGTCCTACTTCAAGAGAGATAGGAGGAAGCTCTTCCAAAGGTTCAAATTCTCGCCACTAGTGTTGGCTTTTGTTTGCAATGTTTGTTGTATTGGTTTGTAAACTCTCAAAATGATCATTTGGTTTTGCTCTGTAAACTCTGATTAGATGGCTTATGAAGGATTTTGTTTTGCATTTGGTTTATTAACACAAGTACACAACAATACTGAAAAAAACAACAACACAACATTCGTAAGAGAACACTAAACCCGACATTACTTAAAGATAACACCAAAAAACACCACAATACTTAAGAGCATGGACAATTATGCCAGTAACAGCTACAAATCCAACCCACGATATTATTACAACTTGTCTAACGAGCTTCTCCTTTTCAATGCTCGCTGCAATTTCTTGCTTCAACCTCTTGTTCTCATTTTGCATTTCAAGCCACATATCTGATTTCTCGAATTCTGATATCTCCTTACCTTCTACACTTTCAGTAAAATCTTGCATGACCAAAGCTCTAAGCTTCTTCAACTCCTCGAATTGATGACGAATCAAATCTCAGGCTTCAATCAGAGCGACTTTCTGCCAACCGTGAGGCTTTTCCACATCAAACCACCTGAAGAAATTGCAGGATCTCCAATTCGCATCTCCACACCCATAAAATCTTCTGCCTGGATTATCATTCGTCCAAGCTTTCTTCAAAATCGACGGCTTCCCACACTGGCATTTAACTTCACCCATCGTTAAGCTCGTTCCATCACTGTTAGCGTTCGAACCACTCTCCGAACTCTGGCTTCGATTCATCTTTTTTTTTCGGATTGAATTTCGGAATTTAGGGTTCTTGCAGTTGAGGATTTATAGAAGGGGACGTTTAAACCATGGTTAGATGCTAACATATACTAACAGTAAAATAGTCGCCGTTTATGAGATTTTAATGAGACGTTAACCTCCGTTAACGTGGGGTTGTAAAATGAGCACGCGGCTCACAGTTGGAGATTTAAAATGGGCAAAAAAAATAGTTTGGGTATTTTACTGAGTACAAAAATAGTTCAGGTATTAAAAAGTTTATCGGAATAAAATTGGAGTATTTTTATGGAATTTTTACTTTTCGTAAAACTGTATTTTTTTTTATAACTGACGGTTTTGTCAAATTTTTCTGAATCTTGGTTTATGTTTTCTATTTTGAGCTAGTGCCCGCCAAAATATGATGTCAGCATATGTGAATTTAAGGGAGAGTTATCACTAAGTAACAAAATGTATGACTCGTCCATTACATTATAAACGATAACGATGGATATGATATGTTGCTTATGTTTTAAACGATAAGAATATATATTATTAGCAACAAATTACAATGCTATTGACGAAACAGTTTTAACACTATATACTTTTTATAATAATTATCTTATAATTTTGTTTAAAGGATATTCAATAATTTGTTATTGCTATAAATTTGTCTTTAACTCTCACTACTTTGTCAAAAATGAAACTTAGGGATCTTCACATAATTATTATTTCGTCCTATTGGTTTTAGATATTATCGTCATGTTTTAAGAATTGTAGCAGGTGTTTTATCTTGTTAAGTTGCTTTTACAATGGATTGTTAATAATCATTTTTTTTTGTAAGTTTGTTATAAACATAAATTAGAAGAAACAAAGGGGGCGTCCTATGTGCATTTCAATTACTTAATTTTAATGAAAACTACCTCATGAATTACTATCAAACAATTTATAGCCTGATTTAAATAATATTTTTTTATCTATAACTCAAATACACACACATCTAGATTTGAACCCATGTTATAACACAGCAATAGCACTAACTCAAATTATCGAGTTACAAAACTCCGTTCACGAATAATGTAATGTTAGCTAAAATCGAATATTGTGAGTTATAATGCTTTTCGATTGCATATATACACACGCAATGTATGGCACTTCTAATAATCAAACCTTTTAATTTTTCTGACATTATTCCTTATTTTGTGGGGTAGCTTTCTTTGAAAACAAACATATAAGTGACTAAAAAATAAACCCAAAAAAACCTTTAAATGTGAACCATACAAGTGAAGCCCTCTTTGCTTGGTCTGATAGTAAGCTCGTATAATTAAATAAAAGTTGACTGATTAACCACCACACAATGGGCCAAAGATAACTAATATTGATATCACCCTAAATTCTAGCCGTTTCTTATGCTTACCCCACTTTCTTCCACTAATTACTTGTACGTAAGAATTTTTTTTTTTTATAGCCAATCCCTTGTTTTTTGAGATAATTCATTCACAAATTCCAGTAGAAAAAAAATAAACAATAAGGTGCGGAAAGAAATGGATGATAATCTTAAGTAATATATAAATGATTTATATCAATCTATTTATTGTCAATTAATTTTGAATTGTCAATTAATTTTGAATTGAAAATTCATCTAGATTAATATAGTATAAGAACCCGATCAACAGTGTCCAACCCGATCCATAATCGATCCGACACAAAATTGGTCACGTCGATCCATGCCCGAACATACCGAAATCAATGGCCAAAGAGCCATCATCTCGAGAGAACGAAAATAATATCTCACATCGGAAGTTGGAATGAATCTTAAGTAATATATAAAAAATTTGAGTCAATCCACTAATTATCAATTGATTTTGTTTTGAGTTGGAAGTACATGTACATTAATACTATATACCACATTTTTATTTGGTGACATGATATTTGGTCCGACTAACTATAGAACCTTAAATATCATGGAAATGCCTCAAAATTTATACCTTGGTAAAAGAAGATAATGCTCTTTAGTCTCAATACAATGAAACTCAAAATCTTTCATAATTAAAATTTTGTACCTTTCGGTGCTTCTATTTAAATTCTAATTTTTGTTTTTCAATTTTTTTTTGTTCATCGTACATCGTAATCATTTTACAGATTACAACATAATACAATTAGCATCATATCTCCCCTAAGAAAAAAAAACAAAAACACAATGATTCATATGAAGTGGTTGGCGATGTAAACGAAAGAGTCGTTTTTGTTTTTGAAAACTTGAAAGTTGTGCGTCCAATATGAGGAAGAAAGATCGCTTGGAGGAGAAAAGTTTTCACAAGATTGACGATTTTACCCACTTAAGGGCATTTTCGTCAAAATAACAGGGCAATATTCATCCACGTGTACAACACAACACACACATCATTCTTTCATGAGAATTTTTTTTTTTTTTTTTTTAAACTTCTTTTGCTTTTAACAAACAATTATAATATTCCTATATAAATGTTTAACGTTTCTCCGGCACACAAATCTTCTTTCCCCAATAGCCACCAGAGAAAAAGAGAGAGAAAGAATCAAACGCACAAGAGAGAGATTGAGAAAATGTGTAGAGGCGTGAATGAAGAAGAGAGCAGAAGCGGCGAGGGAGGTTGCCGGAGTCTCTGCACGAGACCGAGTGTTCCGGTTAGGTGCGAGCTCTGTGGAGGCGACGCCTCCGTGTTTTGCGAGGCGGACTCGGCGTTTCTCTGTCGGAAATGCGACCGGTGGGTCCACGGAGCGAATTTTCTAGCTTGGAGACACGTGAGGCGCGTGCTCTGCACCGCCTGTCAGAAACTCACGCGCCGGTGCCTCGTCGGAGACAACTACCACGTTGTTTTACCGACGGCGACGGCAGGAGAAGCCACCGTGGAGGATATAACGATACGGAGTGAACAAGATAGTACTAGCAATCACGAGGTTCCGTTTGTGTTTCTTTGATTTAGTTTTTTTTTATTTTTGTTTTTCGGTGTAAGATATAAATATTCCTAGGGTTTATGCATTTTTCTATCAAACAAAAATATATGGGAAATTTAATTTATGAAGCTCATAATTTTAAGAAATGGGTATTGACTAAAAATAGCAAAACGTTTCTGCAACTCAAAAGGAAAGGAAGAAGAATTATTTTCTACTGTGCAATGTTTGCAACTAAAAATATATTACACAAAAACAATAAATCAAATCACCACTCAAAGTTCAAGCAAGAATCAATCGATCGAACCGTGCAGTAGTACTCTCCGGGTACAAGGGAATAATAAAAGGGTTTATGTTCACTTTATGAAAACAGTGTTTACTAACATTTGTAAAAACTGTAAAAATAAGTAACACTTATGGTACGGGTACACACGTTAATTTTACAGTTATACCCATATACAGTACTGTGCGAATCAACGGTGTACAATACACAAACCAATAACAAGAAGGGGCAAAATTGTTTTTTCAACAGAGAAAGTGTTAGTTATTTTTTCAAAATTTGGAAAACGTTAGAACAGAAAATATGTTTTGATTAAGTGACATCATAGGCAAATACTCCATAATAAAGTTTGTTTTGGCTTTTTGTTGGTTTATTTGTCTTTCATATTTTTTTTCTACTTTTCCTTTTCCTTAAATGATATATAAGAACTACTACTAATAAACTTTTCACATGTGGAACATCTTCTTCATGCAATGCTAAATGTTAGTGTTTGGCTCCTTCAAGCTAACTGATCAGTACTAATCAAGAAATATAAGAATGATGATTATATAAGAAAAAATCCGTGTACTAGCTGACCATTTAAAAGAGAAAAGTCTTTAAAATCTCGAGTTCGAGTACCAGCGACGGGAAGAGACTAATTCAACTTGCTCCGAAAAAATTATGGACCTATAACTCCTAAGACTAGTTCCAAACAAGAGTAGAAAGTAACCCTCAGACACGTTAAGCGCGTGCTCTGTACCGCTTTATGGAGAAAGACAGAGAACGAAGCAGATTATTGTAATCACTGCAACTTTATTTATCAAAAAATATCTAAAACAATTATTTGTAATTAAAGAGAGGAATTAGAATTTTTCCTATTACAGGAGACCCCAGAAACGTCAAAAACGAAAAAGATTCTGTAAGCAAAATTACAATATTTTTACCATTTTGGTTTCCACCCTCTGCGTCACTTTCACAACGTCTTAAACTCTTCGTGCAGTTCTCCAACGTTCCCATGCCGAAACATGTTCATTTCATCGATTCAGAAGAAAAAAAAACTGTACACAATAAGATAAACGATTACGTTACTTTTCCGACAAGAAACTGTTTTAACACAAAAGGTAACCATATATATATTATAATCAGAAGAAGAAGAAGACATACATTGTTTTAGGGAAAAAGAAAAATCAGTGGTTCGTCGTTGGTGATGATGGGTCATAGTCATAATTATCGCCAGCTTTCACAAATCTTCCTTTCACTCTTTTTCTCGTGTCAGCTCTCGCTTTGCGAGATGCATATCGAATCTGTTTCCCAAAACTACAATGAGACAATTAAACTTGAATCCAAGTTTGTAATGAACTCTGTTTTATAACGATTTAAATAGAAAAAATCAAACTTACGTGCGCTTTAGTTTCTTCTCTTTGTATCTCAACTTAGCCTGATTCCTTGCTTGTGGACAACTAACTTCAAGATTCGATTCCCATGGCGAATCGCTCATTATAAACCCTGGAGACATACCACAATCCTGGTAATCCGCTGCACTGCTTTCACCTGTGATGTTGGAGATGGTAAGCGACATGGTCGGATGGATTTGTCCGAACAAGACAGGTGATGCAGGAAGAGGAAGAGCAAGTCCAGTGCTGATGTTCATTTGCAACGGACCTGACTGATGATAACTCGTGCAATCTTGTTGTCCTGGTGACGATGCCTGAAACAGAATAATCCAAACTCATTAAGGTAATACTTAGATTATATCAAAAGGAACAAAAAAAGAAAGAAAGCCAAGAGACCTCTAAAGCATTGTCTATAGTAAAGTTTGAGGCCGTAACAGATGTGTTGTTCTTGTCGATTAAGAGACAATTTGGTACCGTATGGTCTGATTCTATGTGTTCTTGTGATGAGCAACCAATAATATCATCTCCAACATCAAAGTTTAATGGCGCATTGTCCAAGTTAAGCCCTTCGCATATATCTTCTTCGCCTTCTTCAAGTTTCAAAACCAAATCAGGACATCCCTGAAAATACACGAACACAAAAATGAGAACCGCATTGTCCATTAAGAACTTAAGAAACACGTTTCATTCCTCTATTGTTATTACCTTAGATTCCACGGAAAAGAAAGATGATTGATCACTGAGGTTCTGAGTGTAACTGATGTTGTGTGGCACCATGGAATAAGAGGAACCGATCAAACCGTCTAATTCCTTGATTTTCGCCATCCCGAATATAGCATTGTTAGGATTATTCAAGGGCAAAGAAGCAATGAACGGATTAACCAAACCGGAGACAGAAGGTTCAAGAATTGAAGACCACATTCTGACAAATTCTGCTGGAGAAGGACAACCAGAGAAAGGATTCAGGCTTTGAAGTCTGTGTCCTAAAGCAGAGCAGTTGCTTGCGTGCCAGTGACATCCTTGGCAATATGAAACCTTCTCGTCGAGACAGCGGATTACGCCTGGCTGTGAAAAGCATTTCTCGCAAATCAAAGAGCGTGTGTGCCTGCGAGACAGAGGATTCGCAGAGTGTACGTGGGCATCGCAGTTTAGGCATAGTTTAGCCAAATCGGATTTGCAGTAAATCACTGCTTGTGCGGTTGCACAGTGGTCGCACTTTGGCTCCATGTTTGGAGACATGATGAACAAAAATTGATTTGCAAAATTTAAGAATTACGTATAGAGAGAACAAACAAAAAAAGGCTCTAGCTTGGAGATTTCTAATCGAAGGGAGGTGTTTTTTGCTATTTCTCGATCAGTAAACACACGTATAAGATCCTGAAAAACAAAGATTCATGAACATCTTAGAGCTGGCTCAAAGGCAAATCTAGAAAGAAAAATGAAAATCTATAAAAATTTGTAGATCGTAATTACAATTCGAATGCATGATGGGGTTTTGCGTGTATTAAATTACGAGAAAAAATGTTGTAAGTTGTTACGTTTCCAATGAAAAACAATTGTGAAAGCTTATATAGAGAAATAAGCACTCACTTATGAGGGAGATCGATTAGTGCGATTCACAATTTTCACAGAAAGTCGGGAAACTCAAAACCCATTAACAGAAAGAAAAAAACAGATTACAACCTAAAAACAAATTTTTTCTTTTTTTTTGAATCGAGTGAAAGCGAAGAACGAATTAGAGAGTTTTTACAGTGGTGTAAATCACGTAGAAGAAGTGGAAAAGAGAGAGAAAGAGAGGTAGGGTTGCTCTGTTTTTATACTGTGGGCACACATGGTTAAAATCCACGTGGCATAATCGAATAGAAGAAGAGAAAAAATAACGAAAGAGATGTAAGGGTTGCTTGCTCTATTTTATACCGTGTGACAATGAACATTGTTAAAAAAAAAATCATGTGGCCACATCAACTTCTATATTACTTTACTTAACATAATTAAGACAAATTATGTTGCAAGAAAATTCGGATTCAATCATCCTTAACTACTCGTAGACATTTTCAACAGAAAAAAAAAAAAAAAATTTTATAGGTTTTGAGAAATTAGTCTAGGTTTCCGCCGGTTATTACTCCAATTGTTAAAAGAAAAGAAAAAAGTTATGTACTATTTCTGTTCCGTACAAATACGTAAGACTAAAGGGTTAACGCGTTTGTCTTTTTTTTTTTTTTTTTCACACATTTGTAACAATCTAATATTACTATATTTAGTAAATACATCGAGATATAATAGGAATATGCAGCAAAATAAGTGGAAATCTATACTACTTAAAAGTTAAATTCGTACAAATTCAGAGTTAACGCGTTTGTCTTTTTGTTTTTTTATTTTCACATGAAAAGATCTAACATTACTATAATTAGTATTTACATCGAGATATAATACGAATATGCTGCACAGTAAGTGGAAATTAAGGATTTGATAACTGATTTATTTGCTCGAAAAATACAAAAAAAAATATCGGAATTCTATCTTCTCATGAAGTGACGTGTCAAATCCATCTCACAAGCTGCTCAAAAGTCAGACGAAACATGATAACACCACCCACGTAAGCTCTTTAAACTCATCGTATCTCCGCCACCCAATCAACAAGCTAAGACATACCCAAAACGAACGACACAACATGGCCCATTAACGAGAGAAGAGAACCCACCATGCTAGCCTCAACCGCAAAGGATGAACCGGACGCGGTCATCGGACCAGATCCGCCAGCGGAAGCAGCCACTCCAAGAGTGCTGACTATAATCTCCCATGTGATGGAGAAGCTCGTCGCACGGAATGAGTGGCTGGCTAAGCAAACTAAGGGATTCGGGAAAAGCTTGGAAGAGTTTCACGGCGTGAGAGCACCGAGCATAAGTATAGCGAAGTACCTTGAGAGGATATATAAGTACACAAAATGTAGCCCGGCGTGTTTCGTGGTCGGGTATGCGTACATAGACCGGTTGGCTCACAAGCATCCTGGTTCTTTGGTTGTCTCCATGAATGTTCATAGACTCCTCGTCACTTGTGTCATGATTGCTTCCAAGATCCTAGACGACGTGTAAGCCTTTCTTGAATTTATCATATGTCATGAATATATAAGACCGATTATAAAACTATAGTTGTGTTTGTTAATTCATTTAGAAAATGAAAAATACGTGTTATATGTAACAAATATAAAATGATCAGGACAAGCTTCTTAACCAATGTAAACTAGTTTCATATCCACAGGCACTACAACAACGAGTTCTACGCTCGGGTTGGAGGCGTGAGCAACGCGGACTTGAACAAAATGGAGTTGGAGCTTCTCTTCCTCCTTGACTTCAGAGTTACAGTGAGTTTTAGAGCTTTTGAGAGCTATTGCTTTCACCTCGAGAAAGAGATGCTTCTAAACGGTGACGTTTCTTCTCTCCATGATAGTCTACCAATGCAAGGGACTCTCTCCAATGCATCTTCTTTATATGTTTAGTATACAAACTTTTTCTCCGTCTTTAACTGTACGCGTTTGGTTGACAGAAAAAGTTTATCAACTGACATATAAATCTAAAACTTTATTTTTTTTGAGAATTTGCTTCAAATTTAAGTTATAAAAATTAATCGAGTTCACCCAATTATGTATACTAGACTAGGATTACGATTTATCACGTAAACATGTTAATTTGAATAGCTATAATTTTTAAATAAAATAAATATGGGTTTTTTCCCAACATTTTTCTCATGGGGTTTTTGTTCTACATATTCATCTCTCTGTTCTCTTCTTTTCACGTGTAAAATGATACGCCTTGATGAATCAAGTATCAAACAACAGCAAATTGAAAACAAATCTTGTTCCCAAATTCTCTTACACTTCGGATTGTCTTGTGTTTCATCGTGTAAAAAAGTTCCCTCAAAGAGTCAAAAACCGAAAACGAAACGCACCGTTTCATTCCTTTTCATCGTTGTAGATCAGATCCATCGCACCCTACGGTATAAAATAGACACGTGTCGGTTTCACTGGGTTGGACTTTGCCAAGTTTTGTTCTACGGGAAAGTACAATTCCTCTCTGTCTCTAGCTCTCTCTTT
Source organism: Eutrema heterophyllum (assembly GCA_002933915.1). Taxonomy (NCBI): domain Eukaryota; kingdom Viridiplantae; phylum Streptophyta; class Magnoliopsida; order Brassicales; family Brassicaceae; genus Eutrema; species Eutrema heterophyllum. The sequence goes on from PKMM01021804.1 coordinate 872,681, forward strand.
AGTCGGGCTCGAGAACAGTGCCATTGTTTTCTGGATATCCCAAAGCTGAAGCTAAGAATCTCAGATAGTTCCATTTTAAGATTCGGGTTGAAGGAAAAACGGAGAATTTTATGGCGGAATCGTCTTCTTCTTCGTCGTCGCCATCGCCATCGCCTACTGAAGAGATCGTTCGATTGATCAAGCGATTAAGCGCGTACGTTGCTTTCAAGATGTCTAGCCTCTTCTCTACATCAATTCGCAACCTGGTTCTCTCTCTTTATCTTCATTTTTTTCCGTTGCCCTTTACACGGTTTTCTGTAATCGGATCTGATAGCGGGAATCTCTGGGACCGGGCTGCTTTATTTGACTGATTAATTAGTGAAATTAATGGCGTAGTATGCCTGATTTGTGCTTTAACGAAGTCGGAAGATTTTGATTATTACCGGAGATTTCAAATTCAGCTTGTGAAAGGATTGTAATTTGTTCCGAATATGATAAATGCGAGCTTGAAGGACTGGGTTTAGCTGCTTGTGGGGAAAAAATACAACTTTTTGAGTATTGGATAGGGAGAGAATTATTGCTGTGTAGTTTATTCGTTTTTTTCCCACTATTTATGTCTATGAAATTAGGATTCACGATCTATTGGTGCTATTGCGGGGCTTGCAATTGCTGTGATTTTCACATGGAGGGCGATAAGAACGCCTGGGGAACGTCAAAGAAGGCAGCCAAAACGCAGGACGCAGTCAGGTGAAACCTCTAGTGCTGCTGCTCAGTCAAATCTAACTTCGAATCCTCCCGATGTTTCTTCGCCTCATGACGTTGTTACCGGAGTGCAAGATGTCGTTGATCAGTTTTTTCAGCCTGTAAAAGTAGCATTCTATTTCTTGTTAAAGCATTAACCTTTTTCGCCGTATTGAATTTGTTCTGTTATAATTTTAAGGTCTTTTCTTGCAGCCTACACTGGGTCAAATAGTTAGGCAGAAGCTTAGTGAAGGAAGGAAGGTAATTGCATGCCAGCATTGATAATGTTGTGAATATTTTTTTTTCACTCTGTTTAAATCACTTGAAACTGTACATATGATCCTTGGCGCTCCATAATTGATACACTTGATGTTCATAAACATCTTCTGATGTATTTCTCATAGCTATGGATAGCTTTGACCATATTAAATCATCGACAATTCTTTTTTTAAACACTAGTTCAATCACCTTATTGAAGCATTGGGTCAGGTTTATTATTGCGTCGAGCAGCTCGAGCTTCACCCTTGTCTAATATGCATTTGTAGGTAACATGCCGTCTTCTTGGAGTCATTCTTGAGGAATCAAGTCCAGAAGAACTCCAAGTAGTAATATTTCCTTTTGATATTCATTTAAATGTCGCGTGATGTGTCTGTACCTGACTCAAGCAAAATTTATGCAGAAACAAGTAACCGTGAGGTCATCTGTTCTGGAAGTTCTCCTAGAGATTACAAAGTATTGTGATTTATACCTCATGGAAAGAGTTCTTGACGATGAAAGCGAAGTGAGCAACAACTTCTTTTCCGTTCAATGTTCCCTCTCATTCATATTCTTTTGTTGGCCTTTGCGTACTTGGCTTAAAAACTTGGTCAGTGGGTAATAACATGGATATTCGTGTATTTCATAGTTGAGCAATGGATTAATTTTGATAAGACGGATATTTAAGCCATATATCTTTTATATTAGAGGAAGAGAGCGAGTTCAGTGACGCAACTAAATGCTTGAGACGTTTGTGCCTTCTTGTCATGTTTTTTTTTTGCGGTTGACCGAGCAAGCGGGTTTATAATTAGAATTTCTAAAACTCACATTATTGAGCACTAATATGCAGGCCAAGGTTCTACAGGCTTTAGAGAGTGCAGGCATTTTCACATCTGGGGGTTTAGTCAAAGATAAGGTACTCAATCAAGCTTTCTCAGAAAATCTTACCAAAGCATGACTAATCGATTTTTCTCTGTCCTGAACCATGCAAACACTAGTTAAAGTCGAATTGGTAACCTATGTTTTGGCAAAGTGCAAGACTTAATGGAATATTTTTTGCAGGTCCTCTTTTGTAGTACGGAGATCGGAAGAACTTCCTTTGTCAGACAACTAGAACCTGACTGGCATATCGATACAAACTCAGAAATCACCACACAACTAGCTGTAAAGTCCTTTCCTTGTTTAATCATATATACATTCTTATCTTGGTTATTACTGTTAATTGATTTCTCTTATTTTATCGCAGAGGTTCATCAAATATCAGCTTCATGTCTCTGCTGCGAAACCCGAGCGGACGGCTCCAAACGTGTTCACCTCGCAGTCAATAGAACAGTTCTTTGGATGTGCTTGATGCCAACAAAAAACAAAAGAGAGAGGTGAAAGATAACGTGAAAACCATAAACTCATAATTTCAGTTTCTGACACAAGGAGAAAGCGAAATTGTCTCGTTTCATCATCGAGCAACTCTCTCAGGCCGCTAAATTTGAAAACTTCTTCTTCCTTTTTTATTGTATCGATATTTAAAGTTTGATATTTTTTGGAGTTAGATTACTGAGAGATCCTTGGTGGAAGTATCAAAGTTGTGTAATTTTCGTATTAGCAGTGTCTTAAGGAAAGAACCAAAAGTCCGTTAATTTGTCTGCCTCTCTTCCTGCAGGCTTTTATCATCAGTGGGATATTTGTAAAGTGAAGTTATCAATTCGTTTCACTTTTGTTGGTCGGTTCGGTTTAAACCGGTTCGGAAATCATTCTTCTACAGTTCTGTTCGGAAAAGAGTTTACTTTTCTACAAATTTCAGAAGCATTCAGATTCTAGGATTCCGTATCCGACCAAACCCTAAAAACGGTACACATATGTCACACTATAGTAATTGATCGAAATTAAAGTTCTATCCTTTTTACTTTCACAAATATCGAAAGAGGCCAAGAGGGCAGTAAAAGTAGTAGAAACTAGAAAGGGTTCGTAAAGTAAGACTAGCCTGAGCTGACCAAGCAAAACACCGTCGTCTGAGAAATTCACCGTCGCTCGAATGGATTTTGTTTGCAAAAGCAGCGAGAATCTCGCCGCCGGTGAAGTCGCGGCTCTTCTTGCACCGCTTCCAAGCCTCCAAGTGCAGGCACTCTCCTTCTCTCTCTCTCTCTCTCACACACACTCTAGCTTGAGGATGAAATCTCTACAATATCGATTTACATTTGTATACAAAAGTCTTCGATGCTAATATCTTTAAGTTTAAGGTTTCTTCTCAAAGTTGTTTTCTTTTTTTTTTTGGTTTAGGAGTATTTCAAAGAGCTAATAACCAGTAGAGGATGCAGTGGGATTGAAGTCAAACATAGTGGCAGCATCGGAAAAGGTCCAATTCTTGTTTATTTTCTCGTGATTAATCGGGAATTTTGGTAACTTCCTTTGCGTAGATTGATGATATTCTCATAGCTGGCGCAATGCTTGTTTTCGTTTTGGTAATAGAATCTGTTTTCTTCGAGTTGGTAGGTGTCTATGCCAATTCAGAGTTTCAGGAAGATGAACTCGTTTTGAAAGATCAGATTCTTGTTGGCATCCAGCATTCCTCCAACAAGGTGACTAACCCTTTTGCAGCTGTGAATCCCCTTTGCTTGTGTGCATCACTTTCTTCATCCCTTGTCCACCTAAATCGCAGATGGACTGTTTGGTTTGCGGTTTTTGTTTCCGGTTCATCGGATCAATCGAAAAACAAATTGGCCGGAAAGTCTATTTTAAGAATATGGGTCTCTCTGGTTGCTGCGATGGCGATTCATCTGAAAGCGAAGAAGATGAGTGCGTGAAGTACAATGTGAATGAGGAACAATGTGGTGCAAGCAGTTCAAATCATAATTCTCTTCCACAAGAAGTTGTTAGTTCTCTGATGAACGGTGAAATGGCATTGCCGCATACTGATAAGTTTGCTTTGCCTTCTCCTCTTTCATGTCCCGGAGGATGTCAGGAGATTTTCTATTGTAGGTAACTGAGATTTAATGTCTTTGACTTTCGTTTTCGTTATTGTATTTACATGTGTAAGATTTGTCTGCTGTTACTAATGTGTTGTTTCAATATGATGACACAGTGAATCATGCGCAAAGGCAGATTGGGAAAGTTCTCATTCTTTACTCTGCACTGGTGAGAGGACTGAATCAATTTCTAGAGAGGCTCTTGGAGAATTTGTAAAACATGCTAATGGTAAAGATGAAGTCTATGCTGGTTATAAACAATCTCTTTGAACTTGGTACTTTATTTATATCTTTTCATTTCTTAATTTTCAGAGACAAATGATATTTTTCTCCTGGCTGCAAAGGTATATCTTGTATCAGTTTTTATGTCTACTTTTAGAATTATCTTACATAAAGTGCCATGGAACTTTTAACATATATTAGTTTATGGTGATCTATGGAGCTTATACAATTTTCGCCTTTTTATCTTTTCTAGTATATACCCTCTCGCATACTATAGAAAGAAAAAGAAACTAACCAGTTCTCGATATTGGATTATGGCTAGGTGATTGCCTTAACCATTCTAAGGTACAGGAAATTGAAAGCAGAGCATGTGAACAAACAAGCGAAACAGAGTGTGTCAAAGCAGTCGTTACTCTTGGAGGCATGGAAACCAGTATCGATTGGATACAAAAGAAGGTATATATATTGATGTTGCCATTAGTGATTATCGATGAGACGATGAAGAACATGAATTGCTTGCTCTTCTTTCTCTATGTTTTTGAATATCATCCTAATCACATACGGTAACTCATGTTCAGACATATTAGAGGCTCCTCCTGTGATATGTCTACACCGTATATAGATTATTTAAAACTCTATTCTTTTTTTTTTGGTAGGTGGTGGGACTGCATCGCGTTGCCAGATGATGTTGATCCGTCTGATGAAGGAGCCTTCAGAATGCAGATAAAGGATCTTGCATGTACGGTATGTGTTTCATTTGTATGTATATACTGTTTGAAGGTTGAGTTTGCTTGCCATGTTTTGTGTAGAGATTACAATAACAGTTTCATTAGCTTCGAATCCTGACTATTTTGCCAACTGAATTATGTTGTTTTACCTCCAGTCTTTGGAGCTCCTGAAGACAGCTATATTTGACAAAGAATGTGAAGCTCGTATCCGCTTTCTCCAGTTTGATATATTATCTGTACCATCGTTTCCTTGTATTATAATTTACTCACAGATGTTCATTCCTTGACGCCCGGAAGTTTTCTCGCTTGAAATCTATGGGAATATCATCGGCATGTTTGAGCTGAATAACCTGTAAGAGTCACCAATTTCCTCTCTTTGTTCAATACAATGAATAACTCAGAAATGATACCGATCTGTTACATCTTTGGCAGAGACTTGGTGGTAGCATCACCAGTAGAGGACTATTTCTTGTATATTGATGATCTTCCAGATGCAGAAAAGGTCCGAACAGAATACGCTTTTGACCTATTGTTGCTGTTGTTTGACCCAAATCTATTGACTCTCATCATTTTCTTAGGAAGAAACTGAGGAAATCACAAGACCGTTTCTAGATGCTCTTGGTGATGAGTATTCAGACTGTTGCCAAGGTTAGAGATGATGTGAACATTTTCGCCATGAAAAAAGAGGAGTTATGTAACTTGTAACCAAGATTTGACATTATTACATCATCCGTATTTGTGTCAGGATCGGCTTTCTTCCCTCTGCAGAGCTGTATGAACCATTCATGTTGCCCTAATGCAAAAGCCTTCAAAAGAGAAGAGGTAAACTTTCTTACATTTTCGTCTTCTTTATGGTTACACATCTCAAAGGATTGCAGTTGCAATGTCAATGTCTCCACTCTCTCTTTAAGAATTTTTATCAACACTTTTGGACTAAACTCGATGGATATCTTTTTCTTGTGGTTGGTTTCGCAGGACAGAGACGGACAAGCAGTCATTATTGCGTTAAGACGCATTAGCAAGAACGAAGAGGTACCCTCATCTTCTCTTCACTTTACCATAGTAGTAGAATGAAAAAAATTAAATAGCTTAGTTTTGAGTTTCATATGGAAACAGGTGACGATTTCATATATAGACGAGGAGCTTCCTTACAAAGAGAGACAAGCATTACTTGCAGACTACGGTTTCAGCTGCAGCTGCCCTAAATGTCTGCAAGATTCATCAGTTGCCTAACTTTGGGATTTTAAAGCCATAAGAACAGAGATTTTCAATTTTGCCTATTTAGGGAAGTTTCTATAGGCAACATCGGAACAATAAAATGATATTTTATTTAATGTTTTTCTCAGCTTGTAATGGCTGTATTTCGTTTCGGAGAATCATTGTCACCAAACTGGGAAGTTAATGGGACTTGACGCTTTTGGAAAAAATTGCGTCTGACAATAATTAATTTGATGATCGGAAAAAACTTACTTGGTGGGCAAGTCCATTCTTCTCTTTTAATGGAGCAAATATTCAATTAGGGTTTGTTTTTTCATCAAGAACAAACATCATTCCTATTCATGTCTCTTCTTCTCAGCCGGCTATCGAGTCTCCGCCTTGGAAAACCTGCGTTGGTCAGAAAAAATCCTCTCTCTTCTTCTTCTTTTCTCCAATGGCTTCTCAACTTCCTTGCTTCAGACTCCTCCTTGTCTCATCATCGGCGCTCAACCTTGTGAAGACTCGAGATTTACAATCCTAATGAACATACTGTCACTTATTTGGAAAAGAAGGTGCCTCTAGAGTTGGTGCGTCAAGATACAAAGGTAACGATCGGGGCATCTCATGGCTGGATAGCTACTCTCAAGGACGACGGAATCCTCCGTCTCCAAGACGATCTAAACCCTGTTGCATCCGATACAGATCCGAAACGCATCCCCCTGCCTCCTCTTGTGACTCTGCCACATTGCCAAACCCAAATCGTCACCAACGTGTCAATGTCCTCATCTTCTCCAGAGAATGATGAGGATTGTGTTATGTCCTCATCTTCTCCAGAGAATGATGAGGATTGTGTTGTGGCTGTCAAGTTTTTGGGACCTCAACTCAGCTTTTGCAGACCAGCCGCTCAGAGTAAGTGGATCAACATCAGAATCGAAAACCCCTGTTTCTTCTCCTCCCGAGTCATGTTTTCCAAGGGAGATGAGATGTTTCGCATTCCCGGATCTGGAGGACACCTCATTGGATCATGGGATCTCACCAAACAACACAAACACAAGATTCAGAGGTTGCGGTTTCGAAACCTTCCCGAGCTGACCAAGGCCAAGCGAGAGCTTTTGCATTCGTGTTCCACGAGCGAGCACTTGGTGGAGTCAAGAACCACCGGCGAAACTTTCATGGTTAAGTGGTACAGGAAGACCGGCAATGGTCTGTCGAAAATGAAAACGAAAGCTTTGATGGTGTTCAAGCTAGACGGAGAAGGAAACGCGGTTTACACTCAAGACATTAGAGATCTCATCATTTTCCTCTCCAAGTCTGAACCTTTCTGTGTTCCTGCTAGCTCCTTCCCCGGCCTGTACCCTAACCTTGTCAAAATCTTGGATGTCGACGAACATGGAACTGTCTTTTTGGATGATTCCTACATCATAAGTCGTTGTCCTACAGTCCCAACCCCATACCATATCCCACCTCAAAAAATAGACTAGTAGTTTGGAACTGAGAACTGGTCCCTTAATCCTTAGTTTCCACCTCAATCTCTCCAAGCAATAGTTTAGTAGTACAAGTAAATTCCACCGTTACAATTGGTGTAACATCACCTAACTATGTACCAGTTTTTATATTAGCTAAATTACATGTATCCTGTTTACTTTGTTCCTTTCATGTAGAAGCAATCTTGTTGGTATCCATCAGTGTCCATTTTCTACGTTCACACAGTTGGATTCCACTCTTACTTTTGCTGCATTCTGTTTCTTGATTAGGATCTATACTACTGCTTGCGTAGTGTGACTTTTTTCAGATCAGGTGATATGGGTCTGAGTTGATAAATAAGTGTATTGTGATCTTGTCTGAAAAAAACCTCTTCAAGACATCTCGGTATTGTTCGCTGTCTTCGATCAGAGTTGAAAGAAAAATTATAGTGAAAGATAATGCGTAATGCTGCTAATTTTAACTAGTGCTTGTAGTACTGTGGTTAAAGAAAATATGAAGGATACGGAAAGGAGTCATGAATCCCAGAGGTCCCATGGAAAATGGAACAATTGGAGGCACTGGTCCTTTAAACATCGATGCTGTCTGTAACCCTTAAGATGTTCAAAGGGTTTACCAATTACTAAATTCGTCGGAACACCAACACCTAGTTTTGTCTTGCTTTATACAGAGAATTTACTGACGATGTGTTAATCTTTTTTTTTTTGAATTGAAGACGATGTGTTAATCACCACAGCTAGTTAACTACGATAACAAATTCTTTCATAGTGACATCTAAAATATCGATAAATTCTTCATTACGATTGAGATTCCAACTCCAGACTACAGTAACCAAATGAGCACGTTATACATTGTCAAGTTAACTCATAAGTAAAATGCAATCAAATTAACTGTTCATGCATCAATCATCATGTGGAGTGGAGAAGCCACTTTTGATCCGCATATGCCATTTAAGGCGTGAACAATAACAACCCACTACCCTTTCTTAAAGCTCCCAACACATAGATGAAACTTCACTAATCTAATTCTTTCACGTATTATCGTCTCCATAGAACGGCATTATCAAATAACTCTTATGAAGAACTGATAATCAAACCAAACAAATGAAAGAAGAAGCATAAATACAATAATTCTTAAAGCCTTTTTTTTCCTTCCCTTACAAAACCCAATATAACTAGATCCTATGACATATATAGCACCCTCGCGATTCAGAGTCATATAATTTTTTTTTTTCATTTTCCACAATGTTTTTTTTTTCTTTCAATTGAGCTAGTTGGATCATATTTATAAGGTTTTCAAAATACCTTGTTGTATTTGTATTTCATATAATGGCTACATATGCCCTATAAAGCAAAAGTTTCATATGTTCATTTTGATTTCGAATAATCAATTTATTCCGAGAAGTATACAATAATCAATTTATAAATTCTATTCGCTTTCTTTGAAAAAAAACCCAATTTTTGTCACCAGAGCCGGCCCTTAAATCCAAAAACTTAGAAGCAAGAATTTTTTTTTGGATTGTGCACAAATTTTGAAGATGAAATTTTAATCAATCGTCACTCTGTTCTAAACCAATCTATATACTCAATTCCTCCAAACACGATTTACTTTGAGATCCACAAAAAGAGTTCGAAGAGGAATCAAAGAAAAAGATATGAAAGCAAGATGGCTACAAAAATTGGAAGAAGCTTTTAATTGATATAAATAATCGCTGGAAGGTCGACATTACATAGAGCCGATCTAACTTCTACTGCAATTACATTTTAAAGATAGAGAAAACGACGAAATAAATAAATATGTCTACCCATTTTTTTAATTCTTAAACACCAACTAATCTGCAACAAAAGAAAAAAACACACCCTACTAATCTTCTTCCCTTTCCGACGTCTCTCACTTCTCTGTCAGGTCCGTCTCTGACAAATAGCAGTCTCCGACAGGTCGGTCTCTGGCAGAGCAATCTCGGACAAGTCAATGGGCGGGTTTCTCCTGTTCTTCCTGGCCAACTTCTTCATCTCTTTCTTCTTTCTGCTCGCCCCTTTGTACCTGTCTACCTTGGGGTTTGCTTGATAGGTCTCAAAGATGTAATCATCATTTTCTTTGTTTGCCTTTTCCTCCTCACGCTTCATTCTCTTTCTCCTTCCTCAAATGCTGCTTCCAGAATTCTTCCCTCAGAAAGTCAAAGTCTTTGATCATTGTCATTGGCTTCCCATTCAGCCTGATGTATTGAAATCTGGAATTTTCAACCCAAGACTCATGTATGTATTTATCATACGAGACAAAGATTGACTGCTTCTTTCCTTCATTTCTTCACCATCACCTCAAGTTCATGTTTCACCTTCAAGTGTCTGGCCACTCCATCTGCCCAGCAACACCCAGTTTCTTCTATTCGAAACACTTGCCTTCACCAACACATGCCTCCATTTCTTTGAACATTGTGCTAGCAAAAGTTTTGAAAATTGCTCTGATCGACATTTTTGTTGTTGTTTTTCTTCTTTCAACTGTGAGAGATCCTGAAGGTGAGTTACAGAGCAATATATCATGAAGAGATATGCTTGGATATCAAGCCATGTCGACAGACAATCTCTGTCTTGATCAGAGAACTTGTACGAACCTGAAACTCTTTACAGTACCGAAAAGAAAAAAATAAATTACAAAAAAAACTTTTGTTTTTTTCTATAGCATAATCTATCACCCTATTAGTAATGGATCGATATAAATTATACTCCCTCCGTTTCAATATAATAAATGTCTTAGAAAAAACACACATATTAAAAAGAAAAAAATAATTTTGATTATTAAATGCATCATTTTTTGTGATTAACAAATTTCAATAACTTTAAACCAATAACATTTCAATAACTTCAATTAATTTTCTTGAAGTTTACAATTTATCATTTTTAACTAATAAAAAATATATAAAAAACTTAAAAAATCTATCTTTTTTAAATAATTTTTTTTCTAAAACATTGGTTAATTTGAAACGGATGGAGTATATATAAATATGAATATAGATAAGGGGTACCTTGGGAAATTTACTCACCGTAAAACGTGGGATTGCTGATGACATCAGCTAGTTATACAACTCCTCTGATTCAGTTCTCAATTTTTACTTTTAAACATGTATTATATGAGCTTGATTCAAGTTTACTATCGAGATATTGTGAAAATGTGAGTTTTTTTTTCCCTTCTAACAAACTCCTTTTATCTTCTAATCCGGGTTTGGTTGATGATGATGGATACAACATCAACAGTATTTGCACCAACCAATAAAAGTTGTATATTATGGTCACTCCTATTTAAGTCATTTTCTTTTTCGGATTGTTGCATTTTATTTCATTAGTCATAGTGTTTTACATAAAGAACCATATTTATGTAATATATGTAATTTTTTGTTAAACATAGGTAATGTGGTAGACCTTCAAGAAATAAATTATTTCTTCTTAATTGAGGTGTGCGCATGCATGCAAACCATATTTTATATATAAAATTAGTTTTTTTTGTTTTTGTTTTTTGTGTGTAAATTTCCTTTTTAATTTGTTGTAAATTTATCTCTTTTTTTTGTGCGTGTGTAGAAAAAATTTCTCCACAACTCCTCATTTCTGTAAGCTTATCTAGATTGTACTGATGGAATTGTGCAAGTAGTACAGAAGTTTGGATCTGTACAGATCAAAGGTCTGGTGATATGAATAATGATATAAAAAAGTGTAAAGTGGTCTTTTTGGTAGTTAAAATTCTTCATTTGAAGTTGTTTGGGTCTCTTGTGTATATTACCGAGATCAAGTTGTGTCTTTAACGGATCGTTTAAGCATTTGTTAGTTTTCTTTGAAACATGAATTTTTAAAGTATACTTTTGTGATTTTGTGTTGTAACAAGATTGTTTCTCAAATCTGTTTTACTAAGTACTAATAAATTGATTTTGAAAAAAATGTAAATCCCAATGACACTACAAAAAAACACAGTTTTTGTGACCAATTTTTGTGACTTTTTTTTTGTCGCAAAAAAGTGGGACGAAAGTGTGACTAATTTGCGACTATCGCAATGCAGTGGCAAAACAGTCGCAAATTAACGACGAAACAGAGGAGTCACAAAAAGGTCTCAAATTTGCGACTGTTTAAGGACTTGCAAAAGTAGTCACAAATTTGTGACTGATTTGTTTCGGTTTAGCAACTCCACTCGATTTAAAAAAAAATAAACATAAAATAATATACAAAAATATTCTAAACCCTAAATTCTAAACCCTAAACCATCAAATAATATACAAAACATCAAATAAACAAACATCATATAATATACAAAAAATTCAACACTTACAATTTTTAAAATATAATCATTTTATATCCTAAATTATAAACCCTAAACCTCTAACCCTTAATCATAAACTCTAAATCTTAAATTGTAAAATATATTTTTGAACAACTATATACCCAAAATCATTGTAAAGTGATATTCAAACCTTATATGTTCTTAAAGTTTAGGGTTTAGGGTAACATGTACACTAATTTGCAAACCCAGTTTTTGTGACCAATTTGAGACTAATTTGAGACTAATTTTTGATAGTAGTCACAAAATAATCCCAAATTTAGGACTAATTTGCAACTCCACTTAATTTTTTTATAGAAATCAATAAATTTTAAACTCAAACCACAAACCCTTAACCCTAAACCCTAAAACCTAAACCCTAAACCTCTAACCCTTAATCATAAACTTGATCTAAATCTTAAATTGTAAACAAAATTTTACACATAAACATAAAAAAATATACAAAAAAATTCAACACTTACAAATTTTTTTAATATGATCATTTTATAAATACTAAATTCTAAACCCTAAACCTCTAACCCTTAATCATAAACTCTAAATCTTAAATTGTAAACTAGATCTTACATATAAACATCAAATAATAAACAAAAAATATAACACTTACAAAAATTTCAATCTAATCATAACATCTACTAAGTGTTACATGTATTTTATAAGGAATGATTTTGAAAGATAAAAATTATCTCAAAATTTATTTATTTATAAGTTTTAACATATTTTTGAACTGCTATATACACAAAATCATTGTAAAGTCATATTCAAATTTTCTAGGTTCTTGGTGGAAAGTTTCTAGGTCTCACTACTCATTTGCGACCATTTTGGGACTCTTTTGGTGGTCGCAAAAACTGTGTTTTCTTGTAGTGTGAAGTGAAGCCTGAGATTGGATTTAGGAACAAAAGCAAGTGGAGCCGAGCTACTGGGTATCTTCTGAGAAAGGGATTTGAAATCAAATGATGTTTCATGAATCTGCAACATGTAACATAATAAATCGATAAATAAAACCCGAGATTGTTTACAAATAAACGCGGATATTTCTAAGAGCATAACCAAGTCAATAGTAATTTAAAATTATGCGGACTGAGGTTTGCAAACCAAAGTCGGAAGGTGGTTTGGGACTTCGTCCAATTACGGAAGCTAATAATGTGAGTTGCTTTAAGTTGCTATGGCGAATACTCTCTTGTAGATCATCGCTTTGGGTAAACTGGATTCAAGAGTATCTGATCTGAAAGGGTACTCTTTGGACGGTAAAGAATACTTCCATTCTTGGTTCTTGGACTTGGAAGAAAATTCTTAAATACCGAGATCTAGCAAAGTCGTTAACTCAAGTACAAGTCCAAAGTGGGGACTTGACATCATTCTGGTTTGATCAATGGACACCTTTGGGGAGATTGATAGATCTAACGGGGAAAAGAGGTTGTATTGATCTTGGTATTCCGATAGATTCATCAGTCAAAGAAGTGTTACAGAAACATAGAAGAAGACGACAAAGGACCAAAAATCTGAAAAATATTGAGGTTCTGATGGACAAACAAAGAGAAAAGGGGACAAGTCAAGAAACGGATATTGTTTTGTGGAAGAGAAAAAACGGATCGTACAAACCAGTTTTCAACTCAAAGGAGACTTGGATATAATAAGAGAATCGCATCCGATTAACAAGCAATGGGAAGGCATATGGTTTCAACATGCAACACCGAAATACACTTTCATCACTTGGCTAGCAATGCACAACCGTCTATCAACAGGAGATCGTATGAGCAAATGGAACTTGGTGAGTCAGACAACATGTGTCTTCTAGCTTGGAAACAAGAAATCACCTATTCTTCTCTTGCTGCTTCACGGAGGGGATATGGAAAAATCACAAAAAAAAAATTCAAGGATCTACTTACACAAGTGATTGGAATAGAATTGTTAAGTTGCTGGTGGGTAATTCCATCGATTGGATTGGAATATGGCTCATACGATATGTAATTCAATTCAGTATTTACATGATTTGGTGGGAAAGAAACAAGCGTCGTCATGGCGAAATTCCGACAACAAGTCAGCGACTAATACAGATCATCGACAAGTAAGCAAGGAATAGATTAACATCTATCCAAGCAATGGGAGACAGAAGATACGAAGGGGGAATGGAGGCTTGATTCGCAACAGGATAATTACTTTTACCTCATTTTAAAAAACTGATCAAATAAGCGTTGTAATAATTTCAAAAAAATTCATCGTCTAAAACAGATGCACTTGTTGTAAAAATGATTTTTTTTTTGTTTGAATACATTTGAAATTCAATTCAAAAAAAAAAAAAAAATTAAATTAAACTTCGAAGTTTGTGGGTTTACTGGATGATTGGTGTTGGCAATAACTTCTTTTTGGTGTTCCGGTTCCTACAACATTGAATATAAGGTAAGGGTAGATAGCAGCTGAAATATAAATATGTAGCATAGATAGAACATTAGTTACGTAAATAAAAGAATAAATGTAGACTTACTTCAGCCGCTAATGTATTAACAGAGGCATTCGCACCGGACTGTAAAGTAACATCATAAAAAATCTTAGAAGATCGAGTGTGACGTTGCGGTTGGGCCAAGGAGGGGGTGGAGAGGATCAGTCATGGTTGTACTGGCATGTACAGTTGATGAAGTCATAGTATTAGCATAAGCAGCTAAAGCCTGTATTGAGATGTATTATAGAAGATTTAAGTAAATAAGGACAATCGTAAAAAAGGAAAAATAGATAGAGAAATGGTAAATATATATTATAGTACATTTATATATGGTAAAGTATTATACCAAATGATCAAGGCATGTGGTGTCATGAGTAGTGGTTGGACTTGAGAATCAAAATTGTCATTTTGACTGTCGTTAGGCTACGTCATTAGACAAAAACATGAAAGATGTTAAGGAAAATTATTAATAGAAACAATTAATAGATATTTGCGGACATGTTGGTACAGGGAAGTAGAATAGGGATGTACCTTCCGGAGAGATGGCAAATCAGACGGATCTAAATTAGTAGATTGAATATTCGGAAAATTTGTCAGTAGTGAAACCTAGAGCAAATCGGGAATAGTTGATCATTAACGGAAAATGTAAATACATAAATGTATATAAAAAATATAGCATATTATGAATAGATATAATAGAATACTACGAGTAGGTAAGTAATTATAGTACTTGTGCCGCGTGATTATCGGGTTGAATGTGTGAATTATCTTCAAGAACCACCATCTCGCTGACGGCCGACACTATTGAAGGACTCCCATCAGCATTCTCGAGATCAGTAACCTTATGAGGTAAATACTAGTAGGTAGATAGATATAGACAATATCATGTAAATATTAACATTTATATTAAGAATATAACTACTAACGTGCATGGATGTTAGTAAGTTGAGGGGGTCGACAAAATCTGCAGCTGGTTGAAGAACCTTATCTTTTACCTACAGAAAGGAACTTGTAAAGTGTTTTGAAATGTAAACATACACAAATATACAATATAACATACCATTCAAATTCATTTTTTTTGTTTGTGAAACATATGAGAATGATGCAAAAAACTGATAGAAATCAAATAAAAAAACAACAAGAACCAAAAAACCCATCATTTTTTTTCCGTGTGTGTGTATAAGTATAGAACAAACAAAACAAAGCAAAAAGAAAGAAGAAAATGTAGAAAAAACTATTGTCTTTATCTAAAAATAATAGACCAAATCTTCAACTGCTCTAAATGAGCACGCTAAAGAGGCCCCAAAGTTTGATGAATGAACAACAAACAACTGGATTTTGACAACAAAAACAAAAAAATCAAAGTCAAAAATTGGGTGAGTGAACAACGAAATATGAGAACGATGCAAAAAAATTGATAAATGGATTCATAAAACATATAAGAACGATGTAAAACCGGTAGAAATCAAATCAAGAAACAAACAACAACAACAAAAAATCCATCATTTTTTAGTGCGGGTGTAAGCATAGAAAAACCAAAACAAAGCATACCAAAATTTAAATCAATGTTTTGATACTTTCTATACCTGAATAAAAATTGAATCAAATTCATTGGAAAGAGATGGACTTGTAAGCAAAATCGCATAGAGGATGTATTGATGTATATAGTTTCATATTGATGTAAATAGTTTCATATTGATGTAAATAGTTTCATATTGATGTAAATAGTTTCACTTCCATGTAAATATTAAGTCTGTATAGGTTTGGTTTACAATTTTGTTTTTAATGCTTTGGTTTAGGCCTTGGTCAATTGTATATGAACAACAAACAACAAAACATTGGATTTTGACAACAAAATCAAAATCAAAAATTGGATGAGTGGACAACGAAATATGAGAATGATGTAAAAAAACTGATAGATGGATTCATGAAACAAATTTCTGAAATATATGGGAACGATACAAAAAATCTGATAGAAATCAAATCAAGAAACAACAACAACAACAAAAAAAGCCATCATTTTTTTGTGTGGGTGTAAATATAGATAATCAAAACAAAACAAAAAGAAAGAAGAAAATGTAGAAAATCTATTGTCTTTATCTAAAAATTTAATAGACCAAATCTTTAACTGCTCTAAATGAGCACGGTAAAAAAACCCCCAGAATTTGAGTAATGAACAACAAACAATAAAACATTGAATTTTGACAACAAAAACAAAAAAATCAAAATTGGATGAGTGAATAACGAAATATGAGAACGACTATATTACGAATTTTGTGTTGTTTTCCCGCGTCAACTGATTATATTCTTAGAGTTAGTTCCGCCATTTTTCTTTAGTTGCTGTTAACACTATTCAATTTCTATTAAACTTTTCATCTACTAATCTTTGATTTCAGATTAATGTATGTGTACTTCACATTTCGTCTTCACTGCGTTCACATTTTGCTATCTAGTTGTTCCACTGTAATCAAGGCTTTTGATTTTTGCATTTTCGTCAACTGTTATTCGGTTTTTTTATATTCTTGTTACCATACAAAATTTCTACTAATCTCCGCTTGTTTTATCATATCTCGCAGTGAAATAGCTCTCGGGGAATTACCATCTCGATTATTCCCATGTTCCATGGTCGGAAAAAATAAGACAATTGCCCCATACAACAAGTTATCCATGATTGAAGGTCTCTTTACATGACTAGACCCACCTGAACTCAATAGATTGAAGGCTTCCCTTTTGGGTAAGATTTTAGATTTCCCATCGACTACCACCTTCTCTGGAACTTTCGTTCACTTCTTACTCTTCTGTATGTTGTCTACTACACAAAAACACGAGTTGTGTTTTTTTTTTTGTGTGGCAAAACGTGGCGTTTTCCCTCCGTGAATATGCAATTGTTACCGGCCTAAACTGTGAAAAGTTGCCGCCTAAAGATCCTAAAGGAAACCGGAAATGAAAGTACTAGAAAACACTCTTCCCATATGCCAAAGTTGTGACTTCTGACTTGCTTGTCAAGAAACTACAGAGCCGATGTATAGATGATCCAGAAATTAGGCTACGGTATACGGTTTTGTTGCTTGTGGAATGGTTTTTTGTGCGCAAAATCACATTTGACGCAAATCACTGACGAAATAGTTAATCTTGTTGAGGATCTCGACGCTTACCTAAGTTATGCCTAGGGTACAGTCTCCTTTGAGTTGACCATCAAGAGTATCCGCACAAAAGTCAAAAAATTGTTCGATCAGCCTTCTTTAGCTATCCAAAGTTGTTTAATACCTTTGCAATGAGTAGCATTGGAAGCCATTCCAACCATTAAAGGAACATTAACACCTGCCCTTAAATCATCTAGCCGCGGAAGGTTCCAAATTCTTACAACTGACATTCGACTCCCAAAGATAGGCTTGTTGAAGACGAAGTCGAGGTTAGAGTTTCTCTTATTCTATGTAAATATTTAGATATTTATATGACTTTAGTTTTATAGTTATTTCCTTCATCTGAATTTGAGGTTATAGATTTACCTTTGTTAATGCCAATATTTACATATTTCTATCACTTACGTATTTCTTTTATTTACTACATTGGAAGTTGAATTTAATATTTTCACTTAGTTTATGTCAATATTTCTCTTACTTTTGTATTATTATTGTTTCCTTCAGGTTCAAGTCATATCTATCATTCCAAGCAACATCCCTGACGGATATGATCCTGAGATTTGGGACGTTGTTGACGACAAGGTTGCTTACATGTTTCAACTTCTGGATGATGGCTGCGAGTTTAATGATGAAATGTGGGGTCTCTCGGTACTCAAACGTCCAAAATCTTCCTCCTTAAAAAAACAAGGACAATGTTCCGTTAGTTGTCCCTAAGGGAAATATAAGTCAAAAGAGGAAGACAAAATCTACTCCGGTGACGTCTTCATATGATGATGGCACATCGTCAAGTGAGGATTCTTCCTCTTCCGTTACCTTGGAAAACAAGATTTTAGAAAACTTTCTAAGCTTGTTACAAAGGAACTAAAATTACACATCAACATTTCTATTGCTGATTTGGAAGCCCGGTGGGAGACGAGATACGACAAACGTTTTGAGAAACTCGAGAACTTGTTAATCAACAATCCTATTGGAACAACTAAATCATCTTTCGATACAAAGCGAATGCCACTTCGTCAGGATAAGATTACAAAACTGAAGCCTAAACCCTTGACTGAGCCTGTTATTACTATAAGATTAAGACGGAGTTCCACGAATATCACCAACACTTCTCCAACACCATGTTGCTCTGAAAATTCAAAAAAAAAAAAAAAAAAAGAATTCGAATGGTATGTTATTTTGTATAGTCAGTTGAAGCAGAAAAACAACACAAAATTCGAAATATAGTCGTTTGGGGTCGACAAGATCTGCAGCTGGTTGAAGAACCTTATCCTTTACCTACAGAAAAAAACTTGTTAAGTGTTTTGAAATGTAAACATACACAAATATACAAAATAACATACCATTCGAATTCGGTTTTTTGTTTGTTTGTGAAACATATGAGAATGATGCAAAAAACTGATTGAAATCAAACCAAGAAATAACAACAAACAAAAAAAAACCCATCATTTTGTGTGTGTGTGTGTGTATAAGTATAGAAAAAACAAAAAACAAAAGCAAAAAGAAAGAAGAAAATGTAGAAAAATTATTGTCTTTATCTAAAAATAATGGACAAAATCTTCAACTGCTTTAATTGAGCACGCTAAAGAGATCCAAAAATTTTATGAATGAACAACAAATAACAAAAAATTGGATTTTGACAACAAAAACAATAATAAAAGTCAAAAATTGGGTGAGTGAACAACGAAATATGAGAACGATGCAAAAAATTGATATATGGGTTCATGAAACAATTTCTGAAATATATAAGAACGATGCAAAAACTGGTAGAAATCAAATCAAGAAACAAATAAAAACAACAAAAAAGCCATCATTTTTTTGTGTGGATGTAAGTATAGAAAAACCAAAACAAAGCATACCAAAATTTAAATCAGTGTTTCAATACTCTCTATACCTGAATAAAAATAAAATCAAATTCATTGGAAAAAGATGGCTTGTAAGCAAAATCGCATAGAAAGTGTATTGATGTATATAGTTTCATATTAATGTAAATAGTTTCACTTTCATGTAAATAATGAGTCTGTATAGTTTTGGCTTACAGTTTTGTTTTAATGATTTGGTTTAGGCCTTGGTCAATTGTATATGAACAACAAACAACAAAACATTGGATTTTGACCCAAAAAAAATCAAAATCAAAATCAAAATCAAAAATTAGATGAGTGAACAACGAAATATGAGAAAGATACAAAAAACTGATAGATGGGTTCATGAAACAAATTTCTGAAACATATGAGAACACTGCAAACAAACTGATAGAAATCAAATCAAGAAACAACAACAACAAAAAAAGCCATAATTTTTTTTGTGGGTGTAAGTATAGAAAACCCAAAACAAAGCAAAAAAAGAAGAAAATGTAGAAAATCTATTGTTTTTATCTAAAAATTGTCTAGACCAAATCTTTAACTGCTCTAAATGAGCACGGTAAAAAAAACCCCATAATTTGAGTAATGAACAACAAACAACAAAACATTGTATTTTGACAACAAAAACAAAAAATCAAAATTGGATGAGTGAATAACGAAATATGAGAACGACTATATTCCGAATTTTGTGTTGTTTTTCTGCTTCAACTGACTATATTCTTAGAGTTAGTTGCACCATTTTTCTTTAGTTGCTCTTAACACTACTCAATTTCTATTAAACTTGTCATCTACTAATCTTTGATTTCACATTAATGTCTGTGTACTTCACATTCATCTTCACTCCATTCACATTTTTGCTATCTAGTTGTTCCACTGTAATCAAGGCTTTTGATTTTTGCATTTCCGTCAACTGTTATTCGATTTTCTTTATATTCTTGTTAACATACAAAATTTCTACTAATCTCCGCTTGTTTTATCCTATCTCGCAGTGAAATGGCTCTCAGAGAATTACCATCTCGTATTCTCACGTTCCATGGTCGAAAAAAATCAGACAATTGCCCAATACAACAAGTTATCATGGATTGAAGGTCTTTCTACATGGCTAGACCCACCTGAACTCAATAGATTGAAGGCATCCCCTTTGGATAAGATTTTAGATTTCCCATCGACTACCACCTCTCTGGAACTTTCGTAGAGTATGGTGTCTACTACACAAAAACACGCGTTGTAGTTTCTTTTTGGTGGCAAATCGTGGCATTTTTCGCTCCGTGAATATGTAATTGTTAACGGCCTAAACTGTGGAAAGTTGCCGCCTAGTGATTTATGAGTTTTTTAGGCTCGCACAATTAACCCAATGTGCACAATACCGCAATCATAACAGTATGTCGTTGAAGCACTTAGGGATCGAATCCACATAGAGAATAAATAGCACACTAAGAATACAAGAAACTAATTAAGCTAAGCAAATCGGTTTTTGGTTTTTGATTTAAGAAACAAACAATCAAAACTATCAAATGAGAAATTATAACAAAATTAAATCCAACAAATTATAGGGCATAATAAGTTAACACAAAATTAGGAATAATCAAGAACAAAAATAAAAATTGGAATTTAAATCAAGAAATTAAGAGGGAATTTAAGACATGAGTTTTCAGGTTTGGTACTTTGTTCTAAATGTTTGATAATTGGGAGATGATGTTTAAAACGATTAAATCAATTTATTTCCTAGATCATGATCACTTAATTTAGACTAGCTCATTTCCATGACACTAATCCTTTTATAAATCATTTATTTAAGCTAATTTCCCAATTGCAAATAAAAGATTTATAAACTATGAACTCAAGATCATTTTAATCACAATTTACCTTAGACTTCTATTTCCATAGGTTAAGAATGAAAAGCATGAGATGAAAATTACAAGACAAATTGCAATCCCCTTACGGGTAGCGATTTATCTAAAATCATAAATGGTTTTCCAACTCACTTCTAGCTTTAAGATTATTTTCAAAACATGAGGATAAATTAAATTCTAGATTTAAACATCTCCAATCTTTTAAATCAAAACATCAGAAACTACCAAACCCTTAACCCATGATAGAATTACTCACACATAATTAAATAACAAAAATAGATGATAGAAATGAAAGACATAATTAAATAAATAAGAAAAAAGTAAGAGTTTTAGAAGAAATTTTCTCTAATTGGAAAAGGATGAGCAATCTTTGAAAGACATGAAATAAAATAAAAAACGAAAATTAAGAAAAGAGAGAGAGAGTTTAAGCTTTGTGTAAGAAGTGTTTGTATTTATGAGTTGATGATTTACAAGAGAGATTTCACCCCTTTATATAGGAATACAAAAGCAACACCTACACATTTTATAATGTTTGGAAAAGAAGAGTGATAATGTTGTAACATGATGATGTCCAACACTCTTGTTCTTTATGGGTGGCGAAAGGTGAATGAGTTGGCTTCAAAGTGGAAAAGTTGGCTTCAAAATGGAAAAGTTGATGAAGTTGTCTCGGATTTAACGTAGATCGGTTTGGCAGAATGGTTTCAAACCGTTTTGAGGTTCTGGAGTGGTTTCAAACCGTTTTGAGCAATCATTTCCTTCGAAATTCTTCCAGATCGGGTTTCTAGAACAGTTTGAAACCGTTCCTGGGTTCTGGATCGGTTTCTTAGAGTGGTTTCAAACCGATCCCGTGCCTATTTCTGCTCATTTTCTTCCTTTTGATTCTTCTTCAAACTCCAAGCGGTTCATTTGATCCAAACTGCACCCAAACACCTGAAAATGGTTTCAGCAAGCCAAAAACAACATAAGAACACCCTAGGATGTCTACCAAAATATGAGACTCAATTTGGGACCTATATGCATTAAAAATACAATGAAAATAAGAAGAAGCACAAGAAAACAAAGGAAAATATGAGACTCAAATGTGATAAAATACACGAATATCACCTAGAGATCCTAAAGCAAACCGAAAATGCAAGTACAAGAAAACACTCTTCTCAGATGCCAAAGTTGTGACTTCTGACTTGCTTGTCAAGAAACTTCAGAGCCGATGTATAGCTGATCAAGAAATTAGGTTACGGTATGCGGCTTTGTTGCTTGTGGAATGTTTTCTGTGCGCAAAATCACATTTGACGCAAATCATTGAAGAAATAGTTAATCTTGTTGAGGATCTCGACGCTTACCTAAGTTACATGTGGGGTACAGTCTTCTTTGAGTTGACCATCAAGAGTATCCGTACAAAAGTCAAAAAAATTTGTTCGATTAGCCTTCTTTAGCTATCCAAGGTTGATTAATACCTTTGCAATTAGTAGCATTGGAAGCCATTCCAGCCATAAAAGGAACATTAAGACATGCCATTCAATCATCTAGCCGCGGAGGATTCCAAATTCCTACAACTAACATTCGACTCCCAAAGATAGGCTTGTTGAAGACGAAGTCAAGGTTAGTGTTTCTCTTATTCTATTTAAATATTTAGATATTTCAGTGACTTTAGTTTATAGTTATTTCCATCATCCAAATTTGAGGTTATAGATTTACCTTTGTTAATGTCAATATTTACATATTTTTGTCACTTACGTATTTCTTTTATTTACTACATTCGAAGTTGAATTTAATATTTTCACTTAGTTTATGTCAATATTTCTCTTCCTTCCTTTTGTATTATTATTGTTTCCTTCTCATATTTATCATTTCAAGCAACGTCCATGACGGATATGATCCTGAGATTTGGGCTGATGACGTTGTTGACGACAAGGTTGCTTACATGTTTTAACTGCTAGATGATGGCTGCGAGTTTAATGATGAAATGTGGGGTCTCTTGGTTCTCAAACGTCCAAAATCCAAACTTTCTCCTTCAAAAAACAAGGACAAGGTTTCGTTAGTTGTCCCTAAGGGAAATGTAAGTCAAAAGAGGAAGAGAAAATCTACTCCGGTGATGTTATCATCTGATGATGGCACATTGTCAAGTGAGGATTCTTCCTCTCCTCGTCACCTTGGAAAATAAAATTTTAAAAACTTTCTACGCTTGTTACAAAGGAACTAAAATTACACATCAGCATTTCTATTGCTGATTTGGAAGCCCGGTGGGAGACGAGATACGACGAACGCTTTGAAAAACTCGAGAACTTGTTAATCAACAATCATGTTGGAACAACTAAATCTTCTTTTGATACAAAGTGAATGCCACTTCGTCAGGATAAGATTAAAAAACCGAAGCCTAAACCCTTGACTGAGCCTGTTATTACTAGAAGATTAAAACGGAGTTCCACGAATATAACCAACACTTCTCCAACACCACGTCGCTCTGAAAATTCAAACAAAAAAAACGAATTCGAATGGTATGTTATTTTGTATATTTGTGTATGTTTACATTTCAAAACACTTAACAAGTTCCTTTATGTAGGTAAAAGATAAGGTTCTTCAAAGATCTCCAGATCTTGTCGACCCCAAATGTTGGTAAGTTGAGGGGGACACAAGATCTGCAGCTGGTTGAAGAACCTTATCCATTGGTTTCCTTCAAATTTTCCTTCAAAAAAGAAGTTTCTTCAAAATGAAGAAAGGTTTCCTCCAACAGTTTGCTTCATTTTTGTCTTCAAAAAGAATATTCCAAATATATTCTATCTTCATTTTATTATTAATTGTTAATAAAACCCTTTACTTTTCAGTTTTACAAACTTTCACATACTTATTTTATTTATAGCAATTGTTCAACAAAATTACGATTTTATATAATTTAAAGATTTATTATAAAGATAAAATTACATTACATAATGTAATAAGAACAACAATAGTATAATTTTATGATGTACTAGTAAACATATATTTTTCCCATAAATGATCAATTAACGCACTTCGAAGTGAGAAATGAGCTTCTTTATCCTTAATTTTTCTATATCGAGCCAAAAAAATTTGGAACCGGGTATTTTCATCCGCTTCTATTTCAACCTCCGAAGTTGGAACTTCTCTTCTTACTTCAATTGGTGCGTCTAGATCACGCTCATCTTCGATAATCATATTATGTAAAATTATACATGTAGTCATTATGTCATGTATCACATTCTTTTCCCAAAAACGAGCTGGCCCTTTCACAATTGTGAAACGTGATTGAAGAACTCCAAATGCACGTTCCACATCTTTCCTGCAAGCTTCTTGTTACGTAGCAAAATATATTTTTTTCGAACCCACTGGCTCGTGAATAGTTTGCACTATGGTGGACCATTTTGGATATATACCATCAGCCAAATAATAACCCATATCATATTCTTTTCCTTGATCATTGTAATGCGGGCTTTCTGAGAAGTAGTCGTTGAATAATCTAGTATGTGCACTTTCTTGATCACGGTGTATGAAAGAGCGTCCAGGAACCGAACCACCGTGGATCACTTGGTTGCTTTGTTGGTTAAGAAGGTGTTGAATGATCGCATTGTTATTAGCAATAGCAAGATGTATCGTTTGTTCTTCTTCGTCGAGATTATTGATCATTTCCATATTTTCATCATCTGAAGATGATGATGAATCATGAAAATATGGTAGATTTGAGAAATTAGAATTCATTTCAAAAGATAGAATTTAGAGTGAGAAAAGTAATAAGTATTTGTTGGGGTTGTGATGACAAATATGGAGTTTTAATGCTATTTATAGAAATTATAATTGAAAAACTTGGAGTCAAGTTACTATTGTATTGTCAATTTTTTTTACCAAGTTTTGTATTGTCATCTCATGTCATAATAAAAAAGTGAGAACGTAAGAATCTTTTGAATTACTTTATCATTGTATTATCAAATAATGTCATGATAAATGGAGAAACGTGAGAATCTTGAATTACTTTGCTATTGTATTATCATTTCATGTCATAATGAATTGAGAAACAAGAGATTCTTTGACTCATTTTTCATTTGTATTGTCAATTTAAATTGTAATAAATTAAGAAACGTGGGAATCTTTGTTCACTTTATAATTTTCAAAAATTGAGAATGTGAGAATTTTGATTAATATCTATAAATAACATCTTGAGTTTTAATTTTTGTTCACAACATTCCACCATTCCATAATTTTCCATATTCATCTATATCTTTTCTCACTTTATTTACAAAAATGCATTTACGTTCTTGTGGATATATATATGTATTTATGTCAAATTTATATGGAAATTTCTCAAGATCCAATCAAAGGTGTTTATCAGTCATCCGATCAGTTTTTGTCTCGTGTGGTAGAAGGCTACGAGAATGGAAAAAATGCATTTTGGAGTGAACGTTCAAAGAAATCCATCCAATGTTGAATTCAAGCTATTGAAAAAGCAACAAAGAAATTACATGCATGCATCAAATAATGTGAAAATAGACGTCCAAGTGGTGCTTCAAATGATGACATTGTGAGTATTTTTTGTGATAATTAATATATGATTTGTCGATTCATTTACATTTGCTTTAATGTTTTTTTATAATCATTTGTAGTTCAATCAAGCCAAAGTAATGCTAAAGGAATATCCAAAATACAAAAGAGGGTGGAAATTTGATCATGTGTGGAGCATTATTAAGAATTTTGAGAAGTTTAAAGATGGTGACACTCCAGCTAGAAATGTACCAAACCCATGTGGTTTCGGATATGCGTCTTCGGAGTCGGAAAATCTTACCTTAGACTTTGGTACACAAGCATCTCCAGGTTTGTCTTCATTTTCTTTGAACTTAGATGACGATGAAGACATTATTGGTGGATATGCATCTAAACGACCGATTGGGGTGCGAAAATCTAAATTGAAAAGAAAAAGTGATGATCAAACATCACTTGTTATCAACACTTTAGAAGAAGGAAATAGACAATTTTTGGAGCAACTAAAGAAGACAAGTTCTCAAAGACAACACCATTTATATATTAAAAGTAAGAATTACGCTTTGAAAGAACTTAAAGAAGAAAACAAAATTTTGTTTCAAGACTTGAATTCCATACAAGATTTGAATATTCGTACATATGTTCAAGCTGAGCAAGCACAGATTTTACAGAAAATGGTTGAACAACAAAATAAACAAGGTCCTCTTTCGGCATCAACTTTATTTGGACAATATTTTAGTGATCTTAATGGATCTGGAAGCGGTTTACCAGATTATTAAGTTGTTAGTTTATGTCGTGTTAAGTTTTGTTATTTATAATTTTAGTATTACTTATGTATTTTAAATTATTGTTGGCTATGTTCTTGTATTTTCTCTTTTATATATTTGATTTGCATTTTTACTTTATGATTTGATTGGATAAACACATAGTTTTAAAATTAATTGGGTAAAAGAAAACATATAATTTTGTTTGGGTATAAAACAAAACAAATGTAAAATTGAAGACACATTTTGTAAATAAAAAAATTCACCTTCAAACAAATGAAGAAATAAATAGTTTCTTCATTTTGAAGGTGAAATTAAAATACCAGATAATGATTTCTTCATTTTTATCTTCAAAATGAAGGAAAAATGAAATTTGAAAAACAGGAAATTTTTCTAAAGTTTCTTTAGGCAACATCGGAACAATAAAAGGATATTTTATTTTAATGTTTTTTCTCAGTTTGTAATGGCTGTTTTTCGTTTTAAGATGTAGCTTCAGATCTTTTGGAGCTTAAAGACGAAAACTCTACTATACTCTCATACTCTTCAACGAAGACTCAATATATTTAAAGATGGTGATTCAATATATTGCACAGAACAAAATGCAAGACTCCCTAAGCAAAATCTCAAAAGATTACTTGAGAAAAACAGGCTTTTTGTGTTCAAAGTTATGCGGTTAGGGATTCAGATTATGATCAGACGGAATCAACGTCATTGGCTTTCCTCTGTTCCATCACATCGACGTTTACATCCTTCTCGTCTCCCTGGATTTTTCACACACAAGCACAACATTTTTAGCACACAAGTGAGGATCACCGTCACCAAACTGAATATTTAGTTTACCAACAAGTTTTCGATTATGCTTACCTGAAAATGGGCATCTCTGAAAGGTGGGGGTGGAGGAAGAGATTTCAGAGGAGAGCCTTTGGTGGCTGCTTGAGGATTTTCTTCATTACATTCTGCAACTTCATCAAATGCCCGACCAGCCATGCTCGTAGACGACATTACCTGCAGCGCCGTAATTCTGAGAAACACATCTTTATTGTGAAAGATTAAGCTTTAAGAATCAACTCGATCCCCAACGTCGTTCTCCCCACAGATAAAAGTGAACACCATTCTGCAGATGGAGAAGAAAATTATGAAACAAAAAAGATGCAGTACCTTGTTACTAGATGAGGTGCCAGAAGAAAACCTTCTTCTTTTCCAATTATCTTCCTTTGATGAGGACTTGTTAATTGCGTCTTCATCGTTCCGCCCTCCACTTTCTTCTTCGGAAAATGCTTTTGAAGAAACCATATTCCAACGAGAAGGTCTCTTCACATTCTCCACCTTCTCTTCTTCACCTCTTCCTATCAAGGCTGGAACAGATGGAGGAAGTTCATAGCGTGCGTTGAACTGATTTCCAAGAGTTAGTTTAAAAACAGAGATATAAAGGTTTTGATTAGTTTACCATCTTCAACAGGTTCTTTAGTAGTAAATTGATCCATATAATGCCTTTTCCTGGACAGTGAAGAAGTATTCTGCAACTCATTCTGTGAATCAGAAGTAGTTCTCAGAATTTGAGCGTTATTCTCTTCATCGCTCACAATATCGACGTCTGCATCCCTGTCATTGCCTTCATTTCCAAGAAGATATGTACTAAGTTGGTTTCCCAACTTCTGAAGACGGGCTTGTGACCTACAGATTTGACAAAGCATCGGTTATTGAATGAAATCTTTGCATGTTTAAAAAGGAAGCAATTAGAAAAAGGGAAAGTGCCCTGCCTCTTTAGATCATCTTGTGCCCGCAAGAAACGGTTATATTCTTTCACAAATTTCTTCGTGCTTGAAGTAATCCTGACATACAAAAGGATTGAACAACAGTCGTCACCAGAAGATCAAGTCCAGAATTTGCCAAATCACATTACTAGAAATATATTTGCATCCGAATTAGTTTCAAGCAAACATCAAGGAGGAATGAGTCATTACCTCTTACATTCCTCTTTCTCTCTATCCAACTGGGTCTTAAGTTCCTGGATCCTAGAAGTAAGAATGTCTGCTTCCTGTGCTTTCCTTTTAAAGGAAGCCTTTGGACCAAAAAGATGTGCCAATCATATGTGTCAAGTTAACTCATAAGTAAAATGCAATCAAATTAATTGTGGAATGCAGAAGTTTACCTCCAATCGTAGTTTGTCATCAGTAAGCCTCTTAACATCCAGCTCTACATCTTTTAACTGAATATAGTCCCAGAGGAAAGGTTAGATTAATGACAAATACTCTATAAACATAGATAAACTGGACTTGGGTCCTTGGGGCATCTTTACAATTTTATATTCACATAACTTTAGATTAAGATAAAAAGAGAACCATGTCATCAACTAACACCGAAGCAAGAAAATCAAACCTGCTCTTCCAGAACATTGTTGTAACCCAGAAACTTATTTCTTTCATCTTTTTCCCTGACTGCAATCCTATTCCCATCTTTCAAACCACCAGCATAATCACTTCGTTCATCATATCTGCGGTTCTCCCTGTAGTCTTCATCTCTGTGATAATAAGAGATATAATGCCGCACTTTTAAAGCATGTAGAAACCATCAAAGAACCACTGAGATTTCACATGGCATGAGCAGAAGTAGAGCTGAGGGGAGAAGAAGGCCTACCTTCGCTTTTCAAATGGTCTGTGATTTTCATGTCCTGCAAATTATAATTCCATCGGCAATAATCAGAAGAAAGAAATACAGAACGAGAAGTTGACAGAGAGTTTTGATTGTGCCTAACAGACAATCAACAGATCAACAGTGCTCCAAAAACCCAAAGCTACATCTTACCACTAAATCTTTGTAACCTTCTTCCACTTCTGTCCAAAGAAGGTCTCCGCTCTGGAGAAAACTGTCTACCAAGTTTATCTCTTAAGTCACTATCCAGATTGTGACGTCTGCCTGCAGTTAACAAAACAGACTTTGCTTTACAGCATAACTTGTATTACAGATGTGAACTCCATTTCAAACAATCAGAATCATGCCAGTGAACAACACTTGGATAAAATCACAGAAGACTACAAGTAACATAAAGAAAAAGCTATGGTGCTTACTTGCCAGTTCAAAGAGACCACAAAATAATGTCCTCTTCTTACCAGCAGTTGGAGAAAAGCCACAATTGGGCACTAAATAAGTGGAAGTCACTGTATCTCATCGATGAATAATAGGTTGACAATGCTTCAGCATCATGCTGGACGAGAGAAAATAACAACCAATCTTGAAGATCCATTTAATTACACAATCACAATCCACCAAAATATGATATTCAATTCCTTCTGACAATAACACCCCCATGAACTGCATATTTCTTGATACCAGAAACTGCTTGTGAGACGATCGAATATATAACAATCATGGGAATATCATGCTCTGTACACCTCAGAATCA
This sequence comes from Eutrema heterophyllum, assembly GCA_002933915.1. Lineage (NCBI taxonomy): Eukaryota > Viridiplantae > Streptophyta > Magnoliopsida > Brassicales > Brassicaceae > Eutrema > Eutrema heterophyllum. Next base: position 902,508 of record PKMM01021804.1, read on the forward strand.
AAGAATTCCAGAGCTATCCATCTCAGAATCTAATAATGTGAATCAAAGAACAAAGAATCCCATATCCCAGAACTTGGAATGCAAGAACATATCTGGCAGCATGAAAATGGCAGAAGCCATAACAAATAGGCATTGATAAGTCTTAATAACAGGCATTGATTGGCCACCAAATCTTGGAGACTGAGAATCATGGTTGCGGACGAATAAATACCTCGCAAAACCCGTGATTGGTTCTCTTCAAAAAAAGAATGCGCTTTCAAGAGCAATAAGAAAAACCAATATAAATTTCAGCAGGAAAGACCAGCAGATTCCACTTCCGGTAAAAACAATACTAAAGAGTAAAGCCTTTCAGTAGCTATCTTTCTGCAAATGGAACAGCCATATTCCCGAATGATTCCGCAGGACAAAAACTAGTCAGTAAAACAAATTGGTAAATTTATATGATGATGACCAAAGTCCAAAGAAAAGTTCTAATACTGATACCATGTGTTAATCAAATAGAGGGTGAAGCGTTTTTACACAATCTCATAAAATATGGATTAATAGAATGTTGCCAGGAAAATACTTCACAGAATGATTCAAAGAGACCTAATCATATGGATCCTTCCACCATTAACAAACTTAAAACACGAAAATGAAATCAATAGCCTATGGAAAATGCAGAAACGAAAATTCCTTAACCTGTGAATGAAGATTCCCCAGGACGACGGAGCTCAGCAGTTCCATGAGCAAACGTGCAATTCGGCCTCGAACAGTTACCACTCTTCTTATACAGAACGCAAAGCTTCGTCTTGTACATACTCGACCCAGACATGACTAAACCAATAATAACGAAGAGCTCTCTTTCTTCCAAATACTCTTTCAGATCAAAAACTCAAAAGTCAAAGCAACCTCCATAAAAGCATATATTAACCATCACCGTCTCGTTCCTACACCAGAACCAGAAGCAAACGCTTCAGAAGCAAACTCTCACTGGAATTAGATTTTCTAGAAATTTCTACAGATCCTTCTATGGGAGCAACAACATAACAATATCGAGCTATGAAGAATTTGAACCGAAGACGAGGAGCCTGAGAAAAATCGAAAAACCAACCATAAGCGATCTCTGAAACACCTTCTTGGAAAACCAAACGGTAGCCGGAGATATAAGTCAGACGGAAGTGATATCTCCGGGAAATGAAAATTTTCTACACAATAAGCGAAAGGCTTGAAAAATTAGGGATTGATCGAACAATTAAGTATTTATATAATTTTCTTCTTAAATAAAAATAGAGCTCGAGTTTACTATTTTGCCCTTCTGCTTAATGCCTTAAAACGAAATATATCTCTAACAGTTTTTTGATGGCGTGTAAGGTAATAAGATAGTAAGAAAAAAAAACAAAGATAATTAAGAAACAAATCAACAATGGATAAAAATACAGAATTAATTTCACTAAAGTTTTGATATTTTAAATCATCAGAGATTTTACTCATAAATCAAAAATAGATTTTAGTATTTTTGCCAACACTCATATCATGTAAGTACTTTAAATTTGCCATCCTCTCTCTCCATACAACATATGAAGAGAAAAAAAATCATGTACCCTTTAATTTTAGAAATAATAATTTACCATCTCGAATAATAAGATTTGGAAAGTAAGGAAAATGCTTAGCATTTATTTTAGAGAATTAGTAGCTCTAGTTTAAAAAGGACTTGTGAAAGTAGTTTTTACAAGTTTTTATTTCTTTCTAAATTTATTATTTCTAAAATTTTATTACTTCTCAAATCTTATTGTTTCTAGATGGTAAATGGAAGAGGGAAAACAGACTGAGATTTTCTTTCTTATTTCAAAGTGAAAAATAATGAAATCAAAGAATAGTCAGGAATAAAATTTGATCCTAAAAATAATTGGGAAAAACTTCTCTTAATCTCCCTTTTAATCCATTAATCTGAGGTGTTTTATTTTAATCTTGGAAATAATAATTTACTATCTAAAATAATAAGATTTGGAATATAAGGAAAATGCTTGATTTTTTTTTTCCGAGAATTGGAATAATAGCTCTAGTTTAAATAGGGGTTGTGAAAGTTTTTACAAGTTTGCAATTCTTTTAAAATAAAGTCATGTTACCGTTAATTAAAAAAATTTGTTTCATTTTATTCCATATTTTCTTTTGGCATTGTTCCTTCCTTCAACGATCTTAATCAAAAACTTGTATACCTATTTTTTTTTAAGGTAAACTGGTCTACCTTTTATTGCCTCTCCAAGAGATATGCTTTAATGGAGATCATTTCACTAAAACATCTCTCCGGAGACATTTTGCAAAGAACGAAGTGCAAAGTTTGATGTGTCTTAGGCAAGTTTGCTATCGATACAAAATTAGAAACGAGGAAAATAGAGAAACAGGAGCAGTAACATTAAGTCAGTCGAATATCATCATATTTTGTGATGCTTCATTCATTAATACATAAAAGAATTGTTACAAGGCTAAGAATTTTACAATGTTTAAAGATATGAAAACAAATACACATAACAAAAACTATACTCAAATTACGTCGAATGATGTCCCTACTCCAAACTTAAGTTTTCTTCTCAGGCTCAAGGAGTACAGAACTAATCCGTGAAAGACCTACAGAACAAAGTGAAGAATAGATGAAAATTTAATTAATCAGATAGCAGGATTGTGTTATGAATATCTCGCTAGATGTTATGCCTAGATACATATTTGAGGTTTAACAAGGTGCACTAAACAGGTTTGATTAATATTGGCCATTATCATATTTCAAATCGAATACCTTCTTTCAAATAATCTCTCCAAAACAAACATATCTAAAACAAGCCATCACACCTTTCACCCACAAATCTCATCAGATTGAATTAAAGAGCCAATATTGCAGATAAAAGCACAAGTTTATATATACATGTGTGAGGCATTTCCAGGATCAAATGACATAGAAAAAAAGCCAAATGATCAGGATATACCACAAACTAATCAATCTTGCGTCAATGCCATTATACCTGAAGGAACAGTTTTATCCCCAGAATTGGTAATGGACGCCTTCATCAACCATATTCGATAATAAACTCAAAAATTTAAATTTAGGGAAATTTCATATGCTCAGTGGAAGGAGAAGTCGTTTAATTAAGAGAGCTCACGGCAAAACAATATTGTATTGTTTTGTCCACTGCCCTTCACGCACCTTCGTGCAATTTTATCATCATCGCATCAAAATCCTCAAAACAAACAATCACAAAACAAACCAATCAAGCAGACCAAAAAAAGCCTCAGTGTGTGTAACAATTCAGATCATTGATTAAAAAACCTCACTGAAATCCGCTAAGATAATTGTTTTATCCTCATAGGCCAAATCAAAACAAAACATAACAAATCGATGATTGTGGTGGGGGAAAAGGGATACTCAGACAGCCAAGGGATGTATCTTCAAATTCTGGGAGAAGAAGCCCAGATCTGAAACTCTAGTCCACGAAATATTCGAATCATCAACATATCCTTTACGCCCACCCAAAAAATGAAAACGAATTCAATAGTTTCTGAACAATAAGAAAACCTAAATATTCAATGTAAAAACCCAAGTAGAAGGAAAAGATTAAGAAGCAGTTCTGATGTTTTCAATTGAGTAAAGAAGACGAACCATATATATACAGACGCTGATATGGATTGCCTTTGGAAATTAGGGTTTTCCTATCGCGTAGCGGCTGCAATATCTCTATCTTTCGTTTAGGGTTTTTGTTTCGAAGACGAGCCCAATATTTAGAATCTGACCCTTTATTATTAGGCCCAATGAAAGCCCAAAGAGTTATTATTTAAACTTAGTAGAGCAAACCGTAAAATGGAAAAGAAGAGTGAAAGGATTAGGAACATGAAAAAGCTGCTCTATAGCTAGACAAGTTTGGGCCCTTTCGAAAGTTCCTTGTCCTAAAGATGGTTTATGCAAACCTTCACTATCTTGATCTCCATGGGGGACAAAGGTGGCAATTCCAAAAGAAGCTCGTAGACTATTCCCTTAGATTCTCTGGTATTTATGGAAGAACATGAATAATTTGTTTTTCAAAGGAAAATTATTTTTGGAAAGTGAGTTTGGTGGAGAAAATAAAAAGAGAAGCTGATCTTTGGTTTTTGGCTTAATAAATTGAAATAGAATTTGAAGTCTTGAGAAAAACAGAGAATATCAAAACCAAGATAAAATGGAAACGGTCTCCATCTCCATGGTTAAAATGCAAGATTGGAGTATCTTGGTCCAAAGAAAAGATGGTTTGTGGTGGATCTTGGATATTAAGAGACATGGAAGGGGATGTGAAGGTACATAGTCGGAGAGCTTTTCTCAAATGCAAAATCTTATGAGGAAGCCAAACTGAAGGTGTTTTTGTGGGCTATATACAGAAAGTATGATTAGTCACAAAGTAAATCACATAATTTTTGGAATGGAAGCGGTGAAGTTGGTTGGAGCTGTGCAAATGCCTCAGGTTTGGCCCTCTTCTTATATTAAGCATCTGAAATTCTATTTCATTTAGCTGAGATTAAAGATTGGAGAATGGAAGAGATCTTCAAATAGAGGGACCTCTCTCATTGTTCAAAGTATGACGAATGACTTCCGTTTACAGTCTTATGTGGCAATTGGTTATCCTTTATGGTTATGTGATCTGTGAAAGTGAGAGATGCTCTCCCTCTTTTTGTAGTGCTTGATGCGTGGCTAATATTTGAGTATGTTAGGCTCCGTATTTTTTTTTTTAGTGCAACTTCACAAGTTTATTTGATCTTTCTCTTTATTCATTTCTAAATTTTTTATATATCTATTATTTTGGCTTTTCCTCTTCATTTAGTTAGTTTGTACTTGGTTTCAAGTTTCAAATTATGTTTTTATATCTGTTGGTCGTGTTACTTGCTATATCTAACCTTTTGACTTTAGAAGATTATTAGTTTTTTTTTCTTTTTCTTTTACAAAACAAACAGTTCATTAACTTAATTTTCAAATAAAGCAAAATTTTTAAAAAAACATCTAATATAAATATATATCTAATAAATAATTTGTTAACGTTTATGCCCACCTAAACCGATTAATCTGTCTAGGCGTTAGTCCTCTACCAAATACCTTGCTACCGCCTCGAAATGATTTGAACATTGATATTTGTTATACACTGTCTAAATAGTGTAGTAAAAGATTTTCAGTGCAACGTGCCTCTGACTCTTTTAAACGAATAACACGTAGTAGTGAATTGCATGTATCGTTCATCTAAATTGGAATTGTGATGAAAGTCATCTAATTTTAACGTCTCTCTCATCGTTTTTGTTTTCATCCATCACATAGATATATCTATATTTATTTCACTTATATTTTCATTTCTTTTTTTACACTTTTTAAATCTGATTATGTAGATGATTTGATCGTCGGAAAAAAATGTAGATGATTTGATATGTAACGTAAATGGGCTCGAATTATATTGCCCCAACAAACGGAACCAAACAAAAGAAACCGAAACAGTGACTATTTAAATTAGTATAGAGCTTATTTGATACTTCTCATCGGCGTCATCACCTAGAGAATTCAGACAAAGCACCGAAAAAGGAAAAAAAAATATAGAATAAGGATAAACATGAAATCACTAAAGAAATAGTTAATTTTGTTGAGGATCTCGACGCTTACCTAAGTTATCCATGGAGTACAGTCTCCTTTTAGTTGACCATCAAGAGTATCCGCACAAAAGTCAAAAAATTGTTCGATCAACCTTCTTTACCTATCCAAGATTGTCTATTTATATATCTTCAAATTCAATTGGAGGTACGGATACATCATAATACTGAAAATTATTGTAAATTTTATAATGATTCGCATTTTAATTGAACCATAACATATAATTATTGGATGCATGAACACAAATCAAAACAACATCAAAATCAACTTAACAACAACTTTTCCCCGAGAGTCGGAAACACAACAACATTGTCAGATGATCAAGCACATAACAACAACATTTAATAAAATGTGATTAATGATCAAAACTTCATGTTCAATTTTTGTACGGTCAGATTTTTTTTTTTTGCCTCTAGCCTTTTAAATTTCAGAACCGATTCTAGTTTTCACCTAAAATTCATGTTTCACTTGCAAGTGTTTGGCCACTCCATCTGCCCTAGCAAAACCCAATTTCTTCCATTCAAAACTTTTACCTTCACCAACACATGATTCCATTTCTTTGAGCATTGTGCCAAGAAATATTTTGAAGATTGCTGCTCTAAGATCCACTGATCTGCTAACTGCTTGGGAACTTTGTCCTCATCGCTGCGTAGACAGTGATACATCAAATTGAGGTCGCGGCTGTCGACGTAGTAATTGTGTTTATTTATACCTACGTGCTTGGGCTTGGCTACTACAACATGAAGAACAAAGGAGCCCTCCACATGGGCTGATTCGAGGGCCGTGGCAATCCTCGTCTTCAAATCAGAAACGGGGCAACTGTCAGTCAGATTCCCGTTCTGAGTCAAAAAAGACATGAGTAAGTGTAAGATCCCGGACTAGTGCACACATAATCTCCTCTTCATGAGAAAAGGACACTTCACATAGAAGTCACCAGTAGGTTGTGGAGATCAATCATTATTTTCATATACTTCTAATATCATGCACGGGTTCTTTTAAAAAGAAACAGAGCGGCATAAAATCCTGAGAACCAAGAAAAGAAGAAAGCTATATCAAAGAAACTACCAGTTTGTCATATTCCCTAGTTGTTCTGGCCCTTGATCTCTACCAGCTGCAAATAGAACCTGCATGTTTCCAAGATATAAGACACTCAAAGAGGCGTTTGTAAATTTAAACAAAGAACACAACGGTTATATAGGAGAATGAGACACACAACACACCTCGAAACATCTTTTCAACTGATCCAGTTGTCCTCTAACTATACCCTGGAAGATTTAAGTTTTTAACAAAATCAGTAGCATGCGTCTGTACCTTTTTGCATTGGGACAGTGAGTTGTATGTGCAACTACGTCTTCTTGGTGGTACATAAAAACAGAGATTACTTCGAAAGAAGAAAGGAAGAAATTTGCTTAGAGCACTCACCTTGTACATGCATTCATTGATAAGATAATGCTCAAGTTCACAATCACTGGTGACATCTAACTCAACCTTTAGTGTATCATAAGGCAATACCTATCATTAACAAGCACAGTGAGATACATGTGGAAATGATAGGGTAACACAAGAGAGCAGGCTAAGTTAATTATTGTTAAGTCATACCTTGTTTGACTTCGCAAGGGTAAGCATAGTGAGCTGCTTTAGCTTCAGGATTTGTTCAGGATTCAACTGAATACCGCTAGCATTGGCTAGAGTTTCGTTCATAAAAATTATTACCACATTCATAAGGTAAAATGAATGGAAATATTCAAAGGTTCTAGTCGTACATTTGTAGTCACCCCAGGTGCCATAGGCAAACAACCGTAGCACATCCAAGTAGACCGAATTTTGGGTTCCTTCAAGCTGCAATGCATTGTGAACAGACCAATAAAATGAAAGATTAGGAAAAACCTACTGACAAGTAACTCGAAGAATAGAGAAACTCAGAAGAGATCGTCGATTTAGGTCCCAAAATCAAAGCATAATGGATCTGAAATCAGACTTGGGCAACATTGGGTAGAGCCAAAATCTCGGAGAAGGCAAAAATTGAAGGATGCGATGTAGCTTCGGTTATGATATCCCCCAGGGCGTTGCCGTAGCATGTAGAGGCTCGGACCACGAGCGGATCGATTATCTCCATCTGCTTCAGCTCAAAATCCAGCTCAAAATCCATGCCACCACAAAATCCGATTTTCAACAGAGTCCCAAGGAAATCGACGATCTACGCGAGGGTTTAGGGGTTTACGCCAAACTTATGACCTATGATAGGTCAGACCTATCTCATGCGCTATAAAATTTGTGGGTTCGGTTAATGTGGACCAATTCATGAAACCAAACTTAACCATATAGCCTATTAATCATCGTGCAAGTTTAATGATTAAACTAGATTCTAACCCGCGTGTCCACACGGGAATTGTTAATTTTTTAAATTTAGATGAATTTTTATAATATAATTTGTGTTTGTTTATGTGTTTAGATATAATATGTTTGTGTAGATTTAATTTTTGTAATACGAGACACATATTTGTTTTGTGTTTTGATATAATTTGTTTTTGTAAATTTTATTTTTGTAATATGAGAAACAAATTTATATTGTGTTTATATATAATTTTTTTTGTAGATTTAATTTTATAAATTTAGACACATATTTATTTTGTGGTTAGACATAATTTGTTTTTGTAGATTTAGTTTTCGTAAAATGTTTAATTATTGTAATATGTTTTTAGGGTAATTTTGGAGATTAGATCACAAGTCAATTTATATAATATTTTGTAATATGGTAGGTTTTAAAATTCTCATATAATTTATTATTTGAGTTTACTAAAATTAAATTGTATATGTTTATAGTACAGTAAGCTAATTATACTTTTTATATGTATATATATTTATTTTTTGAGTTTGTTCTAAATTTGTTTTCTGAATTTTGAAAAGATGGTTAAAAAGATTCATATTTGATTTATACATGTTAGTGTTTCTAAAGCACGGATTTGGGCCTCATTTTGGGTATTTAAAGTTGGGTTTGGCCCTAGAAATTTTGTTTTAATTTGACCAAGCCCGTAAACATTTTTTGTTTTAGACAAGCACAGGTTAAAATTGTTTGCATGCGTTTAATAAAAAACCTGACTGAAAAAGACAACAAATATCTCTTTGAATTTTTGTTGTCTCATGCCGACAGATTTGTCGACTTCATCTGGAAAAAAAAGAGACGGGATCTTCCATGCTGATCTAAATCTCAGTTTTTAAATCTTCATAGATCAATCTCGAGAGGTTATTGTGTAGAACCTGAATCGATGTCTCTCACCGCATACGGAAATGGATCTTACAGGTTAGGGTTCTTCTCTGTTTCTTAATCCAAGATCTCTTTTTTTAATGTCTAATCGATTATTGCTTGTTGGTTATAGTCGGAAAATCTGGAAATCTGGATCTGTAACCAAGGCTACGAACACCAGACTATTCTTTTGCTTGGGATGTTGCTGCGTGTGCCTCTACATCTCGAAAGCTGTTTCAAGGTAAAATCTCTTGCAATTATATAATGAAAAAGACAACAAATTTCGCTCTGAATTTTTGTTGTCTCACGCCGACAGATTTGTCGACTCCATCTAAAAAAAAAGAGACGGGATCTTCCATGCCGATCTGAACTTCAGTTTTTAAATCTTCATAGATCAACATCGATAGGTTATTGTGTAGAACCTCAATCGATGTCTATCACAGCAAACGAAAATGGATCTTACAGGTTAGGGTTCTTCTCTAATTCTTAATCCCATATTAAGTTTTTTTTTTGAATGTCTAATCTAATGTTGGTGTTGGTTATTGTCGGGAAAAATGGAAATCTGGATCTGTAACCAAGGCTACGAACACCAGACTATTATTTTGCTTGGGATGTTGCTGCGTGTGCCTCTAGATCTCGATAGCTGTTGCAAGGTAAAATCTTATTCACTTTTATAACATTTAGATATATGCAATTGAATTAACCCGTTGAAAACAAACCAAGACCATATATATAACATAATTGTATTAGATGTTTCTAACGTTGAACAAAATAAATAAACAAACCAAAACACTTAAATTTAAAATGTATCCTTTCATAACAGAATCCAAAGCACTTATTCAATTGAAACAAAGCCCTCATCCGTAATCCTCTCAATGAATGTTTGTTTAAAAAAGTTTTTCTGCAATGAAGACCAGAATAAGTATTTTTTGGTTAAAATAGTGAATTGTCAAGAGTTTTACCATGTAACTCTTGATTTCTTCAAAAGCTTCATCTGAATTAAAGGTTTTGAAAAACCTGCTTGAAAACCACATTCATCGTTTTCTTCTCAGGCTTCCCCTCTTTGTCTACAATTAGTATTTTTAATCTATTTTTAGATGTGACCCTGGATATAGCCATATAGAGCTGTCCGTGTGAAAAAACCGGCCTTGGTAAAAAAATCCCAACTTTAGACAGTGATTGTCCTTGACTCTTGTTGATTGTTATCGCAAAAGCAACAGAAAGTGGCAACTGTCTTCTTCGCATTTTGAAAGGTAGTCTTGTATCAGACGGTGTAATCAACAACTTGGGAATGAGCACTTTAACTCCAACCTTATCTCCGGTAATAACTGTAGCTTCCACCATGAAATCCGTCATCTGTGTAATTTGAAGCCTAGTACCATTCATTAACCCTCCTTTAGGATCAATACTTCTTAACAATATCACAGGACAACCAATCTTCAATCGTAAACTGTGGTTGGGTAATCCAGAGGCCTTAATAGCATTCAAAAAATCAGGACTTAGAACTTCATCATTAACTGCGCTTTTATCAGAAGGATCTACAGAATCAGAACTGAGATATATCCTTTCCTCACCTGATGACAGAAAATTCAGTATACTCTTTGTTAAACAACCTAATGAAATGAAAAACAGTACAAGATAATGAAGCAAAGCTGATTTCCAACCTTTGAGTTTATCCAGCATATGTTCATTTATGGTATTAACATCTTCATTCGTAGGACATAAAAGAAAACTTTGGTTCTTTATCCTCTTGTAAAGAAGCTGTATCTCCATACACATATTTGCTAATTGCTTCGATTGGATCAATGGCGTCAGTAATCAGAAACTCTTCTGGAATATCTATTAGAAACTCTTCTGGAATATCTATTAGAGCATCACCATCATTAGGTTTTGCAATTTTCCCATCTCCAACGTCTAATATCCATTCCGAGAAATCTTTAAGATCCTTTGCCTTTTGGACAGTCAAATTGTTTGAAGTAGTCGCATGTTTTTAGTGAGTTTCAACACTTTGCAATGATCCCACAGATATGATGAATTTAGTGCAGCCATAACAATGTCAGCCCTCGAACCTCCATTTACTACAGGAAGAACCTGTCTGAAATCACCTCCAAACACAACAACTTTTCCAGCAAAAGGCTTTTTTCCGGATTCCCAATAATATCATTTAGACTTCTATCTAAAGACTCAAAACAGAACTTCTTCATCATGGGTGCCTCATCTCATATGATAAGATTTGCTGCCTTCACTAACTCAGAACGATATGTTCCATGTTTCATATTGCAAAAAGAATTCTCATCTGGATTTATAGGGATCCCAAACCTGGAATGAGCTGTCATGCCACCTTGTAACAACAGAGAAGCAATACCGCTAGAGGCAACATTAAGCACAATATCTCCTCGGCATCTTACTGCAGCAGATAGTATTGTCCAGAGAAATGTTTTTCCAGTTCTACCAAATCTATAAACAAAAAACACTCCACCTCTGTTTTCTAACACAACTCCCATGATCTCATCATAAATCTTCTTTTGTTCTTCAGTCAGCTTGAAAATATCTCTATCATGGTTTGCTCCCAATTCTTTTCGGTCATAGCTTGTCTCATCAATTATCAAGAAATTTTCGTCGTCATTACCCTCTCCACTTGGCTGCGGCATACTTGTAGCTATTCATGATTAGCTCGTTTTGCAACACTATGACCATGACACGTGCGAATGTGATCCATAGTGGTTTAGATTGGATCACCGCATGTCGTAGGATTCCGGATCTAAGGTTTTCAAGGTCATCTGATGGGTTTGTAACCACATAGATTGACCCGTATTTGCCCCCAACGGCAGATTTTCCTAACCCTACCGCGCAATCGGCTAGGGCACGACGGTTAGGCGACCAGTTAGGGTTTCTACGCCAGCAAGAATCGATTGGATTTAGTACTAGTTTGGGGATGGTGTAACCATTACTATAAGCAGCCTCTACAAGCGGAGAAGCGAAAGCTGCAAAGAGAATTGAAACTGTTAAGGAAAAAGAAACCATTTGCTTGAAGATATGAGGCTTGAGTTGAACTATGGGTGTGCAAGTATATATATATATATATATATATATATACGACTATGAGCTAGAGAATATACATATCAGTATCTATAGACTTATATATTATAAATTTGCATTTAAGTATGTATCTGATTTTATGTTTGTGTGTGAAAGATGAGAAGGTGGCACACACGGATGGCGCTGACTAAAACTTAAAACACCGTCTGAATTTAAATTGTTATAGTATTACTTCTTTGATCAATGCTCTTAGCTATAGCTAGATACATGGTTGCACGATCTTGAGATGACGATGCATGGGTTAGTCGTTTGACTTTGAAATTTATATTGTTTTCTACAAGTAGTAGTCTAACAAGTTTTGGATCTATATAATCAGTTTATTATTTATAAGAATACCTTAAATTTAAAATTGGTGATCATTAGTCTTTTTTTTATAAACATAATCAGTCTATGGATTAGTGAGTTTGGTACACAATGACACTGCATTTTGACATGCATGGTACCGGCCGAGACATACAACATGGGGCCAATAATCTGATTTAATTTGTCGGTAAATACTTCAACTTGTTCCCTTCAATATAATGCGCTTCCATTTGAAATACGACAGGAAATGAATAATAATATCACTATCTATAGAATACTATTTGAGACAGCAACAAATGGCATTATCAACACTTTTCTTATGGGATGTAAAGTCAACTTCTGTCAAAATCCGTACATTTCCTATATCATTTCACTTTCTTAGATATCGGTTTAAAATTACAGTGTAAATGACTAAATGGGAATAGGATAGTTTCTGATTTTTAAGGAAACTATTACGATTAATTATATATTACAAATTTTGAAATATCACTCAAAAACAAAAAAAAAAAAAAATACACTTTATATTAAGGGACAATTTGGGGGATAACCAATTCTCGATAATTGGTTAAGAAAATAGCCAAAAAAAAAAAAAATTAAACAAGTAACATTTTGTGTTGATTTCTGACCGTTATGCCCTTGTGACTAAGCATATGTTGTTGTCGTGGGAGAGAGAGAGTTGCGTAAAAACATTTTAGGGGTTTAGGCTATATACTATTGATTGTGTTCTTTTGACAACACTTATATTTATCTCAATTTTTTTTGTTTTTTGCGCTACTCGCATACTGTTAATTGGTTCAAGCTTATACTAGTACCAAAAAAACACTGATTTTTTTTCACGTCTAATATGATTTAAATTTTGAAAAACAAACATAATTTTTTTTTGCATAAATGTAGAAAGTCTATTTTTATCAATAATATAGCAAGTCTATTTTTTTTTTATCAAAGACATAACAAATCTAGCAATTAAGAATTATAGAGCTTTCATACAAAATCAAAAAGATAGTGCATAAACTTTTGTGCATTTTGTTTATTCATATATTATCATTTACATCGTGCCAATACATTTGTCTCCAACTAAGAAATATAGACTTTCCATACCAAAAGAAAAGAAGCTCACTTGACAAGAGCATCGGAGTGAAGGGTTCAAATGAAATATAGACATTTCACACCAAAAGAAAAGAGTCTATTTTTTTCATACGTCAAGAACGACACATGTAACGTAGCTAGCCTATTTTTTTCAATAACATATCTAGTTTATTTTTTTAAATCAAAGGCATAACAAATCCGTCAACTAAAAAATACAGACCTTTCATACAAAGTGAAAAAAAAATAGTATAGAAGCTTTTGTGCACTCTGCTCATNAATTCTTTTATTCCTTGTATTTGCATTATTATCTGAATTAATAATGAATTAAGTTGACATGACTACACCTTGTTATTTAGGGTTTAATTATATTAACATACTAACATGAGAGGAATAAACTAATTAATTGATATTATTAAAACATATAATTTTCCAAAGCCTAGTACACTTTTCTTTTGTGCTTTTTTAAATGTTGGCGTAATCTATTATTTTTCTAAAACTAGTGATACTGCACTATAAATTTCAAACCTTTTGAAGTTAAAAAAAAAAAACAAATATATCCCTATATTTAAGGGACAATTTGCGGGATAACCAATTCTCGATAATTGGTTAAGAAAATAGCCAAAAAAAAAAAAAATTAAACAAGTAACATTTTGTGTTGATTTCTGACCGTTATGCCCTTGTGACTAAGCATATGTTGCTGTCATGGGAGAGAGAGAATTGCGTAAAAACATTTTAGGGGTTTAGGCTATATACTATTGATTGTGTTCTTTTGACAACACTTATATTTATCTCAATTCTTTTGTTTTTTGCGCTACTCGCATACTGTTGGTTTAAGCTTATATTAGTACCAAAAAAACACTGATTTTTTTTCACGTCTAATATGATTTAAATTTTGAAAAACAAACATAATTTTTTTTTGCATAAATGTAGAAAGTCTATTTTTATCAATAATATAGCAAGTCTATTTTTTTTTTATCAAAGACATAACAAATGTAGCAACTAAGAATTATAGAGCTTTCATACAAAATCAAAAAGATAGTACATAAACCTTTGTGCATTTTGCTTATTCATATATTATCATTTACATCGTGCCAATACATTTGTCTCCAACTAAGAAATATAGACTTTCCATACCAAAAGAAAAGAAGCTCACTTGACAAGAGCATCGGAGTGAAGGGTTCAAATGAAATATAGACATTTCACACCAAAAGAAAAGAGTCTATTTTTTTCATACGTCAAGAACGACACATGTAACGTAGCTAGCCTATTTTTTTCAATAACATATCTAGTTTATTTTTTTAAATCAAAGGCATAACAAATCCGTCAACTAAAAAATACAGACCTTTCATACAAAGTGAAAAAAAATAGTATAGAAGCTTTTGTGCACTCTGCTCATCCATATATTAAACCATGATTTACAACATGTCAATAAATTTGTCTCCAACTGAGAAACATACACCTTCCATACAATTTTTTTTGCAGACATTCTATATCAAAGGAAATGAAGCTCACGTGACACAAGAGCATCTAAGTGATGCGTTCAAAGAAAATATAGAAATTTCATACCAAAGGAAAAGAGACTCAGATCGTCTCAAGAAAATAGCAAAATAGTCTCAATTAGTCTCAACCAATAACAAATAGCAAAATAGTCTCAATAGCAAAGGAAAAGAGGCTCCACCAAATTGCAAAATTGCAAAATAGACATTCTATACACATATAAATTAGTTTCCAATATTGGAAAAAAAAAATAGACGTTCTACATTAATAAACGTTCTATACAAATAGACGTTTTATACAAATAGACGTTCTATACAAATAGACGCTCTCTTCTCTTTCACAAGGCAACGCAAAAGACAACGAACCCAACATGTTTTTGTGTCAATGTGCCTCCTGGAGGTTTCATCGCCAAGAATCCATAAATCGTTGCGTTACTTGACGGAAAAGCATTGAATCCACTAACTCACAGCTTTTCAATTCGCTCGAGAAAGAGGTCACCGTTAACGGAAAAGCCGAGTCCAGTTGTCCCGGTGATGGAGCAGCTTTCGATTTCTTGGTTAGAGCGATGTACGGGAAGAATCCACTTGATACGAAGCTTGGATCCGATGCACCAAAGCTAATTACTATATGGGTTTTCTTCAGCATATACGTTCTATACATACATGAAATTAACAAATAGAAAATAGCAAAATTACATATATTAAACCATCATTTACAACATGCCAATACATTCCTCTCCGACTACGAAATAAATTTTCTATATATAAATTTACAACAAACAAAGTTCATAACCTCAATAAACAGACAACTGCGTAACATAACACATCTATATAAAAATAGAACTTCTATTTAACCAAAAAAAATCAAATGTTTACGTAACAAAATTCCAATATATAGACATTCCATACAAAGTACAGAAATGGATATATAGACATTCTATATATATATATATATATATATATATATATATAGCAAAATAGTCTCAATTAGTCTCAACCAATAACAAATAGCAAAATAGTCTCAATAACAAAGGAAAAGAGGCTCCACCAAATTGCAAAATTGCAAAAATAGACGTTCTATACACATATAAATTAGTTTCCAATATTGAAAATAAAAAATAGACGTTCTACACTAATAGACGTTCTATACGAATAGACGTTCTACACTAATAGACAACTGCGTAACATAACACATCTATATTTTTATCAAAATAAAAATAAAACTTCTATTTAACCAAAAAAAATCAAATGTTTACGTAACAAAATTCCAAAAATCTAATGATATATAGACATTCTATACAAAGTAAACAAAAAGTACAGAAATTGATATATAGACATTCTATATATATAGATATAATGAATGAAGATGTACATATGAAGAGATGAATTAAAACATAGTCATACTATGCTACATTCGATTTTGCCTCCCCAAGAGATGGAGATTATGCGGCCATTACCTCTATCAACAACCTTGATGGTTTCCTCAACCAACGACGCGTGTACGACTTCCAATCGAAGCTACGAAGCTTCAAAAGATGATACCGTCAGGAAAACCAAAGAAATCAAACTCAATCCCATCTGGGTATCCAAATTCCTAACCTGAGAAAGCGTGAAGATCGAAATACCATCCCAAATTTGTGCCAATTCGATCACAGTTTCCCAAATCCGTTCGCCGTAACTGCTAAATCCAGAAGCACCGACGATTAACGGCCTGCCTGGACAAAGGATCCTCCGATCCGTTTCTCCGACGGGAGTTTCAAGGATAGAGACGCGGTCGCCGAAAATCGCTGCATGATATGGGCGAGACCTTTCGACGGTGAATCTAGGCGGGTTTCTCGGGTAGAGAAACGCGACGGTGAAGATGACAGCGGCTGTGGAGAGAAGAGAGAAGGCGAAGAGGAATTGATAAACGAAGAGCATAGTCCATTCGTGGTTGGTTTGAGATTGATCGGGGAAGAGAAGAATTGATTTTGCTTGGTGATTCGCTTGGCTGGAAAATTGCAGAGCCAATAAGAAGACGAAGATAGAGCGAGAGAACGTGAAAAAGATAACCAAAAGAAGAGATGAAAAAAATATCAAAAAGAAATAAAAATTAGAAAATGATAAAATGGTATTAATATATATAATACAGAGAATATCAGCTTCAAATTTTTTTTTGGTTATCCACTTAATTATAGTTTTTTTTTTGGTTATACACTGCAATTTCCCTATATTTAAACACTTCTAAGGAATCAGACAATTTTTTGAAAGACGACAAGTTGACGGTCTAACTTAAAAATGAACTGTAGTTAACTCGTAAACATAATATGTTTATAGAAACTTTGTTAGGTAGTTGTTGTGCATGGTTTTTACCTTTTTCCTCAGTTGTTTTTCCCGTTGTTTCTATCTCTCTTTGCATAGTTTCATTCATAATCATGCTCTTAGCCTAAATTTCTCATGTCTTGCATCCTTAGGGTCTTGGATTGTATATATAGCAATCTGCAATTGCGCATATCAATTGTCCTAGATACTTTTGGAGGCTTGGTGAGGAGAACATCTGACGAAGGAAACCCAAGGAGGAAGAAATCAAGAGACGAGAGGCATGGGTTGTTGGACCGATGCGGTGTAGCGGACATGAAGGAGCAAAAAGGATCAACCCTCCAAAAACCTCTGCATCGGTTGATGGACCGACGCAGGAAAGAGCGAAGCTTATGGTGCAAGCGAAAATGCTCCATAACCCGGTGTAGACGACTGATGGAACGAGCAAATCTATGAAGAAGAATGCGCTCCCTGGAGACACCCACATCGGTTAAAACGCCGATGCCTACAATGCCGAGGATAAGAAGTCAAGAAGAAAGAATTCGCTTGGGAAATCTGTATGGCGGTTGTCTGACCGTCACACTCAACCGATGCACACGTTTTTCACTTCGGGTTATTTGGGTCCGACCCGATTTGTTTTGGGTCGATCCGGTTCACCCACTTTCTAGTATAAATAAATGTTAGACCTAATTTTATGTCATGATTATTCTTAGTAACATTCTTTTTGCTTCTTTGATATGATTGCTCTTGGATCTGGAGCAAATCTTACCATTTGTCAAACTTTCACTTTCTTTATTAATTTAATCTTCATGTCTTCTTTAATCTCTTTACTTTTTGATTGAATTTCTTTCCATATGTGTAAGTAGTCATTCTATGGGTCTTGGGCTATGTAGATTAGGTTAATTAAGAGTTGACTTATGATGTCTAGGTCTGTATTTTACACATCCAATTGTTTAGAGTGCATCAACACTATGTTTGCTAATAACAACCTAACTCTCTGGGACATTTCATCCATTGAAAGTGTTTGATGAAATGTCTAACTCAACTCTAAAGCATGCATGCACTTCATTTTAAGCCAATGTGAGTTGATGTTTAGGATGATTTGTAGGTTTAATAGACTTATTCTTAAGGACTACTAATCACTAGATTACTATTTGGGAAATTGATTAGTCTAGTGATTAGTGAATAGATTAGTGCATGAGAATGTATTTTATGTGATTTATGCTTTTGAATTGAATTTTGATAGAGTTTATTAGCATCATTTGTCAACTATTATTCATATCAAGCCCTTGACCTAAGCCCAATGCCCATACTTTCTCTTATTGGTCTTCTCTACATTACTTTTGTCTAGTTCTCATTGCTAGATTTTGTCTTCTTATTTGAATGCTTTTATTAGAAGTTTGTCTTAATTTGAATTGAAACTTGTGTAGCTCTTAGGAAATCTTAAACAACCAACTTGCTAGCTTAGGTTAGAAAATAATTTGCATTCTCATTGGCTCTTAACGTTTTTCCTTGTGGTTCGACCCTAGTTTACTCAACAACATACTTTCCATTTGAGGTAGAGCAGATTAGGAAATTAAAATTTGGTTTGCATCGGTAGTTAAGTTATTGGGTAGTTTACATATTTCATTTGGTATTTAAGACATTGTGTTTGGATTCCTCCAGTACAATATATATATTTTCTTATGGATTGTCTATTGCACGCTTGACGGTTTGGGCTCACTAATCTTTTACTAGGATTTAATGTTCTCTCATTTAGGATATTATCATCTCTTACTACAAGAAAAAATGCGCATTTCCGACGGCGTTTCCGACGGGTTTTACACCGTTGGAAATTTCCGATGGAATACCGAGGGATTTCCGAGGTTATTTCGACGGACTAAAATTGATCGGAAATCGGTCGGAATATTCCGACGACTTGATTTCCCTCGGAAAACCGTCGGAATATTCCGATGATATTCCGAGGGACTGCCGACGAATCTATATTCCCTCAGAAACCGGTCAGAATATTCCGACCGATTAACGACTGTCGGAAATCGGTGGGTAATTTCCGACCGATTTCCGACGGATATATTACTTGCTTTGTAAATACTTATTCTCTTACATATACGTTTGCTTTGTTTGTAAACAGATATATATATACATTTCCTGTCTCTGGTATTTTGAAGATTCGATATATGTGTATATATAGTTGCAGAGAACATGTAAACATTTCTCTATAAATAGTACTTCTCCCCTCATTCACAACAAATACGCTCGTGTTTTGTCACGTTTGCGAAATTGTTTTCTTAAAACCTTTTTCAAAACAATGCCTTTGACGCGGGAAACTGCTCGTAAGAGAGTCATTTGTCCATCTACGGTCAAGATTAAGTCCAACCCTTGGATTTGTGAGGAGGTTGAAGAGGGAAGGGCCCGCAAGTGTCAGCGAAGTTCCTCTGGCCCCAAAAAGCCAGACGTGACTTCAACCAGTGGTAGTTGGGGGCTAGGCTTGGCAAGGCAAGGGAACCAGACTCTGCAAGAATACCATGAGGAGTTCGTGCGGACTATGGGACACTTTGGGCTTCACCGATCCGCAGAAGAAGTGGCGATGATCTTTTTCCTAGGACTCCAACCTGACCTTCGACTGCAGCTTACCGAGATGGGACTACATGACCGTGGAGAGCGCATCAACATTGTCCTATGGAATGCTCGCCTCGCAGAGACCGAGCTCAGCCGAGTGGTTATAGACGACTCGTTTGATAGTGAAATGGAAGATGACCCATCGTTTTAGCCTATTTTTCAAATAATGTTCTACTCCTCCTTTTACATTAATAAAAAGAGCTTAATTTGGGTTTTTAACTTGAACTTGTTTTGGCAAATCCCGGTAATATATACTTGGTATTCTAATAAACTTTTTCCCGGCTAAAATCATAATCCGTCGGAAATTTCCGAGGGATTTTCGACGGTTTATGATTTTAGCCGAGGCACTCTGAATCCCCGGCTAAAACTTGCCCGGTATCAGTTTTAGCCGGGAGTTTAGAGATTGCCTCGGCTAAAACCATAAACCGTCGGAAATCCCTCGGAAATTTCCGAGGGATTTCCGACGGTTTATGATTATAGCCGAGGCAAACTGAATCCCTGGCTAAAACTTGCCCGGTATCAGTTTTAGCCGGGAGTTTAGAGATTGTCTCGGCTAAAACCATAAACCGTCGGAAATCCCTCGGAGTTTAGGGTATAGAACCTCAAATTTGACGGATTTTGAAAACGTTTGTTCTTGATTAATGTAGAAGGAACAAATTATAACACATTTCTCTAAAATGTTTTTGAAAATCAAAGATTTTATAGTTTTTAATTAAAACCATCAACGAACACATAAGTGTACTTATATGTTCTATGTGTTTTTATGAAAGTTTGAACTCGTTCATCGATCGATTGTTACAAACTCTGAAATAACTTGTTTAATTTGCTTTTCAAAAGTTTTTCTTATTAGTATGTAACCCTAATGGTTATATATCCTTAAATTGTATGAAATCTATGCAATTTCCGACGGATTTCCGACGGATCCTGAAATTTACCCGGGAATATAAACCGCCAAACGAAATTGATCAAAATTTAAGGCGGTTATTTAGTTCACTTTCCGACCGATTTCCCTCGGAAATCGGCCGTCGGAAACGTTTAATCATATATGTGATCCTTCTCCTTCTCTTTCATTTTCTTCTTCTTCTCTCTTCCTCTGTTCCTCTCTTCCTCTCTTCCTCTCCGCGAAACTTTCTCTCTTCCTCTCCTTCCTCTCCTTCCTCTCCTTCTTCTCTCTTCCTCTCTTCCTCTCTTCCTCTCTTCCTCTCTTCCTCTTTCCTCTTTTCCTCTCTTCCTCTCTTTCTCTTTTCCTCTCTTTCTTCTCTCTTCTTCTTCTCTCCGCAGCCCAGCGCCGCCGCCCAGCCTCGCCGCCTTTCCGCCGCAGCCCACCGCTCGTTGCCACCGCCGCCGCCGATTATGTAAGTCCTTCTAATATATATATATATTTGTTAGATTAGATTGTTAGGTTGAATGTTAGATTAGGTTGAATGTTAGATTAGATTGTTAGGTTGTTATATTAGATTGTTAGGTTTTTATAAATTTATTTTGTAATTTATAAATCTATTTTTTATAAATGAATTTTATAAAAACGTTTTTAATACATATAATTATTAAAAACGTTTTTTATAAATCTATTTTTTATAAATAAATTTTGTAAAAACGTTTTTAATTCATATAATTATTAAAAATACTTTTTATATATTTTTTATAAAAATATTTTGTAAAAACGTT